>OZ012741.1:632805825-632832335 GCA_963859935.3 Lathyrus sativus | reverse complement strand
CTCGCTCTTTCATTTGTATTTAAAAACACTTTTTGAAAATAAGTAGATCCTAATTAACCCTAAAGCACTCTCTCGGTGGTTAAAATGGTAGTCCATATCAAACATCCTAAAGCTGATAAGGCCGCTACTGAATCCATTCCCGTGGTTAGGTTGGTACCAGTGAGCTAAAGAACTCCAGGGTGAGCCTACGGTAGGAACTAAATCTCATGTGATAGCAGAATGCTCCCAACCAATTTAGTTGAGGAGATACATAACACTGTCTCAGATACCTAGTCTAGTTATGGTGGGTCCATCAGGATAGATAGTAAGTGACATATCTCTCTAAGCAAGGGCTTCAAAGCGCCTCCTCTGAGCTCTGCCTCTGAAAGTAATGCCCATATGGTCAACTCGGTTCATCGCTAAAGTTAGTAACTAACTAATGTTAAGTTAGTCTGTAGATAAGTGGACAATAGAACACAAGTTAGTAATGACTAAATATAATGGATAAGATTGAATGACTATTCTTGGAACAGAAAAAAAGAAAATCATATAAAAGAAATTAAAAATAAAAGATTAGAAAAAATAAACATTAATACTAAAAAGCAGGTTGTCTCATACAAGCGCTTTGTTTTATGTCGTAAGCTCGACATAATTTTAAATTTTACTATTCTTGGGGATGAGTCTGCAACTCAACGAGCTTTATACTGGCGGAGTAGTCTCTGTTTTCAATGTTATAGTAGTGTTTCAGGCGCTGCCCGTTAACGATGAACGGTTCACTAGATTTTTCCTTTTATTTCTACTGTGCCATTTTGAAAAAAACTTTTGTTATCTTAAAGGGACCAAACCACCTAGAACAGATTTTTCCTGGAAGAGTTTAAGTTGAGAGTTAAATAGGAGTACTACGTCACCCACATAAACTCTTTCCTTGATATGCGCTTATCATGCCACTTTTTAGTTCGTTCTTTATAGATGCGGGCATTCTCGTAAGTGTCCAACCTGAGCTCTTCTAGTTCATGGATGTCTAAAATTCTCTTTTCGCCTGCAGCAGTAAAATCTAAGTTAAGGGTCTTAATGGCCCAATATGCTCTATGTTCTGATTCTACCGGCAGGTGACATGATTTGCCATAAACTAGCTTAAATGGTGCGGTTCCTATTGGGGTCTTGTAGGCTATCCTATATGCCCACAGAGCTTCGTGTAATTTGGAAGACCAATCTTTCCTAGAGGTCGCAACTGTTTTTTCTAAGATTAACGCGATCTGACTGTGCACTTGCACACTCATCCCCAAAACTAGTGGAATTGAAAATTATGTCGAGCTTACGATATAAAACAAAGCGCTTGGTGGGAGACAACCCGCTTTTTAGCATTAATGTTTATTTTTCTAATCTTTTATTTTAAATTTCTTTTATATGATTTTCATTTTTCTGTTCCAAAAATAGTCATGCAATCTTATCCATTTTAGTCACTACTAACTTGTTTTTCATTGTCCATTTATATACAAGCTAGCTTAACATTAGTTTGTACAAACTTTAGCGATGAACCGAGTTGACTATATGGGCATTATTTTCAGAGGCAGAGCTCAGAGGAGGCGCTTTGAAGCCCTTGCTCAGAGGGAGATGTCACGTACTATCTACCCTGATGGACCCACCATGACTAAACTAGGTATCCAGGACAATGTTATGTACCTTCTCAACCAAATTGGTTGGGAGCATTCTGCTATCAATAAGAGATTTAGTTCCTACCGTAGCTCACCTAGAGTTCCTTATCTCACTAGTTTACCAACCTAACCACGGGTATGGATTCATTAGTGGCCTTATCAGCTTTAGGATGTTTGACACGGATTACCATTTTAACCACCGAGAGATCACCGAACTCCAAGGATTCCCAAGTGGCCCTGATTCTTATACCATAGTACAAGAGGAGCTAGTCACTAACCTTGAGCTGGATTATTTCTAGGGTAGCATCACCTGAAATAATCAACCTGAACCCAACACTATGTACTCTGAAAGCATCCATAACCCTGTCATCCGCTATCTTCATAATATTTACTCTGTGTTGAGAGATGAGCTTTTTATGCTTTATTGTGCTTCCCAGGCTCGACCCGTTAATGGCACTGCTTTTATGATAGCCAATTTTAGACTTATAGCACAAGTCGGCCACAGACCGATCATTACAGGAGGCCTAGTGACTATGATTGCCAATACCGCCGTACTGAGGCAACCACTTCTTAGCCTTAACCCCTTAGGTTTATTTGACCTATGGATATTCCATTTTGCCTCAACCGTGGCATCATTAGAAACATTGGCCTTGACACCTTTGAACTCCTGATTGATAACCAGGTTGTCCATATCTTTACCTTACCAAATCATGAAAGAACCAGTGTCCACAACCTGAATAATTGGCTGTATGATTTAGATGAACCATAAGCTCCACCTTCACCCCCTGAGACTCCTCAAATATATACCATTATGACCAGTATGATGACCATCTCTCTGATTCTGGCTCTAGCACTCCTCATGTGCCTGTCGCCCAACGAGTGGATCATACCACTACCATTCATGCGCTGGAGATGAGCGTTGCTGACCTTAAAGGTGAAATTACAACTCTACGAGTGGATTTTCATGAATTCATGGATGTGGTGATGGAGCAGCTGGATCACGTTTATCAGCACCTTTTCTCTATCGCTCCTCCTCCTTGTGGCTAACTTTTTGGATATTGTTGCATTCCTATCTTCACACTTTCAAACATTGGGGACATTGTTTGTTTTAATGGACAAGTTTATTTATTTTCGGACAATTTTATTTTGTTGTTTTTGCATTTTACCAATTTTCTATAATTATCTTTGTTTGAGACATCTTGTTTTATTTCTTCTAGTTAGTACAATTTAATTTTCTTTCTGAATTCTAGCATTCCATTTCAAATTATACATTTCATTTTCATTTTCATATCTAATTATCATTAGTGATTAACATTAAGATTTTCGTGTTTTCTTCAAAATTTCAAAAACAAAATATTTTTTGTCTTTTTCTCCACATTAAGAGGTGGTACTCACCACCCTAGCTTGTTGCACTCGCCACCCTCCCATGTCAAAGGTGGAACTCGCCACACATTTTTCATAAATGAAGTGGCACCCGCCACTTACTTAGGTGGCACACCTTGTGCATGTCTGCCACCTAAATCCCACCTATCTTGCATACTCGCCACTTATCATGCTTCTTCTAATTTTGTTGACCATAATAAAAGTAAATCAACCATACCAACCACATTAACTCGTATAACTCCATTATTTATACCATCCTCACCAACTGATCAAAATACAAAACCAAATAATCGTTCAAAAATCAGAGAGAAAGAAGATTATTTTCAAGCTACTACCATGGCAAGCTATCAAGTAATCTTTAGAGAAGGTGAAGCGGAGCGAAAAACAAGTCGAGCTCTATGCAACACTACTAAACAGAGAAATCGAATCGACAAGGTATGCTGATATACTTTGTTTAGAAGCACTAGGAATTAAAGACAATGTTGATTATATGTTAGAGAAATTGGGTTTAACTTACCTTTTATCATTTAAAGATCCTGTCTATGTTCAACCCACTCTCGAATTTCTTAGCTCACTCATCTATGATCTTATTGGAAACCTTCATGTTCGTCTGTTTAACGTTGAATACACATTTACTTTTGACGGATTAGTCGTCCTATTAAAATGTCCCTACGGATATGAAGCAAAATATGATGTGTCGGATGGTGTCGGCTGGCTAAACGCGTATAAATATTTTTGGGAGAGCGATAATAGGGACAGTAACCCATAGTTTCGAAGGGCAATAGAGCCTCACTAATCCAAAACCCGTCGGTGCGCTATTTGCGCCAACTTTTGGCCTGTACCATTTTCGGTAGGTCAAATTCTAATAAGGTAAATGAAGCCGAATTTTTCTATCTTTTTACCGCATTAGCAACCGCTGAGAAGATAAACACTGTCCCATTTTTGTTCTCCCACATGAAAGCGATAGCCACCGCTAAAAGGGAGCTATAGTTTTTGGAGGCCTCATAACCACTCTAGGCCAAAATCTCGGCTTAGAAAATAAACTTTCATCTTTAACACCCCTGTAGCCGAGAACTATAGATATAAACATGGTTAGGAGTATGAAAATGGTAAGGAGACGGCGAGACGGGAACTTCGATTTAATGATTAATAACCAAGTGTACCCGAAATTTATTCTGCCAAACCCAGCTCACACAGATGTGTGTAACCATGATAATTATTATTATATTGATAACCCAATCCTTGTTCACATTCCTGAGAATGTTGCTGCTGGCGGGGACAATACTGACGTACCTCCACACATTACATGTATCCTTTCGGAAAATGAGGCAGGTACATCCTCAAGGCGCAGACCGAGAAGAAGTGAAGACACACCCGCCACTCTCAACGAAATATATGTTGAGATGCTACCGATGAAGCAAATTAGACGCTCAACGCGACCAGAGGATTCAGAGCATCGAAGCTCAGCAAGCCGATATGATGCATATTCTCCGACAGATGCAAAGCAAACAAAACAGCATGTCAGGATTCATCGCAGAGATGACAGATTTATCAGTACGTGAGGAAAACCTCGAAGATCCACCTAATCACCTTGGAAATGGTAGGGCGGACATGAACTCGCGGCAGAGGCCGCAAATAGAAGAGTTTCTAGGTTCCACCTTCCTTTCTTACCTTAATTCGTTGCATTAGGGACAATGCTCGATTTAAGCGTGGGGGAGGAAGCTTTATCGCTTTTATTTACTGTTTTCCCTTTTATTTACTATTTTCTAGGTAGATTTTTAAATTTTTAGTGTTAATAAAATCAAATTCATGTATTGTCGATTCATTATACATAGTTTCCTTCATTTATCGAATTCTCCCAAATTCTTGAGCCATAACAAAAATTTTAATTTCGGTTTAAAGCATGACACAGACCCATAAAGTATATTGCTTGATTTAGACTAAGTTCGAGAGACTCGGGAAAGTATTGATGATATCGGTACCATCTTGACACCCTGAGCCCCCTGAATTTGCTGATGAATTTGAATACTTATTATGGCAAGGCCTTAAATTTTAGAGTAACCTCTTGATTAGTTTATACTAGCAGTCAGCACCATTCTGAAGCACAACCTAAGTAATAAGCTGATGCGAATATGTGTTTGATCTCAAAAATATGAATCGAACCGAATTATTAGAAAAAGTTAATGAAACATATGATCTTACTAAGTTAGGTGGTCCATACCCGACCATTTAGCCCAACGAATCGGACTCTTGAAATTCCAAAATGCACAAGAAAAAGAATGTGACAAAGTTTTGAAAAAGAGATCAATGAACACTAACAGGTTTACTTACCACGGACCGTGCAGGGATAACGAGCTTAATGTGATTGTGCGCGAATGAAAAAGAGGTGAAAATAAATAGGATGAGTTATAATAACATGATTCGAACTTGTCGGCATAGAGAGGGAGTTTTTGATTGCACTTAGTAATTTTGTGTCATTACGGTATCCTTAGTATTTCTATCCAGTACATACCTTTCGTACGAAACATTCGCAACAATATATGATTTGTGATATGTCATGTTAAGATCCATGCCTAATATGTTTTATTTGCTTGAGGACAAGCAAAGGTTCAAGTATGGGAGAGTTTGATAACGTGAAATTATATTGTATATTTGACTTGACTTACATGAATTTTATATGCGATTATTGCTACTTTATCTGAATTATGTTTGATTACGCATCTATTTTCTTGTGTTTTGTAGGTTATCGAAAATATGGATTAAAGAAATAAAAGAAGAAAGAAATAAAAGAAATGGAAAGAAAAGAGGAAGGAAAGAAAAGAAGAAGAAAGAATAGAAAAGGAAAGAAAAAAAATAAGGTGGGAACCACCACACACTAGTGGCACTTGCCACATCTGTATGGCGCCTACCACCATGGAAAAGACAAGGAAGTGTGGTGCCTGCCACCTTCCAAAGGGAGAGGGGAAGTGGCGAGTTCCACTCCTAGAAAGAAGGAAGAGTGGCAACTGCCACTCCTAAAAGAAAGGGAAGTGACGTGTGCCACTTCCTCCCTACATTTTCTCCACTCCTCCCTACTCTTTCTCCGGGCTTCTCTCTATATTTTGGCCTGAGATCTTGGGTAACCATCGCCACTAACAACTATAAAAGCCACAGACGGTTTTGGAAAAGGGGGGGGTGATTTTGTTTTCTATTTTCACATTATTTTTTTCAGCAGTTTTTGTTCTTAGTTTTAGGCAGTTTTTAGAGGAATTTTGTATAAGGCAATTATTTTTCACACTGATAAACAATTGCCAGTTAGTTTTAGGATTTGTTTACGGGTTGTAACCTTGTACTAAACTACAAGCCGACCTCCATAATCCAAGAACTTTTTGTTCTTCGTAATTGCCAGGTTCCACTTATTTACTATTATTGTTATTGTTATTTTTATGCATTCCTTTTATTCTTTATCGAGCATTAAGATTAGATTTTGTAATAGCATGCAAGCCATGTCTGGCTAAACCTTTTAATATCGGTATGTAATCACGACCGGTCGGAAGGGGTTAAGTAAATCATGGCGTGAATTTAACAGATCTATTCTTTTGGTCTTAGTTCTTTTTAATAACTTAATAACTTTTGTTACGAGAGTAAAAAGGTAACGAAAGTTAAGATCAATAAAGCGAGAGTTTGAGGTCTTAACCTAATAGCTGAAACTAAACATTAGTCTTAAATACAACGAGAGCGCTTTAGGGTTAATTAGGATCTACTTATTTTCAAAAAGTGATTTTAAATACAAATGAGAGAGCGAGAGCCTTCATTATGATTTAAGAGTATAGTCTAAGTCAATAAACACGAGAGTGTGAGATAAAGTCTTTTAAATGAGTATTTTCTACAGAGTAACATTTTTTCCTTTAAAACTAAACGCCCATGAATTACTGAACCCCCGATGATTGATAGAATTATATACCGATATTTCCCATTATCTTGATTGGAATTATATTTCAATTTGCTCTTATTTCCTTACTCGCATCCTAAATTTAGAAATCCATTAGCCTTAGATTTACGTAGTAGCATTAGATAACGGTAGATCGATTCTTGGTCCTTTGGGTTCAATAATCTTTAAAACTACGTGATCCGATTGTCCACTTGCAGTCATGAATCATTTAGACAAACTAAATAGCGATCAAGCTTTTATACGTGATTGGACGCATTGAGCCAACTCCTTCAAATTGGCATCGCTTCATCTTAGTGGCTATGGACTATTTCACTAAATGGTTGGAAGTTTCTTCGTATGCCAATGTCATGAACAAGTGGCCGCTCGCTTTATCAAGAGAGAAATCATATGTAGTTATGGGGTTCCAAATAAAATCATTACCGATAATGGCTCAAATATGATGAAAGAATTGTACGAGAGTTTTAAGATTGAACACCACAATTCAACACTATATCGTCCAAGGATGAATGGTGTTGTTGAGGCAACAAACAAGAACATCAAGAAAATTGTGTATAAAATGGCGAAGACATATAACAATTAGCATGAGATATTGCCATTTGCTTTACATGGCTATCGTACTTCAGTACAGACTTTCATTAGGGATAATCCCTTCTCTCTTGTATGTGGCATAGAAGTAGTGTTGCCTATTGAGGTAGAGATTCTTTCCCTAAGGATATTAACAGATGTTAAGCTAGACGAAGTCGAGTGGGTACAAGCAAGACTCGACCAACTCAACCTTACTGATGAGAAGTGTATGAATACCATCTCTCTTGGTCAATTATACCAGAAATGGTTGAAGATTTGACAAGAAAGTTCTCCCTCGGCATATTGAAGCAGAAGACCTAGTCTTGAGAAAGATTCTACCAATTCATACCGATCCAATAGGCAAGTGGGCACCAAATTATGAAGGATCCAATACGCGTATTGTAACGCCCGTTTTATTTCGATTAAATCCAATTATGACTTTGCCATGTCCCGTTGCATCGTAGTTGTATTTGAGTATGAGTTCGTCTCGAAGAAAGGAATTGAATCGGTCGAATTGTCGGAAAAATTCTGGTTTTGTCGGAAAACTTTGAAAATTCATATCTCTTGATCCGTAAGTCGGATTTGACCCCCGTTCGAAGCGTTGGAAAGCTAAAGAGATGTTCTATCTGGAAAAAAAATGAAATTTTGCTGCTATGACGACCGTCACAGGAGTGTGACGACCGTCACACGAGTAAAAACTGCAGTTATGCAGAATTTGAACGTGTTCTGGTGGAATGAGAATTTGTAGCAAAAATATATTCCCGTAGACTCTTTTACCCTTAATTATATCATTTTGGGAAAGAAAAGACTGAAAAGAGAAGTTACGTAATGGAGAGAAAGGAAGAGAGAAGAATTGTCGATCGGTAGATTTGGAAGATTGTTGCAGAAAAATCACCGTAGAGCAGAAGCGGAATCGGAAAGCGTGGAATTGACCTCAATTATAAGGTAAGGGTGGGGTTCAATTCTATAACCGTGGGTATGATCGAATTCATGTGGGGAATCGAGTCATAGGTATAGTTTTCATTAATCGATAAATGTTAAGGAAAAGGTTTCCCTATTGGGACAAGATTTTTATGTAGGAATGAATGTGTTATGTAGTTATTAGTGCGATGCTCTAAGGTTTCCTTATGGGCAAATACGTAGAACGAATATGCTATACGGTTATTCGTACAACGCTCTAATGGTTTTCCCTAATTGGCCAAAAAGGACAGTTACCTGGTTGTGATTGATTTGTAATTAATTATGTGAGAAGATGCCGTAATGTTGTTATTACGATAAGATGTTAAAGATTAATTGTTGAACTGATGTTGATGTTATACATGTATAGGAATAGCCGTTTTGGATGAACACTTTGAGTTCCTATTTGTTGGTACGATGTTGTAATGTTCCTTTATAAGAACAGTCGTAAATGTTGAAATTATGTTGTTATTGTTCCCGTATGTGAACGGGTATAAAGTGATGGTTGTATGAGTTGTATGATGTTGTGATGCTCTGTTATGGACATTCTGGTTGTAGGCTTAATGCCTTGTTATATGGTTGTTATGGTTGTGTTGTAGTCCATAATAGATGCATTTCATGGCGTGTCATTTGGCCTGGATTGGCGTTATTTGGAGTGTTGGCTCCTAGATGGGTTCGGGGTGTTGGCCCTGTCCCGAGTTTTGGAGTGTTGGCTCCTAGATGGGTTCGGGGTGTTAGCTCTGTCCCGAGTTTTGGAGTGTTGGCTCCTAGATGGGTTCGGGGTGTTGGCCCTGTCCCAAGTTTTGGAGTGTTGGCTCCTAAATGGTACCACATGCATATGCATAGTTGAGTTGCATTGATTGAGTCGCATTAAGTTGCATGATTATGTTGGTTGTAAGTGGTTGTGGTATACGTGAGATATGGTTTTTCTTGTAGATGATTGTTTCTGATATTTGTAAGTTTGCGAAGATTATATTACTGTGATACGATTTCTAGTATGACTTCTATCATGCTTTATGTTATATTGTTGATATCTCACCCCTTTACGTTGTATGTTACCTCCTCTGGTGGTAATTTGCAGGTAGTTCGGAATGAAGTTCCGCTTTGTCGTTTAAGTTGTCGTTGGTCGCTCTGATACGTAGCACTCTTGGGGGGATGAACGATTATTGTTATTGCTCTTATTTATTTTCTTGTTGCTGAATTTTATGAAGTATTTTATTAAGTTGGGTGCTTTGTTAATGTGCCAAATATTGGTTGTACGCAATAGATCGATGGATCGGAAATGAGGATTTTATGGTTGAAACTAGTTGTTGTATTAAATATAAGCAAGATGATTACTTGCTGAATTTTAATGGAGTTCTGTCGTAAATTTCTGGTATCACGTTGATTATCATAAATGTTGAAAGTGCATTATGTTCCGCTGCAAATGAATATGTTGCTATGTAATTAAGATGTTATGTGAGTTGTTATTAGTTGTTCATCCAAGATTATGTGCTATGTATCATCACTGAATACATGTTGTCCAATTAAATGGTGAAATGTATGTTTTTGTTAGTCGAATATGTGACACCTCTGTTGCGTCTCAGTTTTTGTGCGTGTGACGGTCGTCACGACTCCATGACGGTCGTCATGCCTGCAAAATTCGTGCACTCTGATTTTGATTTATTTTAAATATGCGTTGGGTTAGAATGGGGTGTTACACGTATGCTACGCATTTAACCAGGAGTGCCTCGTTTCTCACACCAATATGCGTATCACTCCTTCCATACGCGTATTGGCAGTGGACATGTGATTTTTCTCAAAAACCTTTCTTTTCAATGTTTTGCTAAGTCCATATTTGTCAGAGGCCTTCCCTTGACGAAATTTGCCTCAAAAGACATGAGAAACGCACTCAAGAATTCAAAATTAAATTAAAACTATTCGAGCAAAAATTAAAATAACACCTAAACTCCCTTGGGTTGCCTCCCAAGCAGCGCTTCGTTTAACGTCGCATGGCTCGACGGGTTACCTCATGCTTAGACAAGTTTAACCTCTTCGAGTAGTCCTCCTTGGCCTTGATAATAAGGTTTTAACCTCTGACCATTAACTTTGAAGGTATCGCCATTTTTCTCATTCTTTAATTCTATTTCCCCATGAGGGAACACCTTCTGAATGACAAACGTATCAAACCATCTTCTTCAACCTGGAATTGAACAACAAGACCAACTGTCCCTCCCAAAATTCCTTCTTCTGGATCTTCTGATCATGCCAATTTTTCGGGTTTTCTTTATAAGTTTTGGCATTCTCGTAAGCTTGATACCTGAACTCCTCCAACTCATGAAGTTGAAGCGTTCGGGATGCACCAGCTTTTAGAAGATCACAGTTAAGGAATTTGGAGGCCCAAAAAGCTTTGTGCTCGAGTTCGAGCGATAAGTGACAAGCCTTACCATACACAAGTTGATAGGGAAACATACTTATTGGTGTTTTGAAAGTTGTTTGATATGCCCACAGTGCATCATACAACTTCACAGACCAATCATTTCGAGAAGCACTAACAGTCTTTTCGAGAATCTGCTTTATTTGCTTGTTAGAAACTTCAACCTGTCCACTCGTTTGGGGGTGATATGGTGTGGCTATCTTATGCTTCACATTGTACTTCTTCAACAAATTCTCCATCAGTTTATTCAGAAAGTGTGTCCCTTCATCACTAATTAAAGCACGCGGTACCCCAAACCTAAAGAAGATGTTATGCCTCAAGAAATTTACCACCATGTTTGCATCCTTTGTGGGTAATGCTACAGCTTCTACCCACTTTGAGACATAATCAACCGCCACCAATATGTAATTCTTTCTAAATGATGGTGAAAACGGTCACATAAAGTCAATACCCCATACATCAAATAGTTCAACCTTTAACATGGAATTTTGAGGCATCTGATTTTGCCTCGTGATATTACCTGTGTGTTGGCACTTATCACATTCTCAGACTAAATAATGAGAATCCTTGAACGGAGTGCGCCAATACAAACCGGACTGGAGGACTTTTGTTGTTTTTCTATCTCCACTAAAATGTCATCCATACTCAGAATTATGACACGCTTTCAGAATATCTGTCTGTTCACCTTCGGGAACACATCTTCTGATCAAACCGTCCAACCCCTTTTTATACAGGAATGGGTCGTCCCATAGATATAACCTGCAATCATAAAGACATCTTTTCTTTTGGTGAGAATTAAAGGCATCAGGTATAACTTCACCTACCGTATAGTTTGCATAGTCATCAAACCATGGTACACCAGTAACAGCAAGTATTCTCTCATCCGCGAGTGTATCTTGAATGGGATGCTCCTATTCCATTTCTTTTATTGGGGACATGTGAGACAAGTGGTCAGCAACCGTATTCTCGCACCCCTTTTTATCCTTGATCTCTAAATCGAATTTCTAGAGAAGGAGCATCCATCTCAACAACCTTGGTTTTGATTCCTGCTTAGCAAACAAATACTTTAAAGCAGCATGATCAGTATACACAATAACTTTAGAACCAAGTAGATATGACCCGAACTTGTCAAAAGCATAAACCACGACCAACAACTCCTTTTCGGTAGTTGCGTAATTCATTTGGGTCGGGTTAAGGACATGACTCGCATAATAAAACACATGCAACAATTTGTCCTTTCTTTGTCCGAGGACAGCCCCTACAGCAATGTTACTTGCATCACACGTAATTTCAAAAGGTAAAGACCAATCGGGGGAAATTATAATAGGAGCAGTGGTTAACTTACTCTTCAACATCTCAAAAGCTACCATACACTTGTTATCAAAATTAAACGGCTTGTCTTTGATAAGCAAACCAGTCAACGGTTTGGAAACTTTTGAGAAGTCTCTGATAAACCTGCGATGAAAACTTGCATGACCCACGAAACTCCTTATCCTCTTTTCATTTTCCGAAGGTGGGAGGTTAGATATCACCTCGACTTTTGTTCTGTCCACCTCAATTCCTTTGCGGGAAATTTTGTGTCCTAGCACGATACCTTCTTGTACCATAAAGTGACATTTCTCCCAGTTGAGAATAAGTTTAATTTCCTGGCATCTTTTCAAAACAAGAGACAAGTTAGTTAAACAATGATCAAAAGAAGAACCAAAAATAGAAAAGTCATCCATAAACACCTTGTCGCTACGCGAAAAATGACACAGAGTTGCCACCAGATTTTAGTTATCCCAAGGAGGGAAAAGGAAATAGCGATAAAACCTTTGGGAAAAGGAGCATGGTCATTGCAACCAAGTCTTAGGGTTCGGGAGTCGGTTATGTGAGGGGAAGGTATTAGTACCCCCTCGCATCCATCGTACTCGATGGGAACCTCCTAGGTTGTTTGGCGTGAATGGGTATTTTTATTCTAAAAGTTTGCTTGTTTAAAGAAAGAGGGGTTGGTGTATTTATTAGAGTGCTCGCCAAGGATTGGGGCCCTTGTGCCTACGTATATTCACTTGTATGAAGTGAAGAATCAGAGCATTCGTAGTTCATGGGACTACGATGGAAAACGGGATGTTGGGTGGACGATTCTATCGTGCGCATTCTAGCAGTTAGGTGTATTGCGGCTCACTCGTTGGAGACTTAGGCGTTACCTGTTTGCGATAGAACATGCGTAACATGTCCTTGGGTAAAGGGTATGGATGATTAAAGATGGGAAAGAAAGAAAATTTTGCTCGCTAGGATCATCGCAATCCTATGCCTACGTATTCTCAATATGTGTGAGAAATCAGAGCAGCCGTAGTTCGGCTACTTAAGAAATAATTGCGTATTGGTTGATTTTATACCTTGAAGAAGGGTTTTCAGATTGACGCCCTAAGGCAAAAGAAGTTTGATGAGTTGATATTGTTTTTAGGTTTTTTCCTTAGGGAAGAATTTATTTTTGACTAGGATTATACAAAAGACTTTGGATAGAGATGAATGTCTCGAATAACCAAGTCGAGCGTCTTGTATTCAAAACATTCGGAACGAGTGTAGGAGGATTCCATTCTCATTCCTTCTCCACCACTTTAAAGTTCATGGTGCATAATTCTAACCGTATATTTTATTGTGTTTTGGATTTTTATGAGAAAAGAGAACCACTTGACGTTGGATCAAGGTTTATTATTTGTAAAGATGTTTGAAGTGGTGCGATCAAGGTTGATGGCGATGCACAAGGCAACTGACTTACAAGGTTAAAAATGGCTTGATAAAATCGAGAGTTTGTTTTTGAAAATGGTTTTTGGAATCAAAAGTCAACAAGGACAATAGCAATATTCACATACTAAAATCATACAAACATATGGGGTTAGTCGGCTAAAAAAAATCGAGACATGCAAAAAAAACGGGCGAACTCCTTGAGAAAAATTTTTTTGGAGGTAAAATATCGAAAAAAGTGAGAAGACAGTGGTATGACACGGGCGGCCGTGTTGTGTGACACGGCCCATGTCCAAAGGTGCCTGCAACAAGGGGTTTTGAGGCGTGACATAGGTGTGACACGGGTGGCCGTGTTGTGTGACACGGCCCGTGTCATAAAGTCTGGAGAAAAAATGATTTTTAAGTCAAACAGTAGTGTGACACGGGTGGCCGTGTTGTGTGACACGGGTGGCCGTGTTGTGTGACACGGTCCGTGTCATGAGGTCTGGGCAAAAAATGATTTTTTAAGTCAAACAGCAGTGTGACACGGGTGGTCGTGTTGTGTGACACGACCCGTGTCATGAGATCTGGGCAAAAAAATGATTTTTTAAGTCAAACAGCAATGTGACACGGGTGGCCGTGTAGTGTGACCTGGGCAAAAAATGATTTTTTAAGTCAAACAGCAGTGTGACACGGGTGGCCGTGTTGTGTGACACGGCCCGTGTCATGAGGTCTGGGCAAAAAATAATTTTTTAAGTCAAACAGCAGTGTGACACGGGTGGCCGTGTTGTGTGGCACGACCCGTGTCATGAGGTCTGGGCAAAAAAATGGTTTTTTAAGTCAAACAGCAGTGTGACACGGGTGGCCGTGTTGTGTGGCACGGCCCGTGTCATGAGGTCTGGGCCTTTTACGCCATGAAATCTCAAACAGAGGCGCAACACGGCCGGTCGTGTCGCACGACACGGCCCGTGTCAGGCTACCAGGGGGGAAAAACAACTTTTTCTTGTTTACCTTTCGTTTTTATGATTCTTAAAAATGGTTTCTTGGTCCCCTTAGAACCTTACATGATATACTCAGTACAACAACACATAAAAGAGGAAGTAAAATGAATATGAAATCAAAAAGTAAAGAGAGAAAGGTTTGATGAAATAGATACCCAAGAGCTTTTTATTCTTCTTGCAAGTCCTCCACTGACTTTTGTTGGATGTGCTCTCCCCTCTTCACTCTATGTTGTGAAGGTTTTGCTTCTCAATGGTCCTTTTGTGCTTCTATGTCACTCTCCTTTTTTCTGGTTTTTCTTCCTTTCTATTTTTCTGGTTTTTTAGGGTTTCTCTTGCTCTCTCTCTTTTTTCTGGTTTTTCTTCCTTTCTATTTTTCTGGTTTTTTAGGTTTCTCTTGCTCTCTCTATTTTCTGGTTTTTTGCAATGTGTGTGGATGTTGAATGTGTGAAGAGTCAATAAATCCTTGTTTACAGCCCCCTCCTTCTTATGTCTCCCCTCTAGGGTTTTCTCTTCTCCCCACATATCAAATTTTTTCATGGGGTGATGTCTCTTACCACCTTTTCTCATGTCACTCTCTTTCATTCCATTTCCATGTATATGGATATGCTGCATTTTTCTTCACTACTTTCCCATGCTGTCTTTTTCTGCAGCCCTTTACATTGCCCTCAATCCTTTCACCTCTTTGTTGGCTTATGCTTGGACTACCCTCTTGGTCAATGTTAACCTTTGGACAGAATTTTGAAATTCTGATTTTTAGATGCATTATCACATGTTATTCCCTTGGTCTTGTGACATGTATATTTTGTGACATGAGGTACTTTGCCACCTCTTGCATGGGGGTGTTTTGCCCATGATTAAACATGCATATTCTTGATCTTAAAACATTCCAATGTTGATTTAATTCTTGCATATTTCTTGGATGTTTGTAAGCACAATGTGGACTTGGTGTGACATTACCATAACATGAATTTGATTAGAGACTTGAATGAAGATTAGAAATAAATTAATTTCTAAACATTACTTAGAGTTGGAAATCTTGCAACAAATGACATTCTTGTAATGTCATAAAATTTCTCTTTGTAATATTCTTGCCTCTAATTCATGAATTCATGATGGATTTCCCTAGAACCATTAAACTTGAAATGGATGAAGTCTTGAATAATGGACTTATGATCTTGACTCATGCTTTGCAAATTTGAACTCCACTTAATCAAGATTTTGAAACAAAATTGGATGAAGCAATCTTGAATTTAGGCCTTGAATTTCATGTTCATTAGGAATATTTATCTTGGATATCCCAATATTTTTCAAGTAACTTCTTCTTGAAGTAATCTACATGAGTAGACTTTCCAACTTAGATTAAGCCTTAGGTGATGAAACTTTTCTTTCATGTATTCCATGATAGGAAATTATCTCATTTAAAAATGGAAAATAACAAACCGATCCAATCCGTATCTTGTGAACCCACATGCTCGATATGCAATAGAACGATGTATGATATGGCGAATGTAGGGTATAAAGGCTAAAGGTGAAAATGAGGGTGTGACACACCTTCATATGTTTTTCAAGCATATCGGCAATATAGATGTCATACACCTCTGAAACGTCGTTGGGGCATTGCATAACCCAAATGGCATCCGCCTGTAGGCAAAAATACCGTAAGGACATGTAAATGAGGTCTTCTTCTGATCTTTCAGGGATACAGAAATTTGATTGTACCCCGAGTATCCATCCCGAAAACAATAGTACTCGTGACCTGCAAGTCTCTCTAACATATGATCAATAAAAGAAAGGGGAAAATGATCCTTCCTTGTTGCAGTGTTGAGTCTCCTGTAATCAATACATACTCGTCAACCTGTTACTGTGCAAGTTAGAACTAGTTCATTCTTTTCATTTACAACCACCGTGGTTCCGCCTTTCTTTGGTACCACATGCATAGGACTCACCCAAGAACTGACATAAATGGGATAGATCATTCTTGCATCTAACAACTTCACAACTTCTTTTCTTACCACTTCTTTCATCGTTGGATTTAACCTCCTCTGGGGTTGTACTACTGGTTTCTAACTATCCTCCATCAGTATCTTATGCATGCATACTGTGGGGCTAATTCCTTTCAAATCCCAAATATTCCACCCAATAGCACTTTTGTGTTTCTTAAAGACCTGTACCAAATTTTCTTCATCTTTTCCATTCAGCGCATAACTAATTATAGCGGGACATCTCGTCCCAGATTCCAAAAAGACATATTTAAGATTCACATGTAATTGTTTTAATTCAAAACTTGTACCTATTTCATCTCCCTTTTCAGTCTCTGTTTCTGGTGCAGCTCTCAGATCCTCCCACCGGTGGAATCTGGATTTCAACCAAGGTGGTTGTGCATCAAACATGGTAAGAACTTCTTTTTCTTTATCATCATCATTGTCCTCAATCTCTTTTGCTGACAAACTCAGAACTCTTTACAACGGTGATTTAGGGAAGTTGTTTTGAATGATGCGGGTCACTATCTGATCAACCATTTCCACTGAGTGGTTTGTACCTATATCCTCTTTATGTTTCATGGTATTCCTAACATTAATTTTCAGCTCTTCGTCGTAAACCTTGAGGGTCAAGGTACCTCCCTCAATGTTTATCATACATCTACCTATTTCCAAGAAAGGCCTTCCTAGAATCAGAGGGATATCCTCATCTTCTGGCATTTCTAAAATCACAAAATCGACAGGAAATACAAATTTATCGACTTTGACCAGAAAATCTTCAACTACCCCAAATGGTCTCTTAATTGAATGATCTGCAAATTGGAGTGTCATTCTGGTATCTTGAACACTTCCAATTCCCAACTTCCTGTAAATGCACAACGGCATAAGGCTCACACTAGCCCCTAAATCAATTAGTGCCCTTTTGAAGGACCTATCCCCAACGGTACACGGAATAGTAACTGAGCCTCTATCTGGCTTCTTCACTGGAATCTTCATACCCTGCAAAATAGCACTACAAGTTTCAGTTAGTATAACAGGATCAATGTCAGTGGTGCGCTTCTTTGAGATGATGTCTTTCATGAATTTTGCATAAGTAGGCATCTGATCAAGTGCTTCGGAGAATGGAATATTGATCTCTAATTTCCGGAACATCTCTACAAACTTCTGGAAAAATTTCTCATCTTGCCTCTTCTTATTATTTCTTTGTGGGAAAGGAAACTTTATGATGGGTTTTGGTTCGGTGGGCGTTTCTTTCACTACAGGTTATAGAACCACTCCTTCCTCCGGTGGATTCTTGTCTTCTAAGATTTCAAGATCCACTTCAAGTAATTGATCTTCTTCCTCAGATTTCTCTTCGGGTATTTCAGCTGACTTTCCACTTCTTGTTGTTACAGCACTCACATTATTGTGATCTCTTGGATTTGTCACTGTTGCACTAGGAAAGGTACCTAGTGCTTGAGAACTTGTTATATGTTGTGTTATCTGACCCAGTTGAACTTCCAGATTTTTTATAGAAGCATTAGTGTTCCTTTGATTATTTTTAGTCTCTTCCTGAAATTGAACACTCTGAGCAGCCATCTTTTCTATAGCAATCTCCCAATCTACTTTCTTTGGTGCCTGTTGCTGATACGGTGGTAGTTACTGGGGAGGTCCCTGCTTCTGAACATTACCCTGCTGATCTTTCCATGAGAAATTAGGATGATTTTTCCACCCTGGATTATAGGTATTTGAGTAAGGATTATTCTGCCTCAAGTAATTAATAACCTGAATTTGTTCCACAGTGGCAACACAGTGTATGGTAAAGTGTGGTCCACCACAGATTTCACAAATCAATGTTTGAACCGGTTGAACTTGAGAGAGGGTATGGGTACCTAGATTCACGGCTTTCAATCTTCTTTCCACTTCAGCTGCAGCCTGATCTTCTAGCTTCACTACCTGATTTTCCAATTTCAAGTCAATTTTTCCTTTAGGTTGACTCATAGTACAATCATATAGTTCCAAATGCTCATTTGCTGCAATAACTTCGATGATCTTTTTGATACCGGTGGCTGTTGAAAAGTTAGATGAGCCACCCGCAGTTGTATCAATGAGTTGCTTAGTTTCCATCTTCAGCCCATTTACAAAATTCTGCATTTGTTCAGTCGCATCCAAATTATGTGTAGGACATGCAACTAAACACCTCTTAAATCTTTCGTATGCATCTCCAAGTGACTCTCTGTCCTTCTGCTTAAAATTTAAGATGGCATACCTCTTACGGGTATACACAGAAGCGGGAAAGTACTCATTCAAGAAGGCGGTTTCTATCTGTTGCCAAGTAGTAATACTTCCAGCAGGTAAGGAATAAAACCACTCTTCAGCGTCCTTAGATAAGGTGAATGGAAACATAACCAGCCTTTTTGCCTCTTCAGAATGCACCTCAATTTTTTATGATGTAGTCATAGTCAGGAACCTCTGTAGGTGTTTGTTTGCATCTTCATTGAGACTTCTTGCAAAAGGCTTACTTTCCAACTGACGGATAGTTGACGGGTGCAATTGGAAGTGGGCAATATTAACTGGTTGGTTAACTATTGTCAACTTCATTGCTGGATTATTCTCTCTGCCATAGTCACCCAAGAGTCGTTCCACTGGAGGTGGATCTGCAGCCATGTTAACAGTGTCTGTAGGTGAACCTGTTTCTGAATCAGTATCCTCAAAATGAACTGAGATGTGGTCTTCACTCACTAGTTTTGTGTCAAATGTGCTAGATTTTCACTTTTAGCTTGTCTGAGCCTAGCGTGCAAAGTTCTCTTTGGTTCTGCGTCAAAATGAAAATCAGCTGAGGCCTGACCTCACATTCACAGATTAGAAAGCGATTAGTAACAATAAAACGAAAAATAAACTTAAACAGGAAATAAAATTTTAGTTGTAAAGCAACAAAATTCAAATAAAAAAATCGTTAAACTCTATAATCTTTGGCAATCCCGGGCAACGGCGCCAAAAACTAGATAGGAAAATAGCAAGTGTACTATTTTTCCTATTATAGTAATAAAGGGACAATTTCCTGAATGTCGATCTCAAGGACTGCGTGACGATACAGAGTTCACAGATGATTTCAAGTTGACAAAAAGTCTTGGTAGTTTGATAAATTCTGTTTACTAAAAGTGCAATTAAAGAAAGCGAGTAAACAGTTGAACGAAGAGCAAATATGAGTAAATTGCTAGGGTTCGGTGAATGAAACTTCCTGTAACAATAGTGATCTACCAATGCAATAACAGTAATCCAAAACACTTGTTTTCCGGTTCTCTAGGGCATCTAATCATGAGTCCTTAGTGAAAAGATCTTTGGTTATGTAACCTAATTACTATGTCCATAGATAATCACGTTCATTCCCAAGCATTCAAATAACAAGAATTTCCGGTTCGAATAAAACATCCCTAGTCCTAGGTAATATTTATTATCCAAAGTTCTTATCCAGGTCAATAAACACATTGTTGTCCAGCCAACACGTTTCTAACGATCAGAATCCGTTGGTCCGACGGATAAAGCATGAAGAACAGTAATAAGACCAAACCAATTTTAATGAATAAAAAGAGTCAATACATTGAATAAATCAGAGTATGTTACAATCGGAATCAGGGTCACCCCCTAGCAATGGGGGGTTTAGTTACTCATAATCATAAAGAAAACAAAAATATAAATGGTTGTCATTACAGAATTTCGTGAGGAATCTATCTTCAATTGTCAAAACAACACTTGAACATATGAAACCTTAACAAATGTCTGCGCTTCCAGCCTTCAAAGTGTGTATTTTTCTCCAGAAATCGTCCAACCTAGATAAAATCGCGCTCTGGAAATAAATAGGTGCAATTTGGGCTTTCTGACATTTTTGGGCTCAATACGCATATTGCCAAGGTGATACGCGTATTGCCTGGTACGCAGCTCTTCCTCTTACGCGTATGAGCAGAATGGCCTGTCAGCAGGCAAACCAATACACGTATTGCCAAGCCTATACGTGTATTGGCAGAAGGCCTGTTTTTCCTCCACAATTCCTTCCTCTACTGAAATGCGTATGTTACGCGTAAGCTAGGGGGCCATACGCGTATCAGCTAGAGTGATACGCATATGGACAACAGATACTCCACTTTGTGGCTTTTTCTTCTGTTTTCTCACTTCGGCTCAGTTCCGCATCTAATGTTTGATCCTCTGAGCTTCCAAACCTGTTTTTAACTTGCTAACATACCAAAAGTGTAAAATATCCTCAAGAAACTCATAAGTAATGACATACTGCGTATAATTAAAATACTCCGAATTCTAACTAAAAACGCTTAAAATCACACAGTTTACCTGATTTCCTTACAGTTGAATAGTGAAATACCTAGCATAAATGGTGATTGATCAGTAAGGTTTGTGCCAAAGTAGCTTACCTAGTTGGTAGATGTTCATTTACAAGAATAAACGTTTAAATACTTGTAGAGGTTTGGAGTAGGAAGACAATAGCCTACTCTATTTTGAAGTTCGTCAAAACTTTGTTTATTGATTGAATCTAGTCAATTCAGCTTGATGGTAAATTTGTGGTTTGTGGCTTCAATGGCTACCCAAGAGGTAATAAGGGTTATGAGTTGTTGGAAGGGGAACTTAGAGTATCAAAGTTCATCAACCGCAGATGTATTACTTTAAGTTATTCCCATCACGGAAGAAGAATAAAGACTTGGGGATAAAATGTTTAGAAATTATAGTAGAGAAGACTCAGTTTAAGATGAAGGCCCATACTATGGACACTATTAGTGGTGAGAGAGCATTACAAAAGCCTTTGATTATCATTTGACTCGTGATAAGATAAAGAGGAAGATTGAAGCATTTCAAAGAATCAGTTATGTAGACCTTGGATGTAATGCTTTTAATGTGGTTGAAGGGTTGCAAAACTAAAAAACATGAACCTTTAGGGAGACATTTAAAGTTAGGGGTTTGGTTTTCTCAATTTGCGCGTATTTAGGCATAGTCCGTGGTTCGTTTATGGATTTTGTTTTGGACTTGTTATGGATTCGTTGGGTTTCGACAATTATACATATGTATATTTTTCATGCTTGATATCAAAATCTTCAAAACTTAAAATCGAAGATAGGGAGAAGAGTTTGGAAATCGTAGTGGTAATCTTATATAGGCAGGGTAAATTTCTAAGAGTGTGTTTTTAAAATTTGTGAAAGTCTTGAAGATATCTAAGAGAGATTGAGAAATATTTCTAAACACATCAACCTTGGGTGATTTATATATAGAGTTGGAGAGATTGAAAAACATTTAAATAGAAAATAGAATTTGTTCTTTGAGTGACTATTTATTTTAACTCATTTGTAACAATTTTTGAAAATATATTGAAACCGAGAATTAATATCTCTCCTAGAGTAAATCATTTCAACGAGTAACCAAATTATTATATTCAATGTAAAATTAATTTAAAAGGAATTAAAGGTAAAGTGATTTATATTCAAATAAATTATTGAAAAAGTAAATTGCACAATATATTCAATGTAAAAATCACATTTAAAATAACAAATCTTAATTTCAAATAGAATCAATGGCTAAAAAGTATAACCGTGAGCAATTAAACACATCAAAATCAATTATATGCATCCATAATCAATTTCAAACTTTAAACCAAATTTACATTTAACAAATATCATTTCATCCTTTAGCAATATTGTAAAATTTAGCCAACATGTATTGGGTAATCCGTGTCCAAAAAATGTCGTATAACATATTAACATAACATCTCCCCGCAAGAAATTCATCGGCCATGTTCTTTCAAAAGAAGAACATAGTCAACAGATGTGTATACATTCGTAAAGAATATGAAATCCATTATAGAAAGTTTGACTCAACTTTGATAACAATGCTACATTTGACGGTGCCCCAAAAAATTGCACCCATGTATGAATTAACAAAAACCAATTTACAAGATAAAGTTCAGACAAAAGTACTAGATTAAGTTGTCTAGAAAATCTGAAGACTGGATAGTTCTACAAAGTTCCCTCAAATTGGCCAATACATGGCGTGGCCCCAAACTCTTGGCACCGATGAAATTCAAAAGCTGCTCTAAATCCTACAGTCAGAAACCATAAGTGAAATGAGCAGTGAAGTCAAGATTAATCAGAATGAAGATTTACACAGTAGCATAATGATATCCCGCTCGCTAAGAGTGGAAAACTGAAGACAGTCCTCATATTTGAGATACACAAAAGCAGTCAATTTACCTAGCAGGGCCCAAATTCAAGAGCATTTTACAAAGGGTTGGGATGGGATATATATACCTTGCTTAGTAAGAATACAGCATAAGTTGCTCTTGTTGTGTCTTGCCCTTCTAAAAATAGGGGGAACTCTACATGTTTGACGTTTGTGGAAGATTTTGCACTTGTTGAAGCTTCAGAAGAGGTTAGCTCTATTGAGGGTGCATTGTCAATAATATATGAATGAGAGGCACCCAGCCGTACAGGATAACGTAGAGGAACTTGCAAGTATGAAGCTATAAGTGAAACAGCCTGGAAAAAAAATCAGCAGTAAAGCATATTTCAAAAATTATTAGGTCCACAGTCCCACATGAGTTATATAAAAACTACCATGGTTGAGAATACAAAAGTTTAATATTTGAAAAGAAAACAAAAGGACAACCGATCAAGCTTTTTGTACATAAGACACGCTGCAATATGTATACGACAACGCGAATTTTTGGCATGGATTACGAAAAACCCAAGATATAAATTAAAGCATGACCATATCAGATCTAAGGAAAATAAGACCATGGAGGTATTAAAACTTACATGTGCAACATATCCTAAGGCTGTAGCAGATTTCTGAATTTCCTTTTTATCTGTGAAAAAACTCATCTTTCTAAATGATACCATACTTAAATGCAGACCCTGAATCGTCAAGGTTCCTTGATTAACTGGTTTAAGTTCAGGAGGATTCCCTGGGCAATGATATAAAGACAACTTTTAACAATGATTCTGCAAAGGTATTATTAAGAAAAACAGTAAATAGTATCTAAAACTTTCATAATTTAAATCAGCATTGGGAAAAAAATATACTCTAAAATTTATTGAATACGTGGTCTTTATAGTTCTAGTGCATTCATCACATACTACAGGACATTTTTAAAGTAACAAGGGAAATAACAAGAAATAACAGTAGTATTAACTGACTGGTTGAATGTTCAAAGGATCCACAATATTGTTATCAGTATTTCAATATGAAGCTTACAAATCAAATATGAGATTTAAAACGAGAATAAAAAAATGAGAATACCATTGTGATAGTCACAAAGGATTCACTCAGTTAGCATACTGTGATAAGACTGCTACCTTTTATTCTATAAAAAGCTAGAGAAAAATGTATGAGATAAACATCTACAAGTTGCAAAAACTATGAAGAAGCACCAATCAAAAAGAACAAGTTGTCAGGTGCATAAGGTAGATGAGACACAGAATCAAATGCCCAATTTTAGGAATAGAAAACCAAGGGAGAATGGCTGAACCATCTTAGCACTTCAAGTTTCATACTTTGCTTAAATTGCAAGTTTCTTCTTTTGTATAAGCTTAGTCATGTGTTTCCTTGGGGGTACAATCAACACAGAAAAAAGATTACCACTGAACTAACTATTACCTGCTGAGCTGCCTAAAGGATATGCTTCAAGCTCTTGCTCTTGTGCTGGTCCAACTACCAATTTTACAGGGTACAGCATTAAAATTTGAGATGTCATGTATTGTTGCCTCATCCGTAGCATCTTTTGCAAGTTTCTCAGACGAACATAGCCATCTTCTTCTGAGAGTAATCTACTGGATTCCTGTAATAACAGCATCATCAGCTTTCAAACTACAATAAAAGGAGTAACATATGACACTACAATTTTCCCCTGTATACGAATTATGAATGGAAAAATAAATAACTTATTTGTGTGTGTCTAAATAAATTTGTTGGGTGCTATTTCTTAAGGCATCAATCTATATAATTATATAGTAAATATATGAATTTATTGGTTACAAAGTAGAATACACCAAAGAACATAATCGTAACATCCAAGCTATAAATATAAAGAACATC
Source organism: Lathyrus sativus (assembly GCA_963859935.3). Taxonomy (NCBI): domain Eukaryota; kingdom Viridiplantae; phylum Streptophyta; class Magnoliopsida; order Fabales; family Fabaceae; genus Lathyrus; species Lathyrus sativus. The sequence goes on along the minus strand of OZ012741.1, from coordinate 632,807,694 downwards.
TATTTGGTTTTCTCGTGATAATTTCATGGTTTCATCCTTATGAAAAAGAAGGAAGACAAGAAGACACGGATGGTAGTTTTAGTACTTTAAGCGTCTTTTCCAGTAATTTTCTAAGAAAGTAATTGGATGACAAAACATGCAAGAAAGATATAAGCAGGACTTCCTAAGAAAGTAACTTTCCATCAATGTAGAGAAGTCTGAGGTAGTTTCTTTTAACATAAGGACCCTTAAGAAACACCTAAACATGTCAAATACCCATTCATAATGTCAACAAACTAAACAAGTGAAATAGAAATGATCACATAACCATCCAGATTTGTGTTAGCTAACTTGTTGCTTGTGTCTTCAACATTAAAACTTTCTTACAAAAACAATACACAATCTGAAAAGCTAAACACATTGTGAGAAAACTAAATTTATAGACACCCGAATACAGAAAATTGCAAACTGTAAACAAAAAATAATATTTATACATAATGTAACATAAATTCACCTGAAGGTTTCTTCTAGTAACAGAGAAAGTACCACCCGCCACCAAAAGCGACTGCAAGGCACCACTAAGTTGCTCTTCTTGCTTAGCAGCATCCTCCTTTGCTAGCCTAGAACGTATAGACATATTATCCATCATTAATTTCTTTGATTCCAATTTTTGACGCATTTCTTCAAGTTCATTCAATCGACCCAATGATTCACCATTAACCTGCTCACAAAATCATTACAAACACAGCGACATGCAAAATTCGACAAATTGGTAATTTCGAGAAACCTAAACCTAATTCTCAATTGGCAAGCAGTAAAACCCTACCTGTATGAGAGACTCGAGTTTATGCTGAAGGTTTCGCTTCTTCTCCTTAGCTTGGTTGAGTGCAGAAGAAAGACTCGATAACCTAGCAAGATCTTGCTCAAAATCCTCCCACTGAATCACAGTAACATCTTCTGGATCAGTCGCAGTTGTCAGCAATGTGAGATTCAGATTTTGTTCCATGAGGGGTCGACCTCATCATCGTCCTCGAGTGGTGGTAGTTGTTCACGGAACGAAGCTCATCGATCGGTTCTTCTTGTTGTTGTTTTGGGATTTTCTTGAGAAAATGGCTGTGGGATTTCTCGGGGGAAAGAAAAGGGGGAAAATGTTGGAAGAGTTTGGTTTATTCGGTTAGAGGAAACAAACCGTGTGATAATGGACACGTTGAACCCGCGCATGATGCTTTTTACTCAACTCGCGTGATACTTTACTTTTCAACATGCTTGCAAATTGCATTTTCGTTAAATCATTTAAATAAGTTAAAATTAAAATTATACTAAATATCACTCAAACACACAACAAATTTAGTCTCTATTTCTTTTCATGACAAAATTAATTATTTTAAAAATTAAATTTATTTGTTTTAGATAATACATAATTAATACACATAATTTTTTGTACTCGGTAAAAGATCTATGCATTTGATATCAAAAAATTAAAAATTTCAAAAATAAATGATATGAATATAAATTTTAAGAGGTATAAAATTCATATCTTATTATTCTAGTATTTTTATTAGAATTTATTTTTACATTTTAATATAATTTTATAGCTTAAATGTACTGTTGATCTATGTAAATTAGCAAATTTTTTAGTTTAGTTCCTATAATTTTTTTCTCGGTCCATTCATCTCACTTTTTTCGTGTGTTTTAGTTCTAAAGCCTAAATCTGCAGGAAAATCTGCAAAAACCTGCGGATTTTGGTTATAGGGACTAAACCACACAAAAAGGAAGATATAGGGACTCATATATTTTGAGTGATATGAAAATGATAAAATATAATTAGAAATACAACATACACACATTTCTAAATGTATAAAATACCATTTATAAATACTCAGTCTATGA
>OZ012741.1:632750702-632805325 GCA_963859935.3 Lathyrus sativus | reverse complement strand
TAGATTACGAACCAAATAGCCCTTGAGCCCCAATAACTTTAGATTTCTACGAGAACGAAGGACTCAAACCTGTTACTCACCCTGTTAGTTTCGAAGCTTGAGTGAGGTGTGAGCTCCATCGATAGTTTCCAAGTGCTACGCAGCAAGCGAATCCTTTGGATTTATGATAGATGGTGTTGTGACTGTTGTTCCTAGACTTGCTTCAATTCCATTGCTGCAAGAGGATAATTCTGCAAAGATTATGCCAACAATCATTCAATTCCCATCAGCAAACAACAGCCCACAAAGACCAAAATTTCTGCACAAAAAGGAATATGTAAGGATACTAACCGATACCGAAATCACTTAATGGAGAGTTGTATTGAGTTGAGTAGCAAACAAGTTATTACAAAGCACCAACCTTCAATCACGCATAGCCGTCATCAAATATTCAGAGGGAGCTCTCACCATGCATCTTGTGATCATCAGCCAACACCTATAAAACATAGAACAAAAACATCAATGACCACCACATAGAATCAGAAGCAAAGATAATAGTTTGGGGACTCTTTATCAAAGAAATTCGGACCAGATAGAAGATAAGTTCAGAGGCATACATTGAATGCTTCTCCCCATGACTTCGCGCCAACCTCACAAGAATGATTCATCAGCACCCATTCACTAATCAAAATCACAATAACTGCGATAGGGTAGCAGCGATAACACGAGGAACTTGTCCTCGCAGTTCAAAACCTCGATACAATGGAGAAATAGCTTGCACTGGACTCTGAACTCAGAAACAATAATTCGCTGTTGGTTGTACGTTCCTTCCCTGGCCCAAAATAAGATTGCTGTTCACACCTGTCAAAACCAATTGCAAGTTAGTAATTGGGTATTAATCGATGAAGAATATTCAGGGGATATCCAATCAAATCCAATCTCAGTGTAAACCACAATCAAAGATTTGAAATCCCAGTTAGGAAAGGTTTCAAATTTCGCACAGACAAAAAAGGAAGGTTCAAGGCGGCAATCAATTTCATTAACACATTTTTAGGTTATAAAAGGGGGACATCACGAAACAAAGAAGGGCGGATCCACAAAAGCTTAAACATCCAAAGAAAATCACAAACATTTTTCACAAAACCCTAACAAGCGAAAAACGCACAACACTCAACCACATCAGAAATCCATAAATCAATTCACAGAGGAAAAACCAAGCGGAAAGACTTATCTCAGAAGGAGTCCCACCGCCGTCGTCGCCCGAGTCTCCATCGCATCTGATCAACCGCTTCACCAATCTTCGGTAACCGCTCAGTATCTTGCAAAAGCATTGAACTTGTTGATTGTTTGTTGTGTTTCAGGATTTAGAAGAATAAGAATTCGAAAGACGAGAAAGAATGGTTCAGGGCGAGAGGCGATCGAGTGGAGTTGGCCGCGGAGAAAGAAGAGGGGGTTTGGGGATTCGTTGAATTAGGGTTCATCGTTCCCCCCTTTTTTTTCTTCTTAATTTTTGTTTATTATTGTAATCCAATATATTATCCACTCACATCACTGCACACACACGTCATTAGCCACCTTAATCACCGTTAATCACCCCTTAATTTTCTTTTAAAAAAATTAATTAATCTTTTAAGATAACTAACAACCTTTAATCTTAATCAAATTTATCTCTTTAACTTAATTTCTATCATTATATAACCATTCACATTTTTATTTTCTAAACAACTTTAATTTTAATAAATAACTTTTCTATTTAAATAATGGCTAAAAAAACACTTTATTAACCAAAACCTTTTTACTTATAAAAAAAGTATACAACTCATTCTATTATACCTTTAATTGAAAAACCTCAATTCAATTTAATTAATGGTTAATATATTAATAATTTAACTTTTTTTTCATTTTAATCAAATAAAATTATTCACAAAAACTCCCATTTTATGATTTAGATGCTTAATCTTTCATCTAAAACTTATTCAACCTTTTAAATAAAATTCGATTTAATCTACTTTCATCGCAAAATAATAATAACCTTTTTAAAAATAAATAATAATAAATCCCCTTTTAAATTAAATTGACTTTTTATTGATGATATTCATAAAAAGAACTTTTAGTAAATCCTATTTAAAATTATTTCCAACTAAAGTCAATTTCATAATCAATCTCGACAATTAATCTTTTTATAATGCCACATTTAAAAACAATTCGATCTCCTCTAAAATCAATTCACAGTATAGCAAAACAACTTAATCAATTTCAACTATAAAATCAATTGTGCGCAATCACTTCACGACACATGCACCTACACTCAGCGCTTTCATGCGTATGTATTATCTTTATCTGCTTTATCTTATTCACAATGCACACACACTCACTTAGCGCTTTCATGCGTTCGTGTATGGCTTTACATTTCTGCAATTTACTCTTCTGCAATTTATTCTATCACATTTACATTATCATATTTATCTATTCATACATCGCATTCCGTCCAAAGGAAAAACCTACACATAATTCAACGTTGTGTGTAGTTGCACATCATAAGCATCATATTCCCCTCGATCCTTGAGTGCATTCAAATTGATCGCTTAGGATAGGACCTACCCCATAGGAAGGACCTTGTCTTTATCTTTACAACATAGAAACAACACATACAACAAAACACAAACTTTCAAACACATTAGAGAATAGATGTTAATCATCTTAAGTGAGATATAATCTCCACCCCCACAACATTACAATCAAACATGTAGGGACTTTGCCTTAAGAGCGACAAAAGGCATACTTGGCGATCATCCGAGTATGTAAGACCTTTTCTTAAGACGATGCAAAGACCATTTCCTACAACCCCTTTACATTTGTGGTGGTTATCTCTCCCTTAAAATGAAGACTCGTCTCTTCTCCTAAACCCAATCAAAACAACTACCCTAAACCCGTAGGAACTTTGACCATAGTCAAAGAGCTCCTCTAACCCTTTAGGGTGAACTACAACATACTCTGATTCCACTCCCGTAAGGATATGTAGGCACAAGGTGCGATGCCTTATCGAGTATACTTAGATGTAAACCACTAGGGTCTCTAAACCATTAAGCAGATAAACACTTAGCAGTAAACAAACATAAAACAAGAGGTTCCTGTAGAGTACTACAGAAACTTAGGATGCTAGTACCTTCCCTAAGTTTAACCAACCCCCGAACCTAAACAATCTAACCTTGCATTTGCATTGCATTGTGGGAATTTCGATCTTTATCCCTTCCTTTGGACAAATCAAAGTTCGGTTGCAAAATGAATTAAAGATTCAAACTAATCAATAGTTTGGTATCCAAATTTCACCGCGACAGAAATGGCGACTTCACTGGGGACCCTATAGCGGGTTTCCCTATCTTATTTTATTTGTTTACTGCTTTATATATCTGCCTACTTGATTATTTGTTTACATGCTTTCTCTTCTGTTTCTTTTGGGATTGTTGTCCTTGAGTGGTGAGATAAAGTTCTACACCCGAACTTGAGAGAAATTAAGATAGGATGGGATATATTCGAGGAGGCTTATAGGGAGTGGAATCCCTACTAAGTTGAATCGAGAATCCCGCTCAGTTGAGGCCCTTTCGAAATAGTACTGTTGAACGATCCATCGTGAAGACACTCACTACCTTCGACTTTGGAGCCTATGATATTGAGGACCGTAGTTACCTTAACCCAACTTTGGCCTTTATTAGGACGTAGTGCGGGACTATGAGGAAGTACTTCCGAAATAGTGCTACGCGAAGCTACACTCAAAAGAAGTTCTCTTGAGAATATTATTGATCCTCGAGTAATTGGGAAAATTGATAATATCCGATGGATGGGCTGATGATTTTGAGTCCCTTTAGAACCTTGTTCTGCAGGTACAAACAACCTTTAGTCCTTAAACCTTTGGGAAGGGTACACCTTTACTCCATGCTCGTTGCAAACCTAGGGTGCCCCTTGTTTGTTTATCTTTATGTCCTTATGTGAATACTTGTGTTTGCTGCATTCATATAACATCATTCTGCATTGGACTTCATAGGATTTACTTTCGTTTATGAACATTGTAGGTCACTATGGCTTCAGATAAAAGACATACCGTGAAATATACTTTTAAGAGTCCCAAATTGGATGACCTAAAGAAGTTGTGGGGTTTCATCGAAGATCAAGAAGGATTCAAGACCAAGTATGGGAAGCTGATATCTCTATTGGGTTGCTCAGTGAATGAAGGACTTCTTGCCACTCTGCTACAGTTCTATGATCCTCTCTACCATTGTTTCACCTTTCCAGACTTTCAGTTGTTACCTACGTTAGAAGAGTACTCCTTTTTGGTAGGTCTACCTATTCTGGAAGAATCTCCTTTTCCCTTCTTGGAAAAGGACCCTGATGAGAAAGATATTGCTAAAGCTCTCCGTTTGAAGGTATCTGACGTCAAGGCCAACCTAGTTACTAAGGATGGAATTCTTGGTTTAAAGACAGGTTTCCTAATCGAGAAAGCTTCCTTCTATGCTGGTTATTCTAATAAGGCTCCGTTTGAGGCAATTTTCGCTTTGCTTGTTTATGGGCTGTTTTTATTCCCAAGTTTTGAAGGTTTCATCGATCTCAAGGCATTCAAGATCTTTATGAAGAACAACCCAGTGCCAACTCTGTTGGGAAATGCATATCACTCTATACATCTCCGAAACCTTCGTGGTGGAGGGATGATTACTTGCTGTGTACCTTTACTTTACAAGTGGTTTATTTCGCACTTGCCGAAGTCTAGCTCTTTTACAAATATTGGCAAAGAGCATTGGTCTCCAAGGGTTATGGCTTTGACCCATTCCGACATTGATTGGTACAACCGAGTGTACGATGGAGTATTAATCATTGATAGCTGCGGTGACTTCGCTAATGTACCATTGCTCAGCTTTGATGGAGGAATCAGCTACAATCCTATCTTAGCTCGTCGACAGTTGGGATACCCGTTGAAGGAACCTCCCAAGAAGTGTTTCTCATAAGTAGAGGGTATGTTCTTCAAAGATGATATAGAGCTTCTAGGAAGAGTTCTGGACGCGTGGCGTAGGGTATACAAGAAAGGAAAGAGAAGTCTAGGGAAGCCTAACTGTGTGTCTTTAGAACCATACCTCCAGTGGGTCAGACAAAGGGCAACCAATTTAAAGATGCCTTATTCCCGTCAAGATCCCATAGCTCCAAGGAGGGAGCCCACTTATGTCTTTATGTCTAAAGCCGAGGAGTTAGAGGTGTCCTTGAGGAAGTCTCAACATGAGCTAGAATCTTGGAAGAACAAATACCACGTAGCAGTGACGGAAAATGATGAGTGTCAAAAGGAGAAGGTTAAACTTCAAGAGAAGAATGCTGAACTTCAAGAGAAGAATGCTGAACTTCAAGAGAAGAAGGATGAACTTCAGAAGCAGCTACAATTAAAGGACGAAGAGTTACTCCCCTGCAAGAAGAGGAAAGTCATGGAGGATTTATTTTTCTCCGATCCACAATGCACTATTTGGAAAATAATTGTGGACAACCTTATCCGTGAGAAGGCGCAACTAGAAGAGCAGCTCAAGCAGCAGCATTCAAAGCTTCTTTAGTGTCTTTACTAGCTTTTATTTAGCTTTTATTTGGGACTCTTTAAAAGAATATTTATGTAGTCCGTTTCAACTTTAATAAAACGTTTTCTTTTACCGCAATGCCTATAAATAGAGGAATCCCATGAAGTCCTAATCATCTTGCATTGCATTCTTTTTCCATTGTTCACTTCAAGAAACTCAAATTTCGTTCTGTCAGTGTTGTAATCATGGATTTCAGAAGAGAAACCCTGAAGTACACTTTTCAGAGTCCCAACCTCGAAAGCTTGAGAGAACTAGCCGAACTCGTCGAGGATCGCTTTGCCTTCACAGCAGAATATGGAGGAGTCTTCCGTTTCCTTGAGTTGAAGATGAAAGAAGGATTGTTGGAAACATTGGTTCAATTTTATGACCCGATGTATCACTGCTTCACTTTTCTGGACTACCAATTGATGCCGACCTTGGAAGAATACTCAGAACTTTTGAGGATGCCCGTGACTGTTCGACCCTTGTTCACCGGAAGGGAGGACACGCCTAGTCACCAGGAAATTGCAAATGCCACTCACCTTAGCCTTGAAGATGTCTAGACACACCTGATCACCAAGGAAGGAGTCCTTGGGTTCCCTGCCGACTTTTGATCGAAAAAGTCTGTTACCATGCTGAAAGAAAGGAGGTTCACATATCGGAAGCCAATTTCGCTTTGTTGGTCTATGGGACTTTCTGGTTCCCTAAAATTGACAATTTTGTTGATATGGATGCAATCAAGTTGTTCATACTCAAGAATCCAGTACCCACCTTGCTTGCTGATACGTACTTTTCGATTCACTCGAGGAATGCTGAAGGAGGAGGACACATTGTATGTTGTACCGCCTTGCTGTATTCGTGGTTCATCGCTCGTTTGACTTGGTATCCGTCCCTTTGGGACAAAGTAGCAACACCTCGATGGTCCGAGATACTTATGGCCCTCACCCATTCGGACATTGTCTGGTATGATCCCGCCTAGGGAGGCGTGCCTATGATTCCTAGCATCGGAGGATTCCCCAACGTACCGCTTATTGGAAGAGAAGGATGTATAAGTTACAATCCCGCGTTGGCCCGTAGACAGTTTGGACACCCTACGATCCAAGTGCCTGACCCAGTTTCGTTGGAAGAGATCTATTTCAAAGGAGAAGAGGATCTAGATCTAAAGACTGTCATCATTTATACATGGAAATACATTGATAGGGAAGGAACAGCTGCTTCAGGATACCCCGACTGTGCTGTTTCTGAAGACTATCTGCATTGGGTGCGAGAAAGGGCTCTCGATCTCAAGATGCCTTTTCCTTTTCACGAACCTATGGTATTGTCTCCTCATGACCCTGACTGGTTCGAAGAAGAGGAAATTGAACAAGTAAGGATTGCTTTGGATGAAGCCCGGAAATTGAGGACTGCCTGGAAGAATAAGTTCTTCACCCTCAAAGTAGAGAAGGAAAGACTTCAGAAGACACCAGAAATAGAAGTTGCCAGGAAGAGAAAGGCGCAAGGAGATTTATTTTCTCCTCGTGCCTCTTCAAGTGCCGTCACCAATGATGATCTCCCCTCGACTACCATGGCTTGGAAGGAGTGTGTGGAACGACTCATCATCGAGAAAGCAGCGCTGCAGGAGCGTATTGATCAGTTAACCGAGGAACTCCGTACAAAAGAGAAGACCGTGGAGTAGAGTTCTAAGCTTTCTTTTGCTTCCGTTGTAATAAACTCTTGAAAGAGTACTTTGCTTTACAGTGTTTCTCAAAAATAAAAAGTTTTTCAATTATCCTACATTATAATACTGAAAAACACTTTGAGTTTCTTGAAGTCTCCTCCTGCATCTGCATTATGCATTAACATTTAGCATGGCATTTTACATTTGTGCATGTGTCCTTCCTTTGTTGTGGCTCATTTCGGTTTTCCATCTTTGCTGTCACTCGCCGTCTCTACCATCTGACCAAGCCGGAAGTATCATTAAAGGATAGTGAGGAGAACAAAGACATGGACCGCATGACTAGCTTCAGAGTAAGGTCTAACCCGACGCTTCGCCGTCCCTCCGACAACTTTGTTCCTATGCAACTTCAGCCTGTGCAAGAAAAGGAAATGGACGATCCAGAGCTTACAGCATTCAAGAATGAATTTCGTGACTTCGAGGAACGATGGAAAATGATGAAGAGGAACCGTGCGCCTGATTTTCATGCTCATGACCCGCACCTAGTTCCAAATTTAGTTATCCCCCCAGGATTCCAGATGCCCGCCTTTGAAGTGTACAAAGGTACAATTTGTCCAAGGTATCATTTGATGATGTTTTGTCAGAAGATGACCGCCTATCTTGGGAACGACCAACTATTGATTCACTGCTTCCAAGAAAGTTTGGGTAGAGCACCATCAGCATGGTATATGAATCTGCAAAGGAATCACATTCAGTCTTGGGAAGACTTAACTTTTGCTTTTGTGAAGCAATACCATCATAACTTGGGTATAGCCCCAAACAATAGAGATGACTGTGGACCTTCCAGAGAATTCATAGATCCGGTACCCCGTCCTCAGCACCAGTATGCGATGCCCGCTCAGCGTGAACAACAACCACATCCTAGGCAGAGGTTGGCCTCTCCAGATCAACCACAGCACCGACAATTTCGGAAAAGGTATCAAAGGACGACTCCAGATACACCAAGAGAAGTAATTCACCAGTTTGATCCCATCCCGGTGAAGTACGCTGATTTGTTTCCAGCTCTAATTCACAGAGGGCATATCCAGACTAAAGCCCCACCCAAGGTACCTAAGAGGTTTCCATACTGGTACAATGCCAACAAATTTTGCCTGTATCATCAAGGTGCTCCGGGGCACGACATCGAGAGTTGTTACGGCATGAAAGCAGACGTCCAAAATTTGGTCAAAGATGGAGTCTTGTTCTTTGAGGGTTCCGTCCCTTACGTGCGAGATAGCCCCATGTCTCGACAAGGTTCGTCCTCCCCAGGCATGATTCAAGGCCGTCAACGTCGTGTCTGAAAGCTGCGCACCAGGCATTTCTGCATGTCTTTCCCGTCTACATAAAAGCACAATGAAGATCCTGGAAAGGACTCTCAGAAGAACTTTACGTTTTCTTTCGTTTGTTTGTGTGTTTATTTCTTTGATTGAAAGCACATTTTGCATGTAAGAACTTTCTGTTTTGAATAAGCAATGCAATAACTGTTTGTCTTGAAGAAATCCATTCGTTTTCACTCAAATAGTTTTTTCAAAATTATTTATAATGCCGACTGTTACCCGATCTCTCGCTCTTACAGAGAATTGGAAGGAGGATGATGAAGTAAAACACATGATCTCTTGTTGTATGCTTCGAATAAAAACCCCACTGATGATGTAAGGCATTATTTTAAACCTCCTGAAAAGCCAAGATGGTCAACCCTTTCTTTCAAACCTTGATTGAGGATCCATTCTCTTTCTCCCCAACCCTTCAGACATCATTTTCTTAACCTGGGGCAGGGTAATATCAAAAAAATGATGAACATCTTTCAAAAATTGGGTGGGCACAAATATACTAACCCTTTCTTCCTCCATTCTACAAGTCATAAATTAAACCCACATACGACCCTCAAAGTCCTAATTGAAGGAAGGTTTAATTCGAAAGCATACTCGATGAGATATTGTTTCCTGACTCCTTGAGCTATGCTCAAATTTAAATCGACTTTATAAATAATGATTCAATTTGTATCCTAACTAGTGGTTTCGATCACAAGTTATTGCGATACCCCCTTTTCAAAACTTCAAGACAAACGCGTGTTGCATTAACCATTTCAAAATGGATATTTCAAATGTGCTTGACACCTTAGAAAGACGACATACAGACATTGATGATGATATCTGAAGACCTTGCTGACTTGGGGCAAGTCATTCTTCCCAAGAAAATTTCATCCGCGCAAGCTTTGGGTTCAACTAGGAGAAATTCAAGGACTCACTTACCGCCAATCAGGGGCAGTCACGTCGAGATTCGGCGAATCTCTAGAGAGTTTGAAAACAGTGGGGCATTTGGGCATCATGTTTTCTGTAAAATCCTCTCTAGATGTTACCTTTCAACTATGTGACTTGGGGGATTTGAAGATTGGAGAAAAAGATGTCTATCTTCATCCTCAGGAAACTCAACCCCAACAGGGTCAACAACTACGAAGACCCAGGATATTTATTTTATCCCCCATGAAACTTCAGTTTGGGTACCTCCGTCTACAATTTCATACAACATGTCAAACTTATCAAGACGATACATCCCCAAATGGATTGATCACTTTTTCAAGAGAAATCTTGAAGTTTTGAAGCAGTAATTGGGACCCTACATTTGGTTCTCCATCTATCCTCAGTGATACTTCTATCTTTGAAGATTGGTCGGACGTTTGTTTCGAGACATTTATCCCGTATTCGGCCATTGCTTTCGTCTGTCTTGTCAGCATAAGCATACACATACCATGTAAGTAGATAGCATAACATTTGCATTTGTGCAGCCTTTTTATGTTTTACTCTATCTCTTCGATTGCGTTTACCCTTGGGTATTTGGTCGTGTCTTACTCCTTCCAAATAGAGCCGTCAGCCCTAAGCAAAAAAACTCAATATTTCTATTTCCCCACGAAGTTCGATCCTCGTGGAAGGCAGTTGTTTCAGTACATTCCCATGAGAGTTTATGCCTCTATGGCTGAGTCTTGCTTGACAGTTTCTCTTCGGTTGTTTCCCGAATTGAACTTCGGTCTTTGGCAATCACGCTTGAACATCTCCAGCTTTTGAGCATGGATCAAGAGTGCGTTTATTTTGCACTTTGACATTATGAGGATCACCATTTGAAGACACCACGTTTCTTCAATAACGTTACAAGATCCACTCAACAACTTACAGCTAAATGACAGAAGATCTCTTTATTTGAGCAACTCGTTTTGGGCAGATCTATTCTCAAAACGACAAACAACAACTTCCTCAAGACAATATGTCTATCCCCAGTGGGTTATCTCAAGATTATCAAGTCAAAACAGAGGACATTACAGATACTTCCCCATTTGAGGATTTCTGCTACTACAATTTCACATTTCTTTTACATTTATAGCAGAGATACTCCTCAGAAATGATCTTCCCCAGAGGATTCATTACGAGTACAATCAATGACATATCTCCTTACAAGAGGACACTCCACGTATCAACCGGTTTACAACTCTTTTGAAGATCCCCGGTGCACATTCTACAAATTGCCAATACAATACAAATTGCATCGTACAAGATCGCATCTACAAAATTCTACGATTACAAATGACATCGACAACATTTACATCAACAATTCTACAGTGCTACAATTTTCAACATACAATCTACATCAACATTACAATTTACAACTACAGTTACATCTACAATCTACAAATTTACAACCCCTCTTTGAGGACGCTCTAACGAGTTTCCATCATTTTGGGTAGGAACCGAGACCAGCTCATGGTTCCCATACCATGGAGCAAGGGGAAGTTCGACATCAGAAACCGAGACCAGCTCATGGTTCCCATACCATGGAGCAAGGGGAAGTTCGACATCAAAAACCGAGACCAGCTCATGGTTCCCATACCATGGAGCAAGGGGAAGTTTGACATCAGAAACCGAGACCAGCTCATGGTTCCCATACCATGGAGCAAGGGGAAGTTTGACACCAGAAACCGAGACCAGCTCATGGTTCCCATACCATGGAGCAAGGGGAAGTTTGACATCAGAAACCGAGACCAGCTCATGGTTCCCATACCATGGAGCAAGGGGAAGTTTGACATCAGAAACCAAGACCAGCTCATGGTTCCCATACCATGGAGCAAGGGGAAGTTCAGCATCAGAAACCGAGACCGGCGCATGACTCCCATATCATGATGCTCGGGGAAGCTCAACAACTACAACAACATCTACAACTACAATGACATCAAAGACCGAGCCTAGCTCATGGTCCCCGTACCATGACGCCAGGAGAGGTTATACATTTTACCGTTTCAGCTGAGTTACAAAATATAAAATAATAAAAAAGGATCCACTTTGAGTTACTATTGACCACCACCTTGGTAGTAAAAGTATCTTTCGACCTCAAATCGTCAAAACCACCGCATCCCTGATGCATGAGTCACCGTTACACGTTTGGAGATTTCCCGTGAGTGATTGTTCATGTTCTCGTAGGGTCCCGCCTTGTTGGATCTGTTGCTTTTCTGTCTAGCATGTCGCGTCCAGTTCATCCCCTATGACCTATTCCTCATAGATCTCGTCTGTCTTGCATTCTCATATCATTGCATATCATATGCATTCGGTGGTTTCTTATGGCCAAAAATTCGCGCAATGTTTGTATTTAAGTCCCTCCTATCTCGTCGAGACGAAGATTTCAATCTCCATATCTCCGAATAGGAGTAACTTAAATAGGGGCATCTGTTGCACCTTAGTTTTTGACCATAGGATCCCACCTCTTTTTGCGCATTTTTCTATTGTCATTCGTCTTTATTTTAATATTTATGTTCATTGCGACTAACAAGTTTATGCAGGAACAACTATTTCAGGGGGTGACAGACTCATTCTCTGAACACTTCAAGGAGTGATTAACATACTTCAATTCAAGGACCCTAGTGTTCCCCGCTGAATTGGATCTTATAAATTTGACTCAACCGACCTAGAGTTTCAGCACACTCTTATCAGGGGAGCGAAGTTTCTTTTTTCTCGAGATTCGTCTGGAACGGCATCAGAGACTTCTCTCTTTAGTTTTGAGTTTAAGAACTTAAGGTTTTGTTATTTAGCATACGTGTTTGGATGCAAGAATCCCGAGCCGTAAGGACTTCTTTTGGGGAACAAGGCATTTTGTCCGTATCGGATTTAATTAAAACGGTTCTAAGGCCACGATGCATGATACCTTCAAGAAATTTGTAATTGGTGCCATGGCTTGGGCTCAAATGTCGTATTAATTTGTAAGCCATGAGAGGCATGTTTCCAAATTCTTTCTTATCCCCAGAAGTTTCTTGATTCAAGTTATGATTGCAGAACCCAGGTCGGTTTGGGGGTTCAAATACTTAATTTTGAATTTCACAAAGTTCACTTCATCTAAGGGTAATAGATTTGAATGACAAAATCAGAGGTTCATATCACCATTTCAGCGTTATGGTTTAATTTGAGCAATCCAAAAGTGGTCACTGAATATCCATGGTCTATACAAGAATTACTCTTTACAAAAGTCATAAGTCTATTACTATAGTCAGGAACATGAATACAAGACTTGGAAAGTGATTAAAAGTGCATCTGATGAGTGACCCAACAGTAATGGCATTCAGGCTCCATGTGGGGTGCGGCTTCCAAGTTATGTCATCACCTCTAGCCGCGGAAGGTTACTATGCGAGCCCCTCCCTGCTTAAGTTTTATCCACAGCTAGCCTTGAGCATTTTTTTTTGCCACTATGAGAACCTGTCATCAAGAGAATGAGTTTCGGTTAGAGCAGGAAACCACTATCATCGACAATCAGCTAGACATTAGATGACCGCCGTTGACGAAATCCACAATAGCCTTAAAGCCCCTCTGCACCTTGGCATGTTCAGCCAGGAAGATAGATTCACGCAACCAACGTCATTAGAGACAGTTGTTACCCACAGCTACTGCTTCAAACATCCCGGTTACCCTATCGTCGCGACATGTTCCAGCTTCCGAAACCATGTGGGTCAAGATTCCATCAAGAGAGCAACCTATCAAGCAAAGATCCAAGTTAGCAGCACCTACAAAACGCATCAGAATGCCGTGAGAAAATTAATTCAAGGAGAAACACACGGTAATCTCTCGGCTATACCATGAAAATTAATTCAAGGAGAAAATTAATTCAAGAAGCGACTCTTTGATCCATACTAGTTATGACAGTAAGAATCGCAAACAACCTGAAGTGTTGCCCGTCTTCGAAGAACCAATAGCCACCAGGACAGTTAACCAGCTCTACTTCCTCAGTCCCTAATTAAGGCCACTTACGGCGAAGTTTCTAAGAGCTGGAAACACGAGCTAACACGGGGCATTGCTTGCGTGTCAATGCTACCTGAAATAAGAGACAGTATGATCAGTTAACACAAGAACGGAGCCTTCGCCAGTCCATACCATGTTCACGTTACACTAGATCTGCTACAAACTATAAATTCACCACAAATAATCAGAGCACCTTAATATGGATCCAATCGTTTGCGAATCTTCGGCGTCAACGTCATCTCTCTGTGTCCACGCCAGCATTCATCAGAACCATCCTAATTCGGTGAAAAGGCCATAGGCAGTTATATGTTAAACCAAAACTCAGAAGAAGTCATGCAGCCACAACCTCATGTTAACTCCAGCCAAGCTTCCTCTCTAGCAAACCCGCTCAAATGTCGTGACCTGCAAAGAGAACCAGAGTGGACAAGATCAATATCTTCGGACATCTCCAACGACTGAGCACGAGTAACAAGCAACACAATCAATGCATGGTCTACGACAATATTCGTCAGGGAGAGATACCCAATCTATGACCTGGTGAGCAAAATTGGAAAGAACCATCAGGGTTCAAACCACTGTGGTATCGTTCCCTGCAACCGAAATAGAGTTAATCAGCCAACAAGTCATAACCAATAAGCATATTGGTTAGGAATTTTCAGAAGTGAATTAAACCACATAGTTACAAAGAGGAATCAGGATTCATCTCACCAGTTTTGGAGCAGCAGCCTTCTCTTGCATCTCTATCTGAGGTGAGTTGATCCAGTTATGGAGCGTGGATGAGTTCAAGCATCTCTTGCAATATTCCAATTGCATCTCTACCGCCCCAAGCTCAGAGGGCGAACATAGGCAAGTCGAGGGATAGATTACGAACCAAATAGCCCTTGAGCCCCAATAACTTTAGATTTCTACGAGAACGAAGGACTCAAACCTGTTACTCACCCTGTTAGTTTCGAAGCTTGAGTGAGGTGTGAGCTCCATCGATAGTTTCCAAGTGCTACGCAGCAAGCGAATCCTTTGGATTTATGATAGATGGTGCTGTGACTGTTGTTCCTAGACTTGCTTCAATTCCATTGCTGCAAGAGGATAATTCTGCAAAGATTATGCCAACAATCATTCAATTCCCATCAGCAAACAACAGCCCACAAAGACCAAAATTTCTGCACAAAAAGGAATATGTAAGGATACTAACCGATACCGAAATCACTTAATGGAGAGTTGTATTGAGTTGAGTAGCAAACAAGTTATTACAAAGCACCAACCTTCAATCACGCATAGCCGTCATCAAATATTCAGAGGGAGCTCTCACTATGCATCTTGTGATAATCAGCCAACACCTATAAAACATAGAACAAAAACATCAATGACCACCACATAGAATCAGAAGCAAAGATAATAGTTTGGGACTCTTTATCAAAGAAATTCGGACCAGATAGAAGATAAGTTCAGAGGCATACATTGAATGCTTCTCCCCATGACTTCGCGCCAACCTCACAAGAATGATTCATCAGCACCCATTCACTAATCAAAATCACAATAACTGCGATAGGGTAGCAGCGATAACACGAGGAACTTGTCCTCGCAGTTCAAAACCTCGATACAATGGAGAAATAGCTTGCACTGGACTCTGAACTCAGAAACAATAATTCGCTGTTGGTTGTACGTTCCTTCCCTGGCCCAAAATAAGATTGTTGTTCACACCTGTCAAAACCAATTGCAAGTTAGTAATTGGGTATTAATCGATGAAGAATATTCAGGGGATATCCAATCAAATCCAATCTCAGTGTAAACCACAATCAAAGATTTGAAATCCCAGTTAGGAAAGGTTTCAAATTTCGCACAGACAAAAAAGGAAGGTTCAAGGCGGCAATCAATTTCATTAACACATTTTTAGGTTATAAAAGGGGGACATCACGAAACAAAGAAGGGCGGATCCACAAAAGCTTAAACATCCAAAGAAAATCACAAACATTTTTCACAAAACCCTAACAAGCGAAAAACGCACAACACTCAACCACATCAGAAATCCATAAATCAATTCACAGAGGAAAAACCAAGCGGAAAGACTTATCTCAGAAGGAGTCCCACCGCCGTCGTCGCCCGAGTCTCCATCGCATCTGATCAACCGCTTCACCAATCTTCGGTAACCGCTCAGTATCTTGCAAAAGCATTGAACTTGTTGATTGTTTGTTGTGTTTCAGGATTTAGAAGAATAAGAATTCGAAAGACGAGAAAGAATGGTTCAGGGCGAGAGGCGATCAAGTGGAGTTGGCCGCGGAGAAAGAAGAGGGGGTTTGGGGATTCGTTGAATTAGGGTTCATCGTTCCCCCCTTTTTTTTCTTCTTAATTTTTGTTTATTATTGTAATCCAATATATTATCCACTCACATCACTGCACACACACGTCATTAGCCACCTTAATCACCGTTAATCACCCCTTAATTTTCTTTTAAAAAAATTAATTAATCTTTTAAGATAACTAACAACCTTTAATCTTAATCAAAATTATCTCTTTAACTTAATTTCTATCATTATATAACCATTCACATTTTTATTTTCTAAACAACTTTAATTTTAATAAATAACTTTTCTATTTAAATAATGGCTAAAAAAACACTTTATTAACCAAAACCTTTTTACTTATAAAAAAAAGTATACAACTCATTCTATTATACCTTTAATTGAAAAACCTCAATTCAATTTAATTAATGGTTAATATATTAATAATTTAACTTTTTTTTCATTTTAATCAAATAAAATTATTCACAAAAACTCCCATTTTATGATTTAGATGCTTAATCTTTCATCTAAAACTTATTCAACCTTTTAAATAAAATTCGATTTAATCTACTTTCATCGCAAAATAATAATAACCTTTTTAAAAATAAATAATAATAAATCCCCTTTTAAATTAAATTGACTTTTTATTGATGATATTCATAAAAAGAACTTTTAGTAAATCCTATTTAAAATTATTTCCAACTAAAGTCAATTTCATAATCAATCTCGACAATTAATCTTTTTATAATGCCACTTTTAAAAACAATTCGATCTCCTCTAAAATCAATTCACAGTATAGCAAAACAACTTAATCAATTTCAACTATAAAATCAATTGTGCGCAATCACTTCACGACACATGCACCTACACTCAGCGCTTTCATGCGTATGTATTATCTTTATCTGCTTTATCTTATTCACAATGCACACACACTCACTTAGCGCTTTCATGCGTTCGTGTATGGCTTTACATTTCTGCAATTTACTCTTCTGCAATTTATTCTATCACATTTACATTATCATATTTATCTATTCATACATCGCATTCCGTCCAAAGGAAAAACCTACACATAATTCAACGTTGTGTGTAGTTGCACATCATAAGCATCATATTCCCCTCGATCCTTGAGTGCATTCAAATTGATCGCTTAGGATAGGACCTACCCCATAGGAAGGACCTTGTCTTTATCTTTACAACATAGAAACAACACATACAACAAAACACAAACTTTCAAACACATTAGAGAATAGATGTTAATCATCTTAAGTGAGATATAATCTCCACCCCCACAACATTACAATCAAACATGTAGGGACTTTGCCTTAAGAGCGACAAAAGGCATACTTGGCGATCATCCGAGTATGTAAGACCTTTTCTTAAGACGATGCAAAGACCATTTCCTACAATCCCTTTACATTTGTGGTGGTTATCTCTCCCTTAAAATGAAGACTCGTCTCTTCTCCTAAACCCAATCAAAACAACTACCCTAAACCCGTAGGAACTTTGACCACAGTCAAAGAGCTCCTCTAACCCTTTAGGGTGAACTATAACATACTCTGATTCCACTCCCGTACGGATATGTAGGCACAAGGTGCGATGCCTTATCGAGTATACTTAGATGTAAACCACTAGGGTCTCTAAACCATTAAGCAGATAAACACTTAGCAGTAAACAAACATAAAACAAGAGGTTCCTGTAGAGTACTACAGAAACTTAGGATGCTAGTACCTTCCCTAAGTTTAACCAACCCCCGAACCTAAACAATCTAACCTTGCATTTGCATTGCATTGTGGGAATTTCGATCTTTATCCCTTCCTTTGGACAAATCAAAGTTCGGTTGCAAAATGAATTAAAGATTCAAACTAATCAATAGTTTGGTATCCAAATTTCACCGCGACAGGGTTGAACCACGGTGGGTGAGACTTCATGATTCTAGTCTTTCTGGGTGTCATTACTGAGTTTCTAGCAAAATAAAACCATAGTTGGCTGTAAGTCATTGGGATAAGATCAAACCAACGAGTTTCTTCTTTCGGGATACTCAGAGGTGCCTTATGATTCTGAAAACCGTCTTTGAACCTGTCGATTCGGATGCTGATCTGGAGATGCCACCCTTCGTTTATGAGGTAGTCGTCGTCTGCACTGAGCAGGCACCACATACTGATGTTGAGGATAAAGTACTGGAACTGGATCCGACAAGATTTCATTAACATCAACACTTCCTTCCTCTAGGGAATCATCAACTGAAATTTCTTCATCAACTTGGTTATTCAAGTCATCTTGAATTCTTCCACTTTTGAGTGCATTCTCAATATTTACTCCAACTTCTACAATCTTGGAGAAGTCTAATGGCACAACGCCTACCATCCTATCATAATAAGAGCCTGGAAGTGTTCTTAGAAACATCTTGCTTAATTCTTTCACTTGAAGTGGTGAATGAATTTGGGCTGCCAACTCTTTCCATCGCTGAGCATACTCCCTGAAAGATTCATCATCATTCTTACTCATTCTTGTCAGTTGATCACTGTCTGGAGCGATATCCAAATTGTAATTGTATTGCTTCACGAAAGCATCGGCTAAGTTTCTCCAAGATTGAATACAGTTCCTTTGTAGCTTCATATACCATATCAAGGATGCCCCAGATAAGCTTTCTTGAAAGCAGTGCATCATCAATTCGTCATCGTCAACATAAGCAGCCATCTTTCGACAAAACATCGTCAAATAGTATCTTGGACAACTAACACCCTTGTACACTTCAAAGACAGGAATCTTGAACTTCGGAGGAATAATTACGCCTGGAACCAGACATAGGTCACGAGCATCAAGATCAGATGCACCAGCTCCTTTCATCATTTTCAATTGTTCTTTAAAATCACATAATTCTTTCTCCATTGCTATGAATCTAGGATCATCCGTCTTCATCTTAGCATGAACATCCGGAGGATTTGCTATACTTTGTGGAAACTCGGAAACTCTTTTATCACCCTGAACAACCAAGTTATCTTGCACAGGATGAGGTTGTGTAGGAACATCCACTTGTTGAACAAAGTCGTCAGAAGGAAGATCAAATAACGGATTAGTCACAATTCTGAAGTCAGTCATGGGATCTATATCTTTGTTCTCTTTACTATCCTTCAATAATACTTCGAGCTTGGTCAGACGGTCGAGATGTCAACTGACAGACAAAGACAGAGGACCGGATGAGGCACAGAAGAGGAGAGACACATGCATATGCAAAATGCTAAATGAAGGATGCTAATGCAAGAATGCAGAATGAAAGGTTTCATGGAACTAAGTTCTTATAAACGTTACAGAGTACCAAAGAAAATCCATTTATTATTTTTTTTGACATCAGATTACAAGTAAATATTCTTATAAGAGTCCTGACATAATAGCTAAATAAAAGCTAAATAAGTCCTAAGGAAGTCCTTCATCGCACTTGTTGATTTGTTCTTCCACTTGGATCTTCTTGAAGATAAGTTGTCCATGATCAACGTCTAAAGATTAGTTTGATAGAGGAAAATAAATCCTCCATCCCTTCTTTCGTTCTTGTTGGAAAGTGAGAAATGAATCCCTTGTTTACTGGGATCTTCAATGTTGACGAAAGTTTCTTTTGAAATTCTATTGATCCTTAATGATGAGGGAAGCCTCTTGTATTTGTCTTTTGAGTTTTCTTGATTCCTCAACTAGTGCACTTACCTTCCTTAGGTCATCCAAGTTGGGAATCTTAGAAGAATATTTCAAAATATTTCTTTTGTAATCCCTATTGGTTCTATAATGTTTATAAATAAACTCGAATTCCATGAAACCAATGCAATATGATGCTTTATGAATGTAACAAACACAGGTAAGCACATAGAGACATAAAGATAAACAAACAAGGGAGACCCTAGGTTTGCAACGAGCATGGAGTAAAGGGTATACCCATTCCCAAAGGATGTGGACTAAAGGTTTATTGTACCTGCAGAACAAGGTTCTAAAAGGGGTCCCAAAGTCACTAGCCCATCTTTTGGATATTAACAACTTCCCAATTACTCGGTGATTAATAATATTCTCAAGAGAACTTCTTTTGAGTGTAGCATCGCGTAGCACTATTTCGAGAGTACTCCCTCATAGTCCCGCACTACATCCTAATAAAGGCCAAAGTGGGGTTAAAGGCAACTACGGTCCTCAATATCATAGACTCCAATCGAAAATAGTAAAAGTCTTCACGATTACTCGGTCAACCGAACCACTTTCGAAAGGGTCTCAACTGAGCGTGATTTTCAAGTCAACTTGGTCGGGATTCAACTCATTGTAAGTCTCGTCGAACATATCACTATCCTATCTTAAGTTCACTCAAGTCCGGGTGTAGAACTGTGTCTCACCACTCAAAGGTATCAACCCAAAGGCAGTAAACAAATAAGTAAACAATTATACAAATAACACATATAAAGTAATAAACAAGTAAAAACAAGATAGGGAAACCCACTGATTCTTCCCCAGTGAAGTCGCCATTTTTGTCACGGTGAAATTTGGATACCAAACTATTGATTAGTTTGAATCTTTAATTCATTTTGGAACCGAACTTTGATTTGTCCAAAGGAAGGGATAAAGATCGAAATTCCCACAATACAATGCAAATGCAAAGTTTAGAGAGTTATAGGTTCGGGGGTTGGTTAAACTTAGGGAAGGTACTAGCATCCTAAGTTTTTGTAGTACTCTACAGGAACCTCTTGTTTTATATTTGTTTATTGCTAAGTGTTTATCTGCTTAAGGTTGAAAGACCTAGGGGGTTTTGTTGCACCCCAAAATTTTACCAACATTTATTTATCCATCAAGTGTTTGAAGGTTGATACCTTCATCAGAAAGTTCAAGAGATCCTCAGAAGAATTGGTTGAAACCAAGGTTGTGTGTCTCATAACTTGAGAGTTGTGGGTGCTCCCCAGATGATTCTAAGACTATGAGAGTGAACTTGATGCTTTGAGAAAGTTTATGAGATGTCTTGAAAGCCATCATGAAGCCCAGAGAGGTCATTATGCCAGAATTCAGAAGATTCAACCATGAATGGTAGAATTAGGGTTTTGACTGGGTCAACCCTGGGATAACTGAAGATTTGGAGAAGGTTGAGACCTAATCCAAGGGCCATGAGATCATGGAATTATGTGTGGAGATGTTATAAAGATGATTCCTATACCAACTCATCATGATTGAGGAGTTTGAGAAGCTTTGAGTTAGGGTTTCTAAGGATTGTCAGTGAAAAAACCCTAATTTGATCCCTATCTTCCAGGCAGTTTTAGCTCAAGATGTGATTGATATCTCATCTTCCCCATAACATGAATGTTGTAGAGATTGTTCTTAGATTTAGTTTGAGTGGTAGAAGTCCTTGATAGGAGTTGCAGAGCTCAAGTTATGGTTTTGACAAATTACAGGTCAGCTGAGGTATGTGAATCTGAATCCTTGAAAGTCACCCAACTTGCAGACAACTTTTGCCCTAGTAGGATGATTCCTATGATCTCTTGGTCAACATGAATGTTGAAGAGAATCTTCTTATATTTCTAGAGAGTACTAGAAGTCCTTGATAGGATTTGTAGAACTCAACTTATGGTTTGAACAAGACAGGGGTATTTTGGTCATTTGGCGATTATAGGTCATTTTAAGCAAAGGCCATATCTCCTATTTCCAAGCCTCAAATGAAAAAACTCAAAACATAAAAGTTGTTCAAAATGGGATTTTAAGCCTAGAAAAGAGGTCATGAGTTATTGAAAAAGCTTAGAGCATGGATTTTTAAAAGTGGTGCAAATGGCTTGTAAATGGCTTATAAGTTAAAAAAGTTGAAATGGAATTTTGGTTTGAGAGATCTACAAATCCAAAATGGGTCATCCAATATGTCATTTTGACTCCAAACATCATTTTAAAAACAATGGTTTATCCACATTTTTTAGTTTAGGCTTAAAAATTGGAGTTGCTTTGTAAATTTGTTTCTTGCATTTTAAGGCACCAAAAGAGAAAGTGAGAAAATGCTACGTAAGGGTTTGTAAGACCTTGTTCTCATATCATAATATCATTTGAGGAGAAATTAAGTGGGATTGCATGGTTTATCATGAGATTGCATGAGATTTACTAAATATAGAAAATTCAAATTCTCATTGCATGATACATTCTAGAAACTTCTTGGAAGGTTCTCAAAGCTTCCACACACTTCTTTTGACATCTATATATGCCCTAGAGATGATCCATGCCCTGGTTGGTGATTGAGAGTGCTTGCATGACATAGTTTGATTCCATAACTCCATATTGCATTTTGCTTTCAAACTCCATTAAAACTTCATCCATCATCATAATTCTTGTTATCATCATCATCTACCATCATCATAGAGCAATTGGCAAACAAAATTGAGAGGAATTCGTGGCTGGTTCATGAGATCCAAAGCTTCACTCCAAGTTGCATGAAGAAGTGGATAGAGTGATTCAAGAGGTGTAAGCAAGAACCATTGCAAACAGAAGAACATATATCCATTGAAGAGCATCTGAAGCAAGCATCAAGGCTTGGATTGAAGAGAAACCACCATAGCCATCATCACTTGCAAGGTAAGCAACTTTCTTCGAATCTCCTTGTTTATTCAGTTTTAGAACTTGTTGTTAGGATAAATGTGATTAGAGACTCTTAAGGATGAATCATGAATAGTTTGAGGGCTTTTCTTGAGGTTTGGTTCCATGGCCATTTCTGTTTTAGGATCAAGAACACATAACCTAGTGTACTATAATCTTAGTTCTTTAGTTTAGTTTACTCCCCACAACATGTAGGACATTCTTGCATAGTTTGAGCCATAGTTGTTTCCATGCAAACCAGGTGTAAACAAGTGTGCCCAGAACTTTCCTTCATCGTGTCTCTTTGTAGGTTGAGTGTTAGAAAAATCCAAGGCCATAGCCGTGTAGAGCTTGAGAAGCTGAGCAAAATTGCTCTTTACAGCACTGCGTTTAGTTGAGGTATGAGAGAGAACCGAGCGAGGGAAGTTTGTATGTGAGGATGCGTGTTCATGGAGGTCATAAACCCTAGAAGATGTCTAAGGAAGAAGAAGATATGGATACCGTTAGATCAGATTGAAAGCGTGGACCGGACTTTCCATCCAACGGCCCTCATTCAAACAAGAAATGGAGGGAAACCTCCCCAGCTGCAACGCAGCGTTTAATTAAAGGAGGGACCATGGGCCTCAGCATCCAATTCTATTCGCACCCCTCGCGCGGCCCAATCCGAGAAATGAACGTTAAAAATCTGCTATTCGCACCACGTTTCTTTCTTTTTTCTTTGAATTTATTTAATTGTTTTTCTGAATAACGCCTGGGCCTAACCAATGATATCTGCACCTCCCCACTTCCCAGCCCAATAATAAAACAACTAGAGCGCCTTTCTTTTCTCACCCCCCATCCCATTTATTTTAATTCCTTGATTTTTAATTTCTTTCATATTTTCTTGTTAGTAAATAAATCATATAAAATCCAAAAATTAATATTTTTTAATGCTTGTTTTTTCTACATGTTCATAATTTTGTCTAGAAAAATATCAATGAATAAAGTTGGAATTTCATTTTCTTTTAATATTTTTAGTATATTTTTCACTTAAATAGCTTTTAAATAGGGTTAATATTGTACTCAATTTTGTAGAATTTATTCTAGGACTTTCCGAATTTATTCTAGGACTTCCCTTAGGATTTTTAATTCATTCTTTTTGGCATAGTTAGTTATTGAATCATAGTTCCCCATAGGATTTAATTCATGATTTTTAGATTAAAATTTGATTAGTTTAATTAGGTTAGCATTAGGGTACCTAATTAGGGTTTAGGTTATGCATAGGTAAGGTAATTCATTTTCTGTGGAGAGTTTTGATTTGATTTTTGGGTATGGGGCATGTATGGATGTTGTGGGTAGATGCTATAGACCCTTGTGAGTAATTGTTAGAATTTTCCCCCTTGTTTTAGTATTTTTAGGTATTTTCTGAAGTTGACTGATGGTTTTGACTGTTCTATGGTTATTGGTCTGTCTCTGGGGTTTATTTTTTGGAGTTTGTTGTGGAGCTTGGTTTGTTTTGAAGAGTTTGTTGAAGAGCATGGTGAAAAAGATTGTAGATCAAGACCCAGAGTTTGGAGCTTATTCCCTGTCTGTGAGGTTTGAGATCCTGAAGGTTGAGGGAAATTCATGGTACTTTCCTGAGGAAGGCACTATGGATGTCTTTCATTCTTTCTTCTCACCCCTTTCTTAAGTATCCAATGATGTTGGAGAAAACATGTGAGTTTAATTTCTCCTGAGGAGGAATGTAAACTGATCACAGTTGTTGAGCCACATGGGATACAATTCCTAAGCGGAAGCCTCCTAGTACTTTCCTGAGGAAGGTCCTATGGGTCAGATTCACTTAGTTCCCCTTAGTTCATCTAGGATTTCTTAAGTATCCAATGATGTTGGAGCCAACATGTGAGTTTAATTTCTCCTGGGGAGGAATGTAACTGATCACAGTTGTTGAGCCACATGGGATACGACTCCTAAGTGGAAGCCTCCTAGTACTTTCCTGAGGAAGGTCCTATGGGTCTATTCACTTAGTTCCCTTAGTTCATCTAGGATTTATTAAGTATCCAATGATGTTGGAGCCAACATGTGAGTTTAATTTCTCCTGAGGAGGAATGTAAACTGATCACAGTTTGTTGAGCCACATGGGATACAATTCCTAAGGTGGAAGCCTCCTAGTACTTTCCTGAGGAAGGTCCTATGGGTCTATTCACTTAGTTCCACTAGTTCAGGTAGGATTTCCTAAATATCCAGTGACGTTGGAGCCTTCATGTGAGTTTAGTTTCTCCTGAGGAGGAACGTAAACTGATCACAGTTGTTGAGCCACATAGGATATGATTCCTGAGTACGAGCCTCCTAGTGCTTTCCTGAGGAAGACACTATGAGTCTGCCTACTTAGCTCCCTTTCTTTGGTAAGCTTGTTTTGAAGCTTGAAGACTGGGATTGACTTCTTTTGATTAGGGTTTTGCTTTAGGGCTTTGCTTAGATTTGATCAGGATTCTGTTTTAAGGTTAGGATTAGAGGTAGATGGTTTCTCTCTCAAGCATGTGGTTTGTTCGCCTGATGGCACTTCATTTCTTTTATCTGTTTCTTGCTTGATAGCATGTTGTTTATTTTTCAGTATGATTACTGTTATTTCATGACTGGCTTGAGGTTGAGATGAGCTTGTAGAGGCTGAAGCCCCACACAACATTTCCTCCCTCACTTGCATTACAGGCATTTTACTGTTAAGCTGATGCTTTGTCTGTTTGGTGTATCATTGACATGATCCCTTAGGACTCTCATTTTCTCTGATGAGGATTTGATGATAGACTCTTAGGTTGAAACCTATGCATGACAACTTCTAGGAGTTCCCTGTTCAAACCTCAACCATAGGATGAATCCATGGCATGATAACAGTAGGACTTGATAGTCTCCCTCCTAGTTGGGTTTGTTCTCTTCTCATCTCAAAACAATTTAAGATACAGTAATCATGAATGATTTCTTTCGTACATTACGAGCCTTAAGCTATCTGAGAAAAGATTGGGGGAGAGTTCCTTTTCCACAGTCTGGATGTTTAGTATGGTACCCTTTGGGTGACATACGACGCATTCACTCTCAGGTCATAGTCTCTAGTGCGGTTGAAATCGCAAACACAATAAAAAACACTTCTTTCAGGAGATAACCCGTAGTTTCCCGAACTACGTTTGCTCTGATCTTCCATACTGTATGGAAGTACGTAGGCATAGGATGCGACGTCCTAGCGAGCAGCCTTCAACCTTCACCCATCAATCCTTCGTAGGCCGAACTACGTGGACTCTGATTTCTCATTCTCTGATGAGAATACGTAGGCATAAAGTGCGACGCTTTGCCGAGTCATTTTTCTTTTCTTTTTCAGCCAGCCTTGATAGGTAGATAGAATAAAACCAACCGGTCCAAGTAAACAACAACGTGGATCCCGTCGAGTACGACGGACGTGAGGGGTGCTAATACCTTCCCCTTGCGTAACCGACTCCCGAACCCAGACAATGGTTGCGACGACCCTGTCTTACCCTTTTTCGTTAGGTTTTTCCGATCGTTTCCTTTCCTGCTCTGAGGGATAAATAACGAAAGGTGGCGACTCTTCTGTCATGCCGGCACCTTATATTTCGCGCAAGCCGACAAACTGGGCGACTCTGCTGGGGACTTCATGGTTTCCTAGGGATCCAACGTCCCGAAAGCGAGTCAGTTTTGGGATCCAACGTCCCTTAAGAGAGTCAATCCTACCGTTTGTGTGTTTACTTGATGGGTTGCATTTATTTATCGCATTTTTACTTCCCGCACTTTATTTCCCGCATTTTATTTCCAGTTCGATATGATTATCTGTGCTGCTGTGGAGAGGGATGTTACTATGAGTGAGAAGCCGGACCTGGGGCTTGAGTATACACCTAGATATAGTTGCGGAGAAGTAGTAGATGAACCTGTCTGCTGAGTAGGCACAGTTCCCTACGAAAATCTGCGCTCAGACGAGATTCTTGCAGAGGTGCTCCTTTCCGGTCCTGAGGATCTGAGGGGAGTCCAGACGCGAGGATTGTCGACTCTGGGACCGATCATTTGGAAGTCAGCTAAGTGAGGCCTCTTCATGACTTGATGATGCCACTCCTTCTGGGAATCGTATCGTCACTCATGAAAGTCTGCGACACTGATGACCGCATAGGATGTCGTACCTTTGTCCGTGGATTAGGTCCATACCTGTGAGTGGGATTGGGATAGTGCAGGAAACTTTGACCTCCAGACTACCTGGTTTTCTTGACAGTGAATCAGTTATGTTGGTACAAGGGTTTCCAGTTGCAGATTCGTCTGTTCTTGATAGAGCAGGTTTTGATCGGAGTATTGTCATCAGAAGTTTGTTCTGGATGGAGCAGATTTTGAGTGGGGTCTGAAGATCTCATCAGCAGATGTTGTTTGTTCTTGATAGGGCAGATTTTGAGTGGGGTCTGAAGATCTCATCCGTAGTTGTATGTTTGTTCTTGATAGGGCAGATTTTTGATTTGGGGTCTGAAGACTTCATCAGCAGATATTTCGTGATCATACATCCGGGGTCCTTGTTATCAGACATTTGTTCTCGGCAGAGCAGAGTTTTGATCTTATATATATATATATGGTCCTGTCAGAAGGTCGTTCCTAGCATATCAGATTAGTGGGTCTTGCACCGGGGTTTTCTTCTCATCAGTGATTGTTGATACCTAATCTCCACAGGCAGCCACCTGGATATATTGTTGCATGCCTGCATTTTGCATTAGTTTGCATGATCATTCGCATTCCATTAACGGGTGTCTGTGACAGGTACCGTTTCCCCCGATCCAGGATCTCTCGCCTCTTATTGTATTATTACAGCCTCTCTCGGTCCCTGATGTGTCGAAGTTGACTATCGCTGATGCTATAGGCTCTCCATATGTACGTACGAGATTGATGTTTCCATGATTGGGCTCGGATTTCTTCTTCTTATTATTATCATCAGCACTGGTACTAAGGCGCTAGGATCGGGGGAAATCTCTCAAGCACACAGACACACGCATGCATCTGCATGAAGCATTTTGCATGACATACATTTTGTTGCTTTTCCTAACCTTTAATCTTGATAGGTTTTTCAGGTTCACAGGTTCCGAGCTGCTTCCGGTCATCAGGATTGATCAAAGACTCATTCACCGCTACTCAACTCGCGCTAATCAGACTAGGATCATGGATCAGGTGCAGTCAGATGTTCAAGAGCTCCGTGAACGGATGGATCGTTTTATGGAACTGATGCAGGTGGTCGCTAATGGTCAGGACCAGCTTCGTACATTGGTTCAACCTCTAATCTCCAGGGTTGACAGTAATGTGCATACTTCATGGAGGGGGTTGTGCCTACTCCTCCTCCAGTGGATGCTCCACAGAATGTTGTTCCTGTTGCGGGGGCAATGGCAGTGCTAACGGCAATCTGATGACTAATATCGGGATCAATGCGGCAGGCGTCGGCAATGGTAGTCTGGGAGCCAATGTTAACATAGGGTCGGTCAACGGCAATGCTGGTGTCGGAAATCTGTTGGTGCCTCAACCGTGGCTTGAGGACCATCAGGATGACGTATTTTCTCAGAGAGGTGTAGAAGCAGAGTTGAAATGTTGAAGCTCGACTCAGGTTCAAAGCAAGCTGGAAGACAAAATGAGACATTGAAAATCAGAATACATTGGGCGTTGATATGTCCAAGCTCGGGTTAATTGCTGATTTCAAGGTACCATCATAAGTTCAAGGTGCCTGTCTTTGAGAAGTATAAGGGTACTACTTGCCCTCGGGTCCATCTTCGATCTTATTATAGAAAGATGTCCGCCTATTCTGACGATGAGAAGTTGCTGATGCACTTCTTCCAAGATAGTCTTTCTGGTCCATCCCTCGAATGGTATATGGGCTTGGAGCCCGCTACAGTGCGCACGTGGAAGGATCTCGCTGAAGCGTTCGTCCTCCACTATCAGTACAATAGCGACTTGGCTCCCAACCGAGTTCAGCTCCAGAATCTCTCACAGCGGAACAATGAAAGCTTTAAAGAGTACGCCCAGCGGTGGCGTGAATTGGCTGCTCGGGTTCAACCGCCGATGGTTGAGCGCGAGCTAGTGCAAATGTTCGTGGCCACCCTTCCTGGAATCTACTATGAAAAGATGGTCAGTGGCATGTCTGGGACATTCTCGGCTCTCATCACTATGGCGAGCATGTTGAGAACGGAATAAAGATTGGAAAAAATTCAAGGCGAATCATCCTCAGCTGGAGGAAGTGGTAAGAAACCCTACGCTGGCAAGCGTCGAGAAGGAGATGCCAGTGCTGTCACTAATGCTCGGAGAAAGGGCAAGGGCCCTCAGCAGCAGATTGCTAGCATAAATATCCCAGCGGCTCCGCAGCAGCAGCAGCAGCAACCACAGCAGCAGAATCAGCAGGGGTATAGGAAATATCAGAATCAGGCTCCTTTGGCAAGCCGTCATTTTGAAGCTCCACCTATGTCATATGCGCAGCTTCTGCAAACTTTGCTTCAGCTCCAACTAGTTCAAAAGAGGACGTTGGCTCCCTTGACAGGGGCACCGCCACCCGGGGTATGATTCCAATGCTACTTGCGATTTCCATACTGGGGGCAACCAGGCCATACGATTGAGAACTGTAAAGCTTTTAAGCACAAAGTGCAGGACCCTGGTAGACGCCAAGGTTATTAACTTTTCTGATAGTGTGCCCAACGTTACCAAGAACCCTATGCCTCATCATAGGGGAGGCGGAGTGAACGCCATTATCACTGAGGAGAGCGCAGACTTGCTGACTGATGTCAAAGACTTGAAGACGCCGCTTAGTTTTGTCAAAGCTAAGTTGCTGAAGAAGGGCTTCTTTCCTGGATGCGGAGAGTTATGTATGGCTTGTGCTACACTTCCTGATGGGTGTGAGCAGCTGGTCGAGGGTATCCAAAGTCTGATGTCTGAGGGTATTTTGCAGTTCAGCCGGAGCATTGAATGTGCATCAGGGGAGGTCGTGCTGAAGCAGGCAGATGAAGTTGCCACCATTACCATTCCTCGTCGACCTATTACTATTTATGCGCCCCGACCACCTACAATCACTATTACCAGGGTCGGGCCAATCCCATTCGAGAGCACTAGCGCCGTTCCATGGCATTATGGCGCCGAAGTCTATTGCAATGGTCAGAAGATAGAGCTTGAGCCGTACGGATCGACTGTGCAGAATCTTGCCGGAGTCAGTGGCATTACTCGAAGTGGTAGAGTGTTTGCGCCAGCGGAGGTTGCGGCAGAGAAAGTAGTCAGAGCCGATGCTGTGGATAAGGGTAAAGGCAGAGCCGTCGAAGAGGTCCCTTGTGGGGCAGAGAAGGATTTTCTAGTTAAAGATGCCGAAGAGTTCATGCGATTAATCAAGAAGAGCGACTACAAGATTGTAGATCATCTTCATCAGACTCCGTCAAAGATCTCTATTCTCAACTTGTTGCTGTGTTCTGAAGCGCACCGCAACGCATTACTGAAGGTATTGAACGTTTGCCTACGTGCCGCAGGAGATATCAGTAAATCAGCTAGAAGAGGTGGTAGCCCATGTTAATGCTGGCAATGGGCTGGGATTCACAGATTTAGAGCTGACTCCTAAAGGGAGAGATCACAACAGCGCCTTGCACGTCTCGATAGAGTGCAGAGGCACAATCATGTCGCATGTCCTGGTGGATACGGGTTCGTCGCTTAATGTGCTTCCAAAGAAGGCCTTAATGAAGTTGGACACTCGTGGATTGCTTTGCACGCCCAGTGATCTGGTGGTGAAAGCCTTTGATGGAACTAAGCGCCACGTGTTCGGAGAGTTGACCCTGCCGATTCAGGTTGGTCCGGAGACGTTCGATACGGTTTTCTATATCATGGATATCATGCCTGCCTACAGTTGCCTTTTAAGTCGGCCATGGATCCATGCTGCTGGTGCCGTGACGTCCACGCTGCATCAAAAGCTCAAATATGCTGTCGGGGGCAGCATAGTAATCGTCTGTGGTGAGGAGGACATTATGGTGAGTCACTTGTCATCCTTTAAATATGTTGAAATGGATGGCGAGATCCATGAAACTCTCTGCCAAGCATTTGAAACCGTCAAGGTGAAAGAGTAGCTCCTGTCGTCGCAGAGAAGCAAGAGATGAATCTCTCCTCATTCAAAGAAGCTCGGGCCGTCGTCGAAGCCGGTTCCACTCCAGGCTGGGGGCATGTGTTGGAGTACCGATCAAGCAGGATAAGTTTGGATTGGGGTATTCTCCTGAAGCTGAAGCTTCATCTTCTTCGTCTTCGTCTCGTGGGAAGGGGCCGATCCTATTCACCAAGGGCGGAGTGATTTTTGAAAGCATCAACGCAGCGTCTGAGGACAGCGGGGATAGCGATTGTGATCTTGACGCCTGGATTCAGCCAAGCAAGCCGGGCGAGCGCCTCAACAATTGGACCATCAAGGAGATTATCCAGCTGACAAGTGAAGAGTAATGATTTGATTTTTACAATCTTTGTACAACCCTATGTCCTTCCCCGGGGCATAGTGGTTTTATTGTCAGGGCCTTGTTGGATTATGTACATGCATTTTGTTAATAATAAAAGGCGTTTTCCTTCGTACTCAAATATTGTTTTTCTCTGTATTCCTGTTTTATGTTTATTTCGAAAAACAATAAAATGGAAGCGAGGTTTGTGCTAACCTGCATATTCTTGCTTTAAACTTAACCCTTGTTATTGCAGGATCCACTGGACCCTCTACGGCTCACTACGACTTCGATTGCCCGATATATCAAGCCGAGGATGAGATTGATGAAGACGAAGACCTTCCGGAAGAGTTGGCCCGCTTGTTGAGACAAGAGGAAAAGGTTATTCTGCCTCACGAGGAGGACATTGAGATAGTAAATCTGGGTTCTGAGGAGCTCGTCAGAAATGTCAGAGTAGGGGCTGCACTGCAGAATGATTTCAAGCATAGACTGGTCGAGATGCTTCGAGAGTATAGTGACGTCTTTGCTTGGTCATACGAAGATATGCCCGGACTTGACACTGACATCGTGGTTCATCGCTTGCCGTTGCGAGAAGATTGCCCTCCAGTCAAGCAGAAGCTTAGGAGGACGAGACCAGATATGGCTGTAAAAATCAAAGAAGAAGTCCAGAAGCAGTGGGACGCAGGATTTCTAGCCGTTACCACTTACCCTCCGTGGGTCGCCAACATAGTGCCTGTACCGAAGAAGGACGGTAAGGTACGCATGTGCGTCGATTATCGGGATTTGAATAGGGCAAGCCCTAAGGATGATTTCCCGTTGCCTCATATCGATGTGTTGGTCGACAACACAGCCCAGTTTTCCGTGTTTTCATTCATGGATGGCTTCTCCGGTTACAATCAGATCAAGATGGCACCGGAGGACATGGAGAAAACGACGTTTATCACCCCCTGGGGGACATTCTGCTACAAGGTAATGCCCTTCGGTCTGAAGAACGCGGGGGCCACTTACCAGCGAGCAATGGTAACTTTGTTTCATGATATGATTCATCATGAGATCGAGGTCTATGTTGATGACATGATTGCAAAGTCCCAAACGGAGGAAGAGCATCTGGTCAACTTATTGAAGCTTTTTGAGAGGCTTAGGAAATTCAGGTTGAGGCTGAATCCTAACAAGTGCACTTTCGGAGTGCGGTCCGGAAAGTTATTGGGGTTTATCGTTAGTGAACGAGGTATTGAAGTTGATCCTGCGAAAATAAAAGCTATTCAAGAAATGCCAGCGCCGAAAACAGAAAAAGAAGTCCGTGGCTTCTTGGGCCGAATAAACTACATTGCAAGGTTTATTTCTCAGCTTACGGCCACTTGTGAACCGATGTTCAAGCTTTTAAAGAAAGATCAGGCGATTACTTGGAATGAGGATTGCCAGAGGGCATTCGACAAAATAAAGCAGTATCTTCAAGAACCTCCAATCTTGATACCCCCAGTGGCTGGACGGCCATTAATCATGTACCTGACGGTTCTGGAGAATAGTATGGGGTATGTCCTCGGTCAGCACGACGAGACGGGCAGAAAAGAGCATGCCATTTATTATTTGAGTAAAAAGTTCACTGAGTGTGAATCTCGATACTCGATGCTGGAGAAGACGTGTTGTGCACTAGCTTGGGCCGCCAAACGTCTACGACAGTATATGCTCAATCACACCACTATGCTAATTTCGAAGATGGATCCGATCAAGTACGTCTTCGAGAAGCAGGCTCTTTCGGGCAGGATTGCCAGATGGCAAATGGTGTTGACAGAATATGATATTCAGTACGTCTCCCAGAAGGCCATTAAGGGCAGCGTATTGTCTGATTACCTTGCCGAACAGCCAATCGAAGATTACCAGCCGATGAAGTTTGAATTCCCTGACGAGGATATTATGTTTCTCAAAGCGAAGGATTGCGATGAGCCATTGCCCGATGAGGGGCCAGATAGGAAGTCTCAGTGGAAGTTGATATTCGACGGAGCGGTTAATTCCTATGGAAGTGGTATCGGGGCTATCATCACGACTCCTCACGGATCCCACATCCCGTTTACTGCGAGACTGACGTTTCCAGTTACCAACAATGAAGCAGAGTATGAAGCATGTATTATGGGTCTAGAAGAGGCAATTGATTTGAGAATCAAGAATCTAGACGTATATGGTGACTCAGCGCTTGTAATCAATCAGATTAAAGGGGAGTGGGAAACTCGTCAAGCGAACTTGGTGCCGTACATGAATTATGCCAGGAGGCTGCTTCCGTTCTTCGATCGAGTGGAACTCCATCATGTACCCAGGGCTGAAAATCAGATGGCTGATGCCTTAGCCACGTTGGCTTCAATGTACAAAGTCAATTTTTGGAATGAGGCTCCAAGAATTGTGCTTTCGCGTCTTGACAGACCGGCATTTGTCTTTGCAATCGAGGATGCCGCCGACGGCAAGCCATGGTTCCACGATATTCATACCTTCCTTATGACTAAGGAGTATCCTGCGGGTGCGTCAACCCAGGATAAGAAGACTCTGAGGAGGCTATCTGGAAACTTTTATCTCAATCCTGATGGAGTGCTGTATAAGAGAAATTACGATCTCGTGCTACTCAGATGTGTAGATGAGAAAGAGGCAAGTATGCTCATGGAAGAAGTCCATGAAGGCACATTTGGTACGCACGCTGGCGGGCACGCCATGACGAGAAAGATCCTGAGAGCAGGATATTACTGGCTGACTATGGAGTCAGATTGCTTCGGTTTCGCGAAGAAATGTCATAAATGCCAGATTTATGCTGATAAAGTTCATGTGCCGCCGTGCCCATTGAATGTCATGTCCTCCCCTTGGCCGTTCTCCATGTGGGGCATCGACATGATAGGCAAGATCGAGCCCACTGCATCCAATGGTCATCGTTTCATTCTGGTAGCTATCGACTACTTCACCAAATGGGTGGAGGCAGCCTCGTACGCTAATGTGACCAAGCAGGTGGTAGCTAAATTCATAAAGAGGGACATCATCTGTCGCTATGGAATTCCCGAGCGGATCATTACTGATAATGGTTCGAATCTGAATAACAAGATGATGAAGGAGCTGTGCCAGAGCTTCAAGATTGAACACCACAACTCATCTCCTTACCGGCCGAAGATGAATGGCGTCGTCGAAGCCGCCAACAAGAACATAAAGAAGATTGTTCAGAAGATGGTTGTGACGTACAAAGATTGGCACGAGATGCTGCCGTTTGCCTTGCACGGTTATCGTACGACGGTGCGTACGTCGACCGGGGCAACTCCTTTCTCCTTGGTGTACGGCATGGAAGCCGTCCT
The DNA here is from genome assembly GCA_963859935.3 of Lathyrus sativus. Lineage (NCBI taxonomy): Eukaryota > Viridiplantae > Streptophyta > Magnoliopsida > Fabales > Fabaceae > Lathyrus > Lathyrus sativus. The sequence goes on along the minus strand of OZ012741.1, from coordinate 632,771,195 downwards.
ACCGTTAGAAGTGGAGATTCCTTCTTTGCGAGTTTTGGTTGATGTGAAACTCGACGAGGCAGAATGGATTACGAATCGTTTGAACCAACTCAGCCTGATGGACGAGAAGAGGTTAGCATCGATTGCATTTGGTCGCCTGTACCAAAGCCGAATGAAGAAAGCTTATGATAAGAAGGTGCGTCCTAGAAGCTTTTAGACGGGTGATCTCGTCCTGAAGAAGATTCTTCCGCCACACTCCGATCACCGGGGCAAGTGGACTCCGAATTACGAAGGGCCGTATGTCGTTAGCAAAGTTTTCTCAGGAGGAGCTTTGTTGTTATCCACGATGGATGGTGAAGATTTTGCAACCCCGGTGAACGCGGACGCAGTTAAAAAATACTTTGCTTGAAAGAGACCCGATGGACAAAAAAAGAAAGAGTCCAGGCAAAAAAGGGGCATCCCGGCGAACCAAAAACAGAATAAAAGGTTCGGGCAAAAATTAGGGATATATTGAAAAAATGTACACCCGCGAAGTCGAAAACCTACACTGGGCGGCTTCGGCAAAAAAGGGTATCCCGGTGAACTGAAAACCCGTAAAGGGCGGTTCACGCAAAAGTTAGGGATTTGAATAAGCAAATGACTGCGTTCCGCGTGTGGACTTTCATTGTTTAGTGGTTTGGAAGACCTGAGGGCCGTTTCTCTGAATCAATCTCTTCCGAAGCTGAAGCGTCGGAGAAGTATCGAAGTCGAGTGGGTCTTAGAGGGATCAACTCATGGTGTTCGTCTACGCCTCGTTGCCGACATTTGTATATACTGATGTATATTTATGTTTTATTTTTGCGCGGCTTCGTCATTCCAGGAGCTTGCCCCTGTTGTAAAACGTTTTGCCCATTCAGGGGTCACCATCAATAAAATGCATATTATTCAGCAATTCTGCTTGCCTATTTAGCATTTATCTGTTTTGTTTGCGAATGAAAACGCCGATGTTTTTTGATAAAATACGCATACATAAACTTGCGGGCCTAGGCCCATTGATTGTTGAAACGATTAATTACCCGAATATTGTCACAAGATAATAACCTGGATAGGCCCTTTGAGGAGGGTATCTTGTCTGTTTGTTTGTGTTGTTGCAGGTGTAGCACCTTCCAGAAGATGTGTTGTGCGCATCCCCGAAGCAGGACGAGTCCTCCTTCTCCAGCAGAGTTCAGTAGTCTCTCCTCCGCAACATCTGAACGCAGGATAGTGAGCATTGATATGTCTCCCCAGGCAGAGATGATTCTCTTCCCCAAGCAGACGCATCCTGAAGGAATGTCGCTTCATCAGCTGAGTCCAGGGCGAAGCTCATCTCCCCAGCACCGGGTCACAAGTGCAGATTTCATAGGAATGTTCGGGTGCCGAAGCTCGTGTTTGCCCCCAGTAAAGACGCCGGAGCAGGTGTCTCTCCCCAGCACCGGGTCACGAGTGCAGGTCTCGCAGGAAGCTGTTCGTATGCCAAAGTATGCAGTAACTGATGGCGCCAGACTGAAGCCTCCAGCGGAATTGAGATTCCCCACCAGAGTCATACTCTCTCCTGAAGTCGGATGATTCCCTCTTCCCCAGTAGAGTGTTGGAACAGCTGATGTTGTATTCCCCTGCAGAGTTGTATTTTCCCCCGAAGTCAGATGACTCCTTCTTCCCCAGCGGAATTAGAATACCTCATCAGAGTTGTACTCTCCAGTGAAGTAGAATGATTTCTCTCCCCGGCTGAGTCCGCAAACCCCCAAGAGAGCCGAATCCTTGGAAGCAGTTGGGACCATGAGTGGATTTTCCCTAGCAGAGTATTGAACAGCCGATGCGGTATTTCCCCAGAGTCGCACTCTCTCCAGCGAAGCAGAATGACTTCTCCTTCCTCAGCCGAGGTTGCAGATGTCCAAGAGAGTCGAGTCCTTGGAAGTCGATCAGATCATGATTGGCTTCTCCCCAGTGGAGTGCTGATCAACTGAAGTTGTTTCCCCTGAAGCAGTCAACCGAAGATCATTTCCCCAGACAGAGTCCGGTTGATATTGGCGTGTCCACGTTCTCCTCAGCAGGATGATTCCTCTATCTGAGTGGTTCTTTCTCCTTGACAGGAGAATTTCCCCTTCGGAATTCATTTTACTGACGGGACCGCATCATGGTGCATGACTGCATAGCATTTAGCATAAACGCATAGCATTTCCACCGTGTGGGGCATGGCGCCGCAGCATATGCATCATAAACATGATCTAGGTGATTGTCATTCTTGTTTTACAGGTGTTCAACCGAAGGATCAGTTGCTCAGGATGATTCCTGATACTCTCCCCAACGAGTTCGCTTTCCTAAGATGATTCTTAAGACCCCGGTGTAATCCCCACAGTCGCTCGCTCAAGAGGATTTTTGGGATCCCCAGCGAATTCCTCAGCAGGGCCATTTGCTTAAGATGATTCTTAAGACCTCAGCGCAGTTTCCCGAGTTGGTTGCTTAGGATGATTCCTGAGCTCCCCAGTAGCGTCCCCAGCAAGAGTTGCCCAGGAAGATTCCTGGAATCCCTAGCAGAATAAAGCCTCCAGAATGGTTATCGGTTCAGGATGATTCTTGAAGGTGCCCGACGGAGCTGTCGTTCAAGATAATTCTTGAAGTCCTTAGCAGCGTGATATGTTTGCTCCAACAGTGATCTCTAATCTGAAGATTGACTTTGTGGACGCCTGAAGGCGATATCAGAATGTTCCTGTGGATTCAGATTTCCTTGTTGATGAATCAACGTGTGGCTGAAGACAAGGTTCCAAAGTTTGCAAAGTGAGCCGTGTTGGCCTGAAGACCAAGTTAGTTATCCTGAGGTGATGATTGATTGCGATCAAGTGAATGGTGTTTCTTCTGACTGAAGTCGAAGATGTTTCTCCAGCTGAAGCGGAGTTTGCCTGAAGGCAAAGTGTTTGAATCCCCGAAGAGTCATGAATGGCTCAGGATACCACTTCTCTGACTGAAGTCATAGATTTCCCAAGCTGAAGCGAAGGTGCCTGAAGGCGAGGTTATCCCCGAGGTCATGAATGACCTAGGATTCATTTTTCGGACTGAAGGCCGAAGTATATCCCTGACTGAAGTCTCGGATACTCTATAGCAGAGGCGGAGTTGCCTGAAGGCAAGACCATGTATCCTTGAAGGCCAAGGACCATTTTCTTCAGACTGAAGTCGAAGATACCTCCTGCAGAGTTGCCATCCTTGAAGGCCAAGGATGCCCATCTTCAGAAGTACGTGAAGATCTTTTCTAGCTGAAGCTGGAAGCGGCCAGGGGCCGGGGTTTCGTATAGCTTTGATGGTGAAGTTCTACGGTGGGCAGTGTGCAGTAGTATTCGGATGTTCGTTATGGTTCTGAGGGTGAACCCCAGATCAGAGCGTGCTTGGTTGAGTCTCTCACCTCCAGCGGAGTAGTTTCAAATACGCAAGTGTACCTTTTGTTCCATTTACCAGGAGTGAACCCCAGGTCAGAGTTGTTCAGAGTTGTATGTTCTCCAGCGGCGAGGCGGGGAATTTTGATTATTTGACGGCGAGGTCAGATTATGTTTGGATTTGGCGGCGAGGTCAGATCATGTTTGTGTCCGGCGGCGAGGTTGGATGTTTGTTTTGACGGCGAGGTCAGATCATGTTTGTGTTCGACGGCGAGGTTGGGTGTTTGGATTTGGCGACGAGGTCAGATTATGTTTGGATTTGGCGGCGAGGTCAGATTATGTTTGGATTCGACGGCGAGGTTGGATGTTTGTTTGACGGCGAGGTCAGACTCTTGAAATCCCCAGCAGAGACGATGTTAGAACGGCGGCGATGTCGAGTGTCTCTCAGAGTGATGATTGTAACCGACGGTGATGTCAGATCAGTATCTCTCCAGCTGGTTGTTGAGCAGCTAGTATTGCAATATTCGAAGAGTTGAGCAGTTGGCAAATTTTCGGGTTTACCGGTATTCAACCGTCTCGCACCTTGATTGGCTGAGAGCCGTTCGCTTCTCACCCAGTCAGGTTCAAGCCGTTTGAATAGGGGCAGCTATTGCACCCCAAAATTTGACCAACATTTATTTATCCATCAAGTGTTTGAAGGTTGATACCTTCATCAGAAAGTTCAAGAGATCCTCAGAAGAATTGGTTGAAACCAAGGTTGTGTGTCTCATAACTTGAGAGTTGTGGGTGCTCCCCAGATGATTCTAAGACTATGAGAGTGAACTTGATGCTTTGAGAAAGTTTATGAGATGTCTTGAAAGCCATCATGAAGCCCAGAGAGGTCATTATGCCAGAATTCAGAAGATTCAACCATGAATGGTAGAATTAGGGTTTTGACTGGGTCAACCCTGGGATAACTGAAGATTTGGAGAAGGTTGAGACCTAATCCAAGGGCCATGAGATCATGGAATGATGTGTGGAGATGTTATAAAGATGATTCCTAGACCAACTCATCATGATTGAGGAGTTTGAGAAGCTTTGAGTTAGGGTTTCTAAGGATTGTCAATGAAAAAACCCTAATTTGATCCCTATCTTCCAGGCAGTTTTAGCTCAAGATGTGATTGATATCTCATCTTCCCCACAACATGAATGTTGTAGAGCTTGTTCTTAGCTTTAGTTTTAGTGGTAGAAGTCCTTGATAGGAGTTTCAGAGCTCAAGTTATGGTTTTGACAAATTACAGGTCAGCTGAGGTATGTGAATCTAGATCCTTGAAAGTCACCCAACTTGCAGACAACTTTTGCCCTAGTAGGATGATTCCTATGATCTCTTGGTCAACATGAATGTTGAAGAGAATCTTCTTAGCTTTATAGAGAGTACTAGAAGTCCTTGATAGGATTTGTAGAACTCAACTTATGGTTTGAACAAGACAGGGGTATTTTGGTCATTTGGCGATTATAGGTCATTTTAAGCAAAGGCCATATCTCCTATTTCCAATCCTCAAATGAAAAAACTCAAAACATCAAAGTTGTTCAAAATGGGATTTTAAGCCTAGAAAAGAGGTCATGAGTTATTGAAAAAGCTTAGAGCATGGATTTTTAAAAGTGGTGCAAATGGCTTGTAAATGGCTTATAAGTTAAAAAAGTTGAAATGGAATTTTGGTTTGAGAGATCTACAAATCCAAAATGGGTCATCCAATATGTCATTTTGACTCCAAACATTATTTTAAAAACAATGGTTTATCCACGGTTTTGATTTTAGGCTTAAAAATTGGAGTTGCTTTGTAAATTTGTTTCTTGCATTTTAAGGCACCAAAAGAGAAAGTGAGAAAATGCTACATAAGGGTTTGTAAGACCTTGTTCTCATATCATAATATCATTTGAGGAGAAATTAAGTGGGATTGCATGGTTTATCATGAGATTGCATGAGATTTACTAAATATAGAAAATTCAAATTCTCATTGCATGATACATTCTAGAAACTTCTTGGAAGGTTCTCAAAGCTTCCACACACTTCTTTTGACATCTATATATGCCCTAGAGATTATCCATGCCCTGGTTGGTGATTGAGAGTGCTTGCATTACATAGTTTGATTCCATAACTCCATATTGCATTTTGCTTTCAAACTCCATTAAAACTTCATCCATCATCATAATTCTTGTTATCATCATCATCTACCATCATCATAGAGCAATTGGCAAACAAAATTGAGAGGAATTCGTGGCTGGTTCATGAGATCCAAAGCTTCACTCCAAGTTGCATGAAGAAGTGGATAGAGTGATTCAAGAGGTGTAAGCAAGAACCATTGCAAACAGAAGAACATATATCCATTGAAGAGCATCTGAAGCAAGCATCAAGGCTTGGATTGAAGAGAAACCACCATAGCCATCATCACTTGCAAGGTAAGCAACTTCCTTCGAATCTCCTTGTTTATTCAGTTTTAGAACTTGTTGTTAGGATAAATGTGATTAGAGACTCTTAAGGATGAATCATGAATAGTTTGAGGGCTTTTCTTGAGGTTTGGTTCCATGGCCATTTCTGTTTTAGGATCAAGAACACATAACCTAGTGTACTATAATCTTAGTTCTTTAGTTTAGTTTACTCCCCACAACATGTAGAACATTCTTGCATAGTTTGAGCCATAGTTATTTCCATGCAAACCAGGTGTAAACAAGTGTGCGCAGAACTTTCCTTCATCGTGTCTCTTTGTAGGGTGAGTGTTAGAAAAATCCAAGGCCATAGCCGTGTAGAGCTTGAGAAGCTGAGCAAAATTGCTCTTTACAGCACTGCGTTTAGTTGAGGTATGAGAGAGAACCGAGCGAGGGAAGTTTGTATGTGAGGATGCGTGTTCATGGAGGTCATAAACCCTAGAAGATGTCTAAGGAAGAAGAAGATCTGGATACCGTTAGATCAGATTGAAAGCGTGGACCGGACTTTCCATCCAACGGCCCTCATTCAAACAAGAAACGGAGGGAAACCTCCCCAGCTGCAACGCAGCGTTTAATTAAAGGAGGGACCATGGGCCTCAGCATCCAATTCTATTCGCACCCCTCGCGCGGCCCAATCCGAGAAATGAACGTTAAAAATCAGCTATTCGCACCACGTTTCTTTCTTTTTTCTTTGAATTTATTTAATTGTTTTTCTGAATAACGCCTGGGCCTAACCAATGATATCTGCACCTCCCCACTTCCCAGCCCAATAATAAAACAACTAGAGCGCCTTTCTTTTCTCACCCCCCATCCCATTTATTTTAATTCCTTGATTTTTAATTTCTTTCATATTTTCTTGTTAGTAAATAAATCATATAAAATCCAAAAATTAATATTTTTTAATGCTTGTTTTTAATACATGTTCATAATTTTGTCTAGAAAAATATCAATGAATAAAATTGGAGTTTCATTTTCTTTTAATATTTTTAGTATATTTTTCGCTTAAATAGCTTTTAAATAGGGTTAATATTGTACTCAATTTTGTAGAATTTATTCTAGGACTTTCCCTTAGGATTTTTAATTCATTCTTTTTGGCATAGTTAGTTATTGAATCATAGTTCCCCATAGGATTTAATTCATGATTTTTAGATTAAAATTTGATTAGTTTAATTAGGTTAGCATTAGGGTACCTAATTAGGGTTTAGGTTATGCATAGGTATGGTAATTCATTTTCTGTGGAGAGTTTTGATTTGATTTTTGGGTATGGGCATGTATGGATGTTGTGGGTAGATGCTATAGACCCTTGTGAGTAATTGTTAGAACTTTCCCCCTTGTTTTAGTATTTTTAGGTATTTTCTGAAGTTGACTGATGGTTTTGACTGTTCTATGGTTATTGGTCTGTCTCTGGGGTTTATTTTTTGGAGTTTGTTGTGGAGCTTGGTTTGTTTTGAAGAATTTGTTGAAGAGCATGGTGAAGAAGATTGTAGATCAAGACCCAGAGACCCAGAGTTTGGAGCTTATTCCCTGTCTGTGAGGTTTGAGATCCTGAAGGTTGAGGGAAATTCATGGTACTTTCCTGAGGAAGGCACTATGGATGTCTTTCATTCTTTCTTCTCACCCCTTTCTTAAGTATCCAATGATGTTGGAGCCAACATGTGAGTTTAATTTCTCCTGAGGAGGAATGTAAACTGATCACAGTTGTTGAGCCACATAGGATACAATTCCTAAGCGGAAGCCTCCTAGTACTTTCCTGAGGAAGGTCATATGGGTCTATTCACTTAGTTCCCCTTAGTTCATCTAGGATTTCTTAAGCATCCAATGATGTTGGAGCCAACATGTGAGTTTAATTTCTCCTGGGGAGGAATGTAAACTGATCACAGTTGTTGAGCCACATGGGATACGACTCCTAAGTGGAAGCCTCCTAGTACTTTCCTGAGGAAGGTCCTATGGGTCTATTCACTTAGTTCCCTTAGTTCATCTAGGATTTATTAAGTATCCAATGATGTTGGAGCCAACATGTGAGTTTAATTTCTCCTGAGGAGGAATGTAAACTGATCACAGTTGTTGAGCCACATGGGATACAATTCCTAAGTGGAAGCCTCCTAGTACTTTCCTGAGGAAGGTCATATGGGTCTATTCACTTAGTTCCACTAGTTCAGGTAGGATTTCCTAAATATCCAGTGACGTTGGAGCCTTCATGTGAGTTTAGTTTCTCCTGAGGAGGAACGTAAACTGATCACAGTTGTTGAGCCACATAGGATATGATTCCTGAGTACGAGCCTCCTAGTGCTTTCCTGAGGAAGACACTATGAGTCTGCCTACTTAGCTCCCTTTCTTTGGTAAGCTTGTTTTGAAGCTTGAAGACTGGAATTGACTTCTTTTGATTAGGGTTTTGCTTTAGGGCTTTGCTTAGATTTGATCAGGATTCTGTTTTAAGGTTAGGATTAGAGGTAGATGGTTTCTCTCTCAAGCATGTGGTTTGTTTGCCTGATGGCACTTCATTTCTTTTATCTGTTTATTGCTTGATAGCATGTTGTTTATTTTTCAGTATGATTACTGTTATTTCATGACTGGCTTGAGGTTGAGATGAGCTTGTGGAGGCTGAAGCCCCACACACATTTCCTCCCTCACTTGCATTGCATGCATTTTACTGTTAAGCTGATGCTTTGTCTGTTTGGTGTATCGTTGACATGATCCCTTAGGACTCTCATTTTCTCTGATGAGGATTTGATGATAGACTCTTAGGTTGAAACCTATGCATGACAACTTCTAGGAGTTCCCTGTTCAAACCTCAACCATAGGATGAATCCATGGTATGATAACAGTAGGACTTGATATCTCCCTCCTAGTTGGGCCTGTTCTCTTCTCATCTCAAAACAGTTTAAGATACAGTAATCATGAATGATTTCTTTCGTACGTTACGAGCCTTAAGCTATCTGAGAAAAGATTGGGGGAGAGTTCCTTTTCCACAGTCTGAATGTTTAGTATGGTACCCTTTGGGTGACATGCGTCGCATTCACTCTCAGGTCATAGTCTCTAGTGCGGTTGAAATCGCAAACACAATAAAAAAACACTTCTTTCAGGAGATAACCCGTAGTTTCCCAAACTACGTTTGCTCTGATCTTCCATACTGTATGGAAGTACGTAGGCATAGGATGCGACGTCCTAGCGAGCAGCCTTTAACCTTCACCCATCAATCCTTCGTAGGCCGAACTACGTGGACTCTGATTTCTCATTCTCTGATGAGAATACGTAGGCATAAAGTGTGACGCTTTTCCGAGTCATTTTTCTTTTCTTTTTCATCCAGCCTTGATAGGTAGATAGAATAAAACCAACCCGTCCAAGTAAACAACAAGCGTGGATCCCGTCGAGTACGACGGACGTGAGGGGTGTTAATACCTTCCCCTTGCGTAACCGACTCCCGAACCCAGACAATGGTTGCGACGACCCTGTCTTACCCTTTTTCGTTAGGTTTTTCGGATCGTTTCCTTTCCCGCTCTGAGGGATAAATAACGAAAGGTGGCGACTCTTCTGTCATGCCGGCACCTTATTTTCGTGCAAGCGACAGGTTTATTTCTAAGTATACTCGACAAGATATCGCATCTTATGCCTACATATCCTTACGGGAGTGGAATCAGAGTATTTGTAGTTCCCCTAAAGGGTTTGAGGAGTTCTTTGACTGTGGTCAAAGTTCCTACGGGTTTAGGGTAGTTGGTTGATTGATTTTAGGAGAAAAGACGAGTTGTCATTTTAAGGGAGATTTCACCGCCACAAATTGTAGGAAAATAGTCTTTGCATCGTCTTAAGAGAAGGGCTCAAGTACTCGGATATTAATCGACGAGTACGCCTCTATCTCTCTTAAGGCAAAGTCCCTACATATTGATTGTATTGATGTGGGGTGGAAGTTCTATATCGCTTAGGATGATTAACATCTTTCTCTAATGTGTTGAATAATTGTATTGAGTTGATTGTGTTTTGTCTAAGTTGTAAAGTAAAGACAAAGGTCCTCCTATAGGGTAGGATATGTCTTAAAAGATCGACTTGAAGGATCAAGGATCAAGGGGAGTATGATGCAAATGATGTGCACTACACACAATTGTTGAATCATGTGTAGGTTTTTCCTTTGGACGGAATGCAATGCGATGCGGTAAATGTAAATTGCGGAAGATAAATAGCGGTAAAGTAAAATGCGGATAAAATAAAAGCAAATAGATAAAACATACACAAACACATGAAAGCGCTAAGTGAGTGAAAGTGTGAATTGTGAATGTTCGAGTGGAGACGTATGGAGACGTAAGCGTGCTCGATTGATTGAATTAAGTTATTGATTTTAGACGGATTGATTTGAAAAAAGGGTTGAATTGATTTTAAGGAATTAGATTAGATCATTCGTGAAAAATGGTTATGAACTAGAATTTAGTGAAATTTGAATTAATTAGGTTTTATAAATTAAATAATTTTGGATAGAAATAATTTGACATAAATAATGATTTAGTAAATAAAAGGTTTTAGTAAGTAAAAAAAGTTTTATTATTAAATATGTTTTTTTAGTTATTATCATAAAAGATAAATAATTAATTTAAATTATAAAAGGTTCTTTATTATTATTTGTTTCAAAAGTTATTTTAAAAAAAATGGTTTTTTTTAGGAAATGAGCAAAATATATTATTAAGAAAAGGGGAATTAAAATTGATGAATAAATTTATTAAATAAATGGTAAAGTGAATAACTTATTAAATAAATTATTAGTTTGTTCTTAAAGTTAATTTTTTTTATATAAAAAGGATGGTTAATTAATTGGTTCTTTAATTAAATAAAAGAAAATAAAGATAATATTGATTGAAAATGGGTTAATTAAAGGTTTAATTAATTAATTAATAAAACATTGATTACCGAATTAACTAAAGGGTTTATTAATTAAATTAAAACTAAATTAAATAATTATGTTAAATAAAGGCTGATTAAAGGTTTTAGGTGAGATTAAATGGAGGTTAATTAAGGGTTTAATTAATAGATTAGAGGGTGCGCCTGATCACGTGATGCGCAGGCAGTGAGGGTGTTTGATGGGTGCGCGATAGGGGGGCCGTAAGATTCGATATGTTGGGGATTCTGAGGTGTTGAGTGAGGGTGCATGTGAATTAGTGTGTGTATGTGCAATATATGTGATTACAAGTACAAAACAGAATTAAAAAAAGGGAAGGAACCCTAGTTCCCAAATCTCCTCTCTGCCGCTGGTCCTTCTTCCTCTCTCCTTCTTGTCTTTTTCTTCCTCAATCTTCTCCTTCTTCCATCGCTATTTTCGCCCTTCACTTTGCTCGATCCTTCTTCTTCTCTGTCTCCACCGTTCTCTCCCTTCTATTTCTTCATTTTTTTCTGCTTAAACAAACAACAAATTAATGTTAGCCAAAAGGAAGGAAGTCTCACGTTTTGATTGGTTTCGCAGGTTCTGAAGGCAGTTGTCACAGGCGATTGTGGAAACGGAGCATAAGTTTGTGGTCCGCGAAGGTGATCTCCTGGCGGCTGAAGAATGATTTCTGGCGAGGTGGCTTCGACGGTGAAAACAAAGATGAGTTTCCCCCTTTCTGATTTCCTTTTAGGGTTCGATCTGGGTTTTCTTATGTTTCGAATTTTTCTTCTCTTGATGTGGTGTCCCCCTTCTCGAATCCGGTTGTGGCTTTCTTGATCTTGTGTGGTGAATATCATTTATGATGATTAACTCTTGAAACTATGATTTATACGATTGTTGATGCAGGATTCGAAGACTTCTCTTTGGTCAAGATGCTTTCAAAACATGGCTTATTTCTCTCTGAGCTTGGAATGATGTACTATGTTACCTGGGTGATTAATTCTTCAAAACAGTCGCAACAGCAATTCACACAACAAGGTTCAAAAGTCTTGTTTGTGATGTACACTGGTTACCCAGGAAAGGGATTAACGGGTCGTGAAAGTGGTGTACTGGTTTTAGCAATGAAGGCTTTTATTTTTCTTAATACAAACTTGGTTCATGTAGTTCTAACTGGTGTAATTATTATGTACGACATAATTCCGTGGCTCTTGTGTTACGACTTCCATTTGGTATAGACAACCTCTTCTTCTTATTTTGCTAATGATGCTTAAGGGATTTGTACCGTCACTTCTCATGATGGCCATGTAGGCTTTGTAATTTACCTTGTTATTCCTACTGGCACCTTAAATTGTGGATGAGATTCTATGGAAGTTTGAATCCTTGTCACTTTCTACCTTTATGCTTTTGAATTGGATTTCTTCTATGATCAAAAGGGGCTTTGGATTGTAGCAATAAAATATAACGGGCCTTGAATTGTAAAGACTTGTGCATTGTCGTAACTTGAGGACCTTTGACTCATTACTAGAATTTGAACGCGAAGTGGAAATTTAATCGTGGAGCTGGCCTTAAACAAATTAAACTGATGTAGTAACGTCCTCATTTGTCATCTTGAAATCATTAAATAAATCCCCAACACACATGACGATATGCCACACTTAATCTCCAATTACAAACTATCATGAGGAATCCATCACACCAATGCATAGCCAAAGTAAATTGAACCATCGATACCAACACGTCTTTGTGATGCTTGATTGTGAGAGTGAGTATCATCCCACACTCGAAAATAATGTACCTGCACAAGTCAGTTAGTCGCACACAAAAGTAGAGAGATAAAGAGGTGGAATCTTAAGGTCAAAAATTAGGGTGCAACAGATGCCCCTATTTAAGTTACTCCTATTTGGAGATATGGAGATTGAAATCTTCGTCTCGACGAGATAGGAGGGACTTAAATACAAACATTGCATGAATTTTTGGCCCTAAGAAGCCACCAAATGATATGCAACGATATGAAATGCAAGACAAAGGATCCTGCGGAGAAATGATGCCACAGGGGGAAAAAAAACTAGACACGACAGACGGGAAGAACAAGCTCAACAAAGCGAGACTCCACGGGGAAAGATTGACAATCACAATGTATCTGTAAATACGTTGTAAGGAACTTGCGAGAAAATCCACTTGAAGAATTGCGAGGAAATCCACTTGAAGAACCTGTTGTATAGGTCAAATGCAATTGATTCAAGATATCATCTGTAGGAGTCTACTGGCAAGACTTGAGAATACTTTTGCTAAGGTATCTACTGTCAAAATTTGTAAGGAATCTACTGTCGAGATTCTATGTTGAAGTTGCTGGAGATATACTTCTAACGAAGTCCTCTTGAAATCTACTGCCGAGGTCCTCTGGAAATCTACTGCCGAGATTAACCAGGAAATGAAATAGAACTACCTACTGCCGAGGTCTTCTGGGAATCTACAGCCGAGATTAACCAGAAAATGAAATAGAACTACCTACTGCCGAGGTCTGCTGGTAATCTACTGCCGAGATTAGCCAGGAAGTAAGATGTCTTTGAATAAATTGAGTATCTTGTTTGAAAAATAGTGTAAACAAAACCTCCCCACGCCTCATGGTCTTGATGCCATAAACGGGTCTCAGTTTCCTTGAAATAAACCTCCCCCGAGCGTCATGGTATGGGAACCATGAGCTGGTCTCAGTTTCTTGAAATAAACCTCCCGAGCGTCATGGTATGGGAACCATGAGCTGGTCTCAGTTTCTTGAAATAACTTCCCACGCCTCATGGTTTGTTTGCCACGAACGGGTCTCAGTCTTCTGATGTAAAACCTCCCTGAGCGTCATGGTGTGTTTTCCATGAGCTGGTCTCAGTCTCTTCCTGAAATGATGAAAACTCATGAGAGCATCTTCACAGGGGATTGAAAATTTTGTAGATTGTAGAATCATTGTAGATTGTAGATGTTGATGTAGACGTTGTATAATTTCTTGGCTGTGAGCCATAATGTATTGTAAATTGTAGAACTTCTTAGTTGTGAGCCATAATGTGTTGTAAATGTAATTGAGATTGTAAAACTTCACCGGGGATCTTCAGGAGAAATGCGAGCCGGTTGAATTGTAAAGTATGTCTTCTCAAATAAAGAGAGACTAATGAAATAAGCTTCCTTGACTTCTCCGGGGAGATGTTGCTTGACGGAAATAAACTTGTGTGATGAACTCGCTGGGGAATACATTCTTGAGGAGCATCCTAGCTGTGTGAATTCTCGAATAAAGAGAAATATTTGTAAGGTTTTCCATTTCTGTCGCGGTTGAAATTTGGATACCAAACTATTGATTAGTTTGAATCTTTAATTCATTTGCAACCGAACTTTGATTTGTCCAAAGGAAGGGATAACGATCGAAATTCCCACAATGCAATGCAAATGCAAGGTTTAGAGAGTTATAGGTTCGGGGGTTGGTTAAACTTAGGGAAGGTACTAGCATCCTAAGTTTCTGTAGTACTCTACAGGAACCTCTTGTTTTATGTTTGTTTATTGCTAAGTGTTTATCTGCTTAAGGTTGAAAGACCTATGGGTTTTATTTTAAAGTACTCGATAAGACATCGCATCTTATGCCTACATATCCTTACGGGAGTGGAATCAGAGTATCTGTAGTTCCCCAAAAGGGTTTGAGGAGTTCTTTGACTGTGGTGAAAGCTCCTACGAGTTTAGGGTAGTTGATTGATTGATTTTGGGAGAAGAGATGCGTTGTCATTTTAAGGGAGATTTAATCGCCACAAGTAGTAGGAAAATAGTCTTTGCATCGTCTTAAGATAAGGGCTCAAGTACTCGGATATAGATCTACGAGGTACGCCTCTATCTCTCTGAAGGCAAAGTTCCTACGGTATTTATTGTATTGATGTGGGGTGGAGATTCTATCTCGCTTAAGATGATTAACATCTATTTCTCTATTGGGTTTGAATATTGTTGTATTTGTTGATTTTTTGTTTCTATGTTGTAAAGGATAACGGTCCTTCCTATCGGGTAGGATCTATCCTAGAGATCAATTTGAATGGGATCAAGGATCATGGGGAATATGATGCAAATGATGTGCACTACACACGATTGTTGAATTATGTGTAGGTTTTTCCTTTGGACGGAATACAATACGGAAATATAAATTGCGATAATGAAAATTGCTGTAATGTAAATTGCGGAAAGTAAAGCCATACACACGCATGAAAGCGCTAAGGTGTAGGTGAGTGAATTGTGAGCGCGTGCGTGAACGGAGAGAAGCTGTATGCGTGCTCGATAGGATTAGGTTGGGAGAGGTTGACCATAAGAGGGATATTGGATCGATTTTAAATTGGTGTGAGATTAATTGATTTCTTTACGAAAAATGTTGTATTAATTATGAATTGATTTTATTAATAAAACTTGAGATGATAAATTAATTTGAGAAAAAAGATCATTTGATTTATTATATTTTTTTAGTGAGATTGAATTTTAAGGAAAGATTGAATTTGATTTTAAGAAAGTGTTATATTACTTTTAATAGAGATTTTATTATTAAAATTGTTTTAGTCATCAATAAAATTAAATTATTTAGAAAAGGTCCTTTTAAAATTATAATAGAATAAATTATTTATTAAACAAATTGGTTACTAAAGAGAAGTTTATTTATTTTAATAAAAGGTCATATTTTTTATTATATTATAAAAATTTTATTGAATTGATTAAATAAAAATTGAAATAATAATTAGAAATAATTTGTTTAAAATAAACTAAATAAATAAACAAGGGTGGAATTTAAATAAAATAGGTTTTTATTAGTTTGTTTAATTAAAAAGATTATTAGATTTTAAACAGGAGGGATTAAGAGTTTTAAATGGATTAGTTAGCAAAAATTAGGTGAGTTAATGGTGGTTTACTGGGTTAATGAGGGATTAGGAGACGAATTGATCGTATGCGTGCAGGAATATGGGTTTACGGTGGGCAGCGGTTTACATTACAGCAATTTTCATTATCGCAATTTATATTTCCGTATTGCATTCCGTCCAAAGGAAAAACCTACACATAATTCAACAATCGTGTGTAGTGCACATCATTTGCATCATATTCCCCATGATCCTTGATCCCATTCAAGTTGATCTCTAGGATAGATCCTACCCCATAGGAAGGACCGTTATCCTTTACAACATAGAAACAAAAAATCAACAAATGCAACAATATTCAAACCCAATAGAGAAATAGATGTTAATCATCTTAAGCGAGATAGAATCTCCATCCCACATCAATACAATCAATACCTTAGGAACTTTGCCTTAAGAAAGATAGAGGCGTACCTCGTAGATCTATATCCGAGTACTTGAGCCCTTCTCTTAAGACGATGCAAAGACTATTTTCCTACTACTTGTGGCGGTTAAATCTCCCTTAAAATGACAACGCATCTCTTCTCCTAAAATCAATCAATCAACTACCCTAAACTCGTAGGAGCTTTGACCACAGTCAAAGAACTCCTCAGACCCTTTAGGAGAACTACAGATTCTCTGATTCCACTCCCGTAAGGATATGTAGGCATAAGATGCGATGTCTTATCGAGTAAACTTAGAAATAAATGTTAGAACACAGATTGGTTCTTAATAATATCTATATGTTTTGATGATAACTATTATGAAATTTTGTAATTAAGAATTATATACTCTAAAATTTGCTTAAGAGTTTTTACTGCAGATATTAAAGTAATTATCACTCCAGAAGCAAATCAGAACTGAACATAAGAAATATGCTAGACTCTGAAGCGTCAGATGCATCCACTAGAAGATTCTGAAAGCTGCCATCAGAAGATCCTAAGCAGAAGCTCCAGAAGGATCTGAAGCAGAAGCTCCAGAAGGATCTGAAGCAGAAGCTCCAGAAGAATCTGAAGCAAGTCAGAAGCATCTGAACCAAAGAAGAATTCTGTATGAAGAGTTTTCAAAGCATAGTTACTACTGAAGATTCTGAAAGTACTAAAGCTGCCAGTACTGAGGATCTGACTCAAATATGCTCTGAACTTACACACGCTAAAAGCACACCTGCTGCAAAGACTCTGATTCAGCAAAACTCTGATCAACATCAGAAGGCTCTGATCAAATTAGACTCTGATGAATCTTGCTGAAATTTGAAGAAGAAGAATTCAAAGATTATGTCCGTTGGAATAATCCAAACAACTCTTTCCTTATTTATGCTAGACACAAGAACACAGACAAAAAGGATTTCTCTGTGCTTTCTTCTTCTAGGAAAGGTCACTTGATGTGAAGACAAAAAGGCTCAGACCTTTTGGTACACTCTTCTCAACGTGAAGTCCTCTTGGATCAAGCTGCCTATAAAAGCAAGTCTTCACCCATCTTCTTCAGTTGACGTTTTACCTGAAAAGAAATCAATATTCAAAGCTCTCATACTATTCACATTCTTTCTAGAAATAATTTCTTTGTTCTTAATATTAAGTGAAAAATCACAGTTGTGATAAAGCTTTATTAGAAGCAATTTAAACACTTGTATTTGTTATTACATTTGATTGTAAGAAAACCTTAAGAAGATCCAGTTAGGATCAGTAGTTCTTGAGAAGACTTTGAACAGTTGTTCTTAGTGCTTACTATTGTAATTAGTTGATTAAATAGTGGATTAAGTCCTTGTTTGAGAAAGGCAAATCACTCTAGGAAGGGTGGACTGGAGTAGTTAAGTTCAACGAACCAGGATAAAAATACTTGATTTTTTATTTCTAAGTTTTTATCTTCATACTTATTCAACCCCCCTTCTAAGTATTTTCTCACCTTCAGTTGGTATCAGAGCTCCGGTTCTGTGTGTGCTACCACTTCACAGTGACAGTAAAGATCCAGTGAGAAAAACTTTGATACATATTTGGTTGTTACTATGGCTGATAATACTATGTCTAACGTTAACAACAAATATGAAGAAAGGGACAGAATCAGCACTAAACCCCCTATGTTTGATGGGGAGAAATTTGATTATTGGAAAGACAGGATTGAAAGTTTTTTCCTTGGATATGATGCTGATTTATGGGATCTGGTCATAGATGGATATGTTCATCCCACTGATGGGAAAGGCAAGAAAGTGGACAGAAAATCTATGACAGATGCTCAGAAGAAGAAATTTAGAAATCACCACAAGGTCAGAACAATATTGTTAAATGCAATATCTCACACTGAGTATGAAAAAATTACAAATAGGGAAACTGCATTTGACATGTTTGAATCCTTAAAGATGACTCATGAGGGAAAATCTCAAGTCAAGGAAACAAAGGCTCTGGCTCTAATTCAGAAGTATGAAGCCTTCAAGATGGAAGACTCTGAATCTGTTGAAGCTATGTTCTCCAGATTTCAAATACTTACAGCTGGACTAAAGGTTCTGGATAAAGGATACTCTACTGCTGATCATGTGAAAAAGATCATCAGAAGCTTACCTACCAGATGGAGACCTATGGTGACTGCGCTGAAAATGGCTAAAGATCTGAACAAGATCTCCTTGGAGGAACTAATCAGTTCACTAAGAAGTCATGAAATTGAACTTGAGGAAGATGAACCTCAAAACAAAGGTAAATCTGTTGCTTTAAAATCTAATAAATCTGCTAAAGCATTGCAGGTAATAGAGGAAAGCTCTGAAGAATCCTCATCTAAAGATGAAGATGAACTATCCATGCTATCTAGAAGAATAAACAAACTCTGGAAGTATAAAGGAAAGAAGTTCAGAAACTTCAGGAAGCCTGACCAAAGAAAAGAATCTTCTGGACACAGAAGATTTGGAAAAAAGGAGGTTGTCTGTTATGAATGTAAAGAACCTGGACATTACAAAAATGAATGTCCAAAGGTGCTGAAAGACAAGCCTAAAAGAAAATCTGATAAGAAGAAAAAGGTTCTAATGGCCACCTGGGATGATTCAGTGCATCTGAATCTGAATCTGAGTCAGAAGAGGAATGTGCCAATGTAGCCCTGATGGCAGACATAGAAGATCAGGAGGAAGGAACTTCAGGATCTGAATCTGACTCTGACGCTGAAGAGGTAATGGCTAAACTCACTAAAGAAGAACTTATCAAAGTGTTATCAGAAGTTCTGAAGAGCTATAACAATATTAAGCTCAAATACAAGAAGCGTCAAAGCAATCTTGTATCTGAGAATAATATTCTTAAATTAAAAGTAGCTGAGCTAAATGAAAAGAACTTAAAATTGAAGAATGATTCTGAATTAGCTCAACAAAACTCTGATTCTGAAACTGAATCTAAATGCAAAAATATTTTGGAAAAATATGATTATAGCTTTTAGAAGTTTCTTGCTAAAAGCATAGACAGAAGCAAAATGGCTTCTATAATCTATGGAGTTAGCAGAAATAACAGAAAAGGAATTGGATATGAATCTTCCTCTGGAAAGGATTTAAATCCAAAACATGTTGATAAAATTATCATCAAAAAGACTCCTTTATATTCCCACTTTAAATTTGGTCACTTGAATGATATTGAACAAACACGTTCTGAAAAGAATATTCATGTCTTTAAATCTAAGGCTAGTCAGAATAAACCTTATGTTGAAAAATAGAAGTTTAGACAAACCTTCAGAACAACTAACCCTAAAGGACCCAAGAAGATCTGGGCACCTAAAAGTAAAATAATTCCTGTTGCAGATATTCTTAGCAACAAGGTCAGGACGCCAATCATGGTACCTAGACTCTGGATGCTCGCGACACATGATAGGAGAAAGGTCTATGTTCCAAAGTCTGGAGCTTAGATCTGGAGGTGATGTGAAATTTGGAGGGAATCAGAAGGGCAAGATCATTGGATCTGGCACCATTGGAAATGGTAAACTTCCCTCTATTACTAATGTTTTACTTGTTGAAGGGTTAAAGCATAACTTATTGTCCATAAGTCAAAGACTCCCATGCATCCAACTAGCTCACTAGGCAAGGAAGACGTAAGTAAGAAAGTAGATCAGAAACTCTACAGAGGTATGATAGGATCTCTTCTTTACTTAACTGCTTCTAGACCTGACATATTGTTCAGTATATGCTTGTGTGCTAGATTCCAATCAGATCCTAGAGAATCAAACTTGACAGCTGTCAAGAGGATTCTAAGGTATCTGAAAGGTACTTCTAATGTGGGTTTGTGTTACAGAAAATCTGATGATTTCAAATTAGTTGGATTATGTGATGCTGACTACGCTGGAGACAGAGTGGAAAGGAAAAGTACTTCTGGAAGTTATCAATTTCTAGGAAGAAATCTAATCTCTTGATACAGCAATAAGCAACCCACAATTGCACTATCAACCACAGAGGCAGAATATATTGCGGCTGCTGGATGTAGCACGCAGATGCTCTGGATGAAAAGTCAGCTAGAAGACTATCAGATATTTGAAAGTAACATTTTTATATTCTGTGATAATACTTCTGCTATATGTTTGTCTAAAAACCCCATTTTACACTCTAAGGCAAAACATATAGAAATTAAGCATCATTTCATCAGAAACTATGTTCAGAAGGGAATTATAAATTTGGCCTTTGTTGATACAGATCATCAATGGGAAGATATTTTCACAAAAACCCTTGTTGAAGATAGATTCAAATTTATTCTGAAAAATATTGGTATGGATCTTTGTCCAGAATAATATTTGTCAGAAGCAAATTTTACAGATGCAAAAATGCTTAATGCTCTGAAGTATTTCTTCTGATTACTTATTCATTTCCTTTAATTATCTTTTTTTGTGTGAAACTCTGAACTAACAATACTTAGAGGATCTGAATGTTGGTTAACGTTTCATTTCTCAAGAGAATTCAGAAGCACATGCAAGC
>OZ012741.1:632426214-632750202 GCA_963859935.3 Lathyrus sativus | reverse complement strand
AGCAGAGGGTAAACTGGTCCAAACAGTCTATCAAAGTATTTCACCTAACCTTGAGCTCTAACAATGGAGCGAAAATCAAACCCATTGTCAGCCAAAGAATCAAATTCAACCATGGATTCACACAACACTTCTAACTTATCAACAGGTGTGAGAAGAGTTCTCTGAGGAGGAGTATATGGAGCAGCACCTAGGTTATCTGAAGTCACAGCAGCCATTGTGGATTGAAACTGTGCAGTTGTTGATGAAGAAGACGCCATTGAAGATTGCTTTTTAGAACACTTAGGTTTTGAGTTTTTATGCAGAGAGAACAAAAGATGAAAATGCATATAAATTCTGAGAGTGAAAAGTGTGAAAGTGAATACACATCAAGTATTTATACTAATCACATAGGCACACCAAGAGACAGAAATAACGCACGTTTGAGCAGCATTAAATGAAGAGAATAAAATCATTTCAAATAATAAATGCTTCTGACAGATTTGGGGGGAAAACCAAGATATTTACTATTCAAATTTCACCTCAAACGTCTTTTCAGTTGTCCACACGCCACCTCATCAGATTTTGTGGGACACGTGTTTGCTTGCATGCTGTTCTGAATTCTCTCAAGAAATGAAACGTTAGCCACGTTCAGATCTTCTAAAGATGGTTAGTTCAGATTTTCACATCAGAAATAATAATCAGAATAGAATAGAAGAACAGATGAAAATACTTCAGATGAATTAAGCATTTTTGCATCTGGAACAATTTGCTTCTGATAAATATCATTCTGGACAAAAATCCATACCAATATTTTTCAGAATAAAATTGAATCTATCTTCAACAAGGGGTTTTGTAAAAATATCTGCCCATTGATGATCTGTATCAACAAAGGCTAAATTTATGATTCCCTTCTGAACATAGTCTCTAATGAAATGATGCTTAATTTCTATATGTTTTGCCTTAGAATGTAAAATGGGATTCTTGGACAAACATATAGCAGAAGTATTATCACAAAAGATAGAAATGTTACTCTCAAAAATTTGATAATCTTCTAGTTGACTTTTCATCCAGAGCATTTGCGTGCTACATCCAGCAGCAGCAATGTATTCAGCCTCTGTGGTTGAAAGTGCAATTGTGGGTTGCTTCTTGCTGTACCAGGAGATTAGATTTCTTCCTAGAAATTGACAACTTCCAGAAGTACTTTTTCTTTCCACTCTGTCTCCATCATAGTCAGCATCACAGAATCCAACTAATTTAAAATCATCAGATTTTCTGTAACACAAACCCACATTAGAAGTACCTTTCAGATACCTTAGAATCCTCTTGACAGCTGTCAAGTGTGATTCTCTAGGATCTGATTGGAATCTAGCACACAGACAAACACTGAACAATATGTCAGGTCTAGAAGCAGTAAGATAAAGAAGAGAGCCAATCATACCTCTGTAGAGCTTCTGGTCTACTTTCTTACTTACCTCTTCTTTGCCAAGAGAGCTAGTAGGATGCATTGGAGTCTTTGCTACCTTGCTGTCAGACATGTTGAATTTCTTCAGAAGTTCTTTAACATACTTTGTCTGATGTATGTAGGTGCATTCTGGAGTTTGATTAACTTGGATTCCTAAAAAGAATCTGAGTTCTCCCATCATGCTCATTTCAAATTCTGCCTGCATACATGTAGCAAACTCCTTTCCAAGCATAACATTTGTTGATCCAAAAATAATATCATCTACATAAATTTGGCAAATTAGAAGATCTTTCTTTATGGTTTTACAGAATAGAGTTGTATCCACTTTGCCTCTGATAAAATTCTTCTCCAGAAGAAAATTACTCAATCTCTCATACCAAGATCTGGGAGCTTGTTTTAATCCATATAGAGATTTCTTTAATTTGAAAACATGATCTGGAAAATTTTCATTTTCAAAGCCAGGAGGTTGGTGGACATAAACTTCTTCTTCTATAATGCCATTAAGAAAGGCACTTTTAACATCCATCTGATACAGAGTGATGTTATTTTGTGCAGCAAAAGAAATAAGAAGGCGTATAGATTCTAACCTTGCCACTGGAGCATATGTCTCAGTGTAATCAATAACTTCTTGCTAACTGTATCCTTGAGCAACCAGCCTTGCCTTATTCCTTTCTACTTCTCCCTTTTCATTCAGCTTATTCCTGAAGACCCATTTTGTTCCAATAACATTGAATCCTTTAGGTCTAGGAACCAGATCCCAAACTTCATTTCTGGTGAATTGATTCAGCTCTTCTTGCATAGCTATAATCCATTCATTATCTTCCAGAGCCTCATCTACAGATGTTGGTTCTATTATTGACACTAAGCCAAATAAAGAAGATTCAGAAGTTCTGAGAAATGATCTTGTCCTTATTGGATCATCTTTCTTTCCAATTATCACATCTTCTGGATGAGAAGCTTTGATTCTGGAAGAAGATCCTTTGACAGTTGGTTTTTCAGAAATATGCAAGTTGTCTAGTTGGGAGGTCAAAGGTGTAGCATCTGGGGTTGCTTCAGATTCTTTGATCTTTGCCTTTTCTTCCTCTGAGGCTTCAGAGTCTGTGAGAATCACTTCTCTATCTGCAGAACTTTCAAACTGCTTTGGCTTTTCAGAGCCAAGCTTATCATCAAATCTAACATGAATAGATTCTTCAACAATCTGTGTTTCAGTATTGAATACTCTGTAGCCTTTAGAGCGTTCAGAATAACCAAGCATGAAACACTTCTGTGCTTTGGAATCAAACTTGTTCAGATTATCTTTAGTATTAAGCATAAAACAAATACATCCAAAAGGATGAAAATAAGAAATGTTAGGCTTTCTGTTTCTCCACAATTCATAGGGAGTCTTTTCCAGAAGAGGTCTTACAGACACTTTGTTCTGAATATAACAAGCTGTGTTAATTGCTTCTGCCCAGAAATGTTTTGCCAGATTTGTCTCATTGATCATGGTTCTGGCCATCTCTTGCAATGTTCTATTTTTCCTCTCTACAACTCCATTTTGTTGTGGAGTTCTAGGGCAGGAGAAATCATGTGCAATGCCTTTTTCAGAAAAATATTTTTCAAAATGTTTATTTTCAAATTCCCCACCATGATCACTTCTGACTTTAATAATTTTGGAATCTTTTTCAGTCTGGACTTGATTGCAGAAGTCAAAGAACACAGAATGAGACTCATCCTTGTGTTTTAGAAACTTTACCCATGTCCATCTGCTGTAGTCATCTACAATGACTAACCCATACTTCTTGCCTCTGATGGATGCAGTTTTCACTGGTCCAAACAGATCAATGTGAAGTAATTCCAATGGTCTGGAGGTAGAAACAACATTTTTTGATTTAAAATGTGATTTTGAAAATTTACCTCTTTGACATGCTTCACACAGAGCATCTGAGTTGAAATTCAACTTAGGAAGTCCTCTGACCAGATTGAGTTTATTAATCTGAGATATACGTCTCATATTAATATGCCCCAATCTTCTATGCCAGACCCATTGCTCATCATTCACAGATAAGAGGCATTTTACATTTTGAACTTTAAGTTCTGAAAGGTTAATTTTATAAATGTTGTGTTTCCTCTTTCCACTGAATAGGATAGAACCATCCTTTTGACATACAGCTTTGCAACATTTTTGATTAAAGATTATATCATAACCATTGTCACTTAATTGACTTATGGACAATAGATTATGTTTCAATCCTTCAACTAACAGAACATTAGTAATAGAGGGAAGTTTACCATTTCCAATAGTGCCAGATCCAATGATCTTGCCCTTCTGGTTCCCTCCAAACTTCACGTCCCCTCCAGATCTAAGTTCCAGGATTTGGAACATAGACCTTTCTCCTGTCATGTGTCGTGAGCATCCAGAGTCCAGGTACCATTATTGGTGTCCTGACCTTGCTGCTAAGAACATCTGCAACAGGAATTATTTTGTTTTTAGGTACCCAGATCTTCTTGGGTCCTTTGGGGTTAGTTGGTTTGCAGGTTTGTCTAAACTTCTGTTTTGCAACATAATGTTTATTCTGACTTGCCTTTGGTTTAAACACATAAGTACTCTTCTCAGAGCTTGTGTGTTTAATGTCATTCAAGTGACCAAATTTGAATTGAGAATACAGAGGTGTCTTCCTGATGAAAAGTTTGTCAACAGGTTTTGGATTGCTTCCAGATGAAGACTCATATCCAATGCCTCTTCTGTTGTTTCCACTAACACCATAGATCATGGAAGCCATCTTGCTTATGTCTATGCTCTTAGTGAGAAATCTCTGAAAACTAGAGTCATATTTTTCTAAAATATTTTCACAAGACTTAGTCTCAGATTCAGATTCTTGTTGAGTTCTATCAAAGTCATTTTTGATTTTTAAATTTATTTCTTTCTGCTCAACAAGTTCTGTTTTCAGAAGATCAATCTCAGATTCAAGATTGCTTTTCAGCTTCTTGTATTTGAGTTTGATGTTGTTATAACTTTTAAGAACTTCTGTAACAACTTTAATGAGTTCTTCTTTGGTAAGTTTAGCCATTACCTCTTCTGCATCATCATCAGATTCAGATTCTGATTCATATCCAGAGGTACCTTCCTCTTGATCCTCTGTCCTGGCCATCAGTGCAACGTTTGCACATTCTTCTTCTGATTCAGAAGATGACTCACACTCATCTGAGTCATCCCATGTTGCCATCAGAACCTTCTTCTTCTTGTTGAACTTCTTCTTAGGTTTTTCTTTCAGAAGTTTGGGGCAGTCATTCTTGTAGTGCCCAGGTTCTTTGCACTCATGGCACACCACTTCTTTCTTGGCAGATCTTCTGTGACTAGAAGATTCCTTTCTGTTATCAGATCTTCTGAAGTTGTTAAACTTCTTTCCTTTGTGCTTCCAGAGTTTGTTAATCCTTCTGGACAGCATGGATAGCTCATCTTCTTCTTCAGAAGAAGATTCTTCAGAGCTTTCTTGAATGACCTGCAAAGTTTTAGCAGTTTTGTTAGATTTTAAAGCTATGGATTTACCTTTATCTTTCTTCTGGGGTTCATCTTCCTCCAGCTCAATTTCATGGCTTCTCAAAGAACTGATAAGTTCTTCTAGAGAGATCTTGTTCAGATCTTTTGCCATCTTCAAAGCAGTCACCATTGGTCTCCATCTGGTGGGAAGACTTCTGATGATCTTCTTGACATGATCTGACGTTGAGTAGCCCTTGTCCAGAACTTTCAGACCAGCTGTAAGAATCTGAAATCTAGAAAACATAGTTTCTACATTTTCAGAATCTTCCATTTTAAATGCCTCATACTTCTGTATGAGCGCCAGAGCCTTGGTCTCTTTAACCTGAGAATTTCCCTCATGAGTCATTTTGAGTGACTCAAACATGTCATGAGCAGTATCTCTGTTAGTAATCTTCTCATACTCAGTATGAGAGATTGCATTAAGCAATATAGTTCTGGCTTTGTGGTGATTCTTGAAATCTCTTTTCTGCACTTCAGTCATTGATTTTCTATCAATCTTTTTGCCATCCTCATCAGTAGGATGTTCATATCCATCAATGACCAAATCCCACAGATCAGCATCATACCCAAGAAAAAAACTTTCTATTCTATCTTTCCAATAGTCAAATTTTTCTCCATCAAACATTGGAGGTTTGGTACTGATCCTATCCCTCTCTTCATATTTATTGTTGATATTTGACATTGAATTATCAGCCATGATAACAAATAAATATATTGATCAAAGTATATCTCTCTGGATCTTTACTGACACTGTTAAGTGATAGCACACTCAAAACCGGAGCTCTGATACCAACTGAAGGTGAGATAATACTTAGAAAGGGGGGGATTGAATAAGTATGGAAAATTAATACTTGAAAATAATCACACAATTATTTTTATCCTGGTTCGTTAAACAACTACTCCAGTCCACCCTTCCAGAGTGATTTGCCTTTCTCAACAAGGACTTAATCCACTATTAAATCAAACTGATTACAATAGTATCACCTAAGAACTACAGTTCTTAGTCTTCTTAAGAGCTACTGATTCTAACTGAATCCTCTTAAGGAAAAATCCTTTACAATCAATGTAAATTAAATACAAGAGTTTTTAATGCTTCTATAAAGCTTTAATCACAACAGTGATTTTTCTCTTAAGTTTAAGTACAATGAGATTCTATGAAGAATAAGAATGAAGGCTTTTAGAATATTATGATTTCTTTTCATCAAAGGTGTAGCACTGAAGAATGAAGTGAAGATCTCCTTTTATAGGCAGCTGAATCATGCAAGCTGATCATTGAAAAGAGAGTCCAAAAGGTCTGAGCCTTTTTGTCTTCACATGCACTGACTTTTCCTTGAAATAGATGGCACAGAAAAATCCTTTTTGTCTGTGTAAGAGTGTCTAGCACAAATAAGGAAAGAGACGTTGAATAGTTCCAACGGATATATTCTTGAAAACACTTCTTCAGTTTCAGCAAGTTCTTCAAAGTCTGAATGGATCAGAGTCTTCTAATGAAATTCAGAACTATACTGTATCAGAGTCTTCTGCAGCGTGTGTGCTTCTAACGTGTTGATCATCAGAGCATTTTGACACAGAACTTCAGTACTTGGCAGCGTAGGTACTTTCAGAAACTTCTGTAGATCAATGCTTTGAGAAACTCTTCAATCAATATTCTTCTATTCTTCTGATGCTTCAGCTTCAGATGCTTCTGATTATCTTCAGATGCTTCTGATTATCTTCAGATGCTTCTGAATCAGAATGTTCTGGAGCTTCTTTCTTCAGATCCTTCTGGACACTACGCTCAGGATCTTCTGTGAGGACCAAACAGATTCTTCTGTGAGGTGCATTTGGCGCTTCAGAGTCAGAATAACTTCTTGTATTCAAGGCAGATTTTCTTCTAGAGAGTTAATATAATTTCAATCTGCAATAAAACTCTCAAACAAATTTTAGAGTATATAATTCTTAAATATAAATTTCCTTACAGTTATCATCAAAACAAAGAGTAATTATTAAGAACCAATCTGTATTCTAACATTGTTGATAATATTTAAAATTATATCAATGATTTCTTCCCATACAATGTTTTAATAGGTCTGGCCGTCTGGTAGAAAATAGTCGGCAGGTCATTAGGCCTTGGGCTGCATTGCCCTTAAGATGAGTGATCGTCTTATACACTTCTTGAGGCGTGAGTGGAGCCTTAAGCATATTTTGCATTGTTACACTTAGAACATTGGTTTGTTTTCTAAAATGTTCCTCGGTTTGGTCTAGATTAGAAATGTGGAATTGCTCGTAGTAGAAATCGGTTAGAGTTTCATAAATTTCTTCTTCGTGGTTAGTTATGTCACCATTAGGTTTCGTAATAGTTTTAATCCAATTTTGGTTCCTTCTTTGAATGACTTTAAGGTGGAAAAACTTGGTATTCTTGTCTCCTTCCTTGAGCCAATAGATTTTGGCTCTTTGAGCCCATCATATCTCTTCGTGATGAAGGATTGTATCCAGCTTATTTTGGTTCTCTTTTATACTATTGTGATTTTTATTTAGATGGTTGTTATCTTGGAGAGTAGTCAGGATTTTAGAAATCCTACTAATTTTCTTTGGCGAATTTCCAAACTTAGCTTTTGCTGTAGAATTTGACCACCAACACAGCTTATCAAATCTTTTTTGTAATGACTAATATTTTTATCCTGCAAAATAATAAACAATTATATAAACTTGAGGCATGTAATAACATTGTCTTTAAGGATTTATCCATCTCATAAATGCAAATCTCCAGGATTCAACAGGTTCTTACCAGATTCTCATTATAAATATGAGGTTTCAGAACAACAAAAAATTATTAACAGGAAGATGAATCAGGAAAAAGGGAAAGGAATAGGAAAACATAGAAAACAGTGAGAATTTTTACATTATATGTAAATTTTTCCTTCTTCTCCTTTTTTATGAAATTAGAGGAGTTTTTATATATAGGAGATAGATAAAGGTTTTGACTAAGTCAATAAAAATTTATTGTATAACCAATTAAAATCATAAATAATAATAATAATAATAATAATAATTATTATTATTATTATTATTATTATTATTATTATTATTATTATTATTATTATTATTATTATTATTATTATTATTATTATTATTATTATTATTATTTTATCACATTTTTCATTCAAAATTAGAAAATAAAGCCACTTTAAAATTTTTGAAATATATATCAAAATTTGCAACAATCTCCCATATATTTCAAAAGTTCCAAAATAATAGTAAAAATAAAAATTTATAAATTAACATCCCGAATGTGATGCATCAAACTGGTGTAGAATGATAGTACTTAACACACAATGAAATTGGTGTAGCAAGGCACATGACCAAAGATATTTGACGTATGTTAGATGTCTAACACCCACATCACACCCTCACAGTTCTTGTTGTTAACGTCGTGGTGCGCTAATAGGCCATGCATGTGTCTGGTTATTTTATGAGTGCTCTAGAGATTTCGCCAAAATTTCATACAAGCGGCCTCACTCAACACTCATATAGGTGATTTCATCAAGTTTATGCTGCAAATCATGCACCACCAATAAAGGATATGAAATTCATTAAAAGCTACATAAGCTTATCCTCTCAGTAATACAGTGTCTAGCACTTTCTCATCTACACCATAAGAAAAGGACGAAAGAAAATTTAATCAAATAAATTTTTGTGCTAGCATAACTAACAAGTGACTTTTTTTTTTACCTATATGAACCTTTTTCATGGGATTTCCAATCACAACGATTGGATTCCCATCACTTATTAATTTCAATTGGCTTTAAATCCAATTCTCCTTGATTTGCTCACTAATTAATTTTTTCCCGGGGCTTTGGCAGAGGATCAACTAGGATCACTTTGATCTGACTTCACATAAATAGAGGATATTACCTCGTTATTTAGTAACTACTTTATACACAAGTGAGAAAGACACACAGTTTCTTCCATCAATAAATATTGACTAAGACGTCTCTAAGTTAATCAATCTCAAAGTTTATTTACTAAGGGTCTGTTTGGTAAAAATAGCAATGGATTGATAAACTAGCTGATAGCTTATAGCTTATACCATATGGTTGATGACTGATAGCTTATAGTTTATACCATATGGTTGATGACCGATAGTTTATAGCTTATAAATGATGGTTGAGACTGATAGTTGATAAGCTAATGGAAGTGTTTGGTAAAATTAGCGGTTCAACTAACTTATAAATGTAAAATGTTCATTTTAAATTAAAATAAATTATAAAGGGTAAAAGTGTGTTTTTGTGAAAATAATAAGGATAAAAATGAAGAAAACATGATAAGCTATAAGCTATAAGGTAAAATGCAATTTAAAATAGCGTTTGGAAAATAAGCTATAAGGTAAAATACAATTTAAAATAGCGTTTGAAAAATAAGCTATAAGCTAGCAAAATAAGATATAAGCTCATGATGAAAAGATCGTTACCAAACAAATCTAAATTGTTATATTATCTTATAAGCTATAAGCTCAAAATTGTGTCTTACTAAACATAGCATAAACCTATAATAATAAAATAAGTCTCATCAATTAGACTTATACATGTATACTTAGATATTTAAGTGACATCACCTTCAAATACATTCAAATATATATATATATATATATATATATATATATATATATATATATATATATATATATATATATATATATATATATATATATATATATATATATATATATAATAAATTCATTTATCAATTGTGCAAGTCTACTTAAAATTTTAAGTGACATCATCTCATTGATAAATAAAATTAAATATATTCATGTATAACTTTAATTTTCTATAATTTAAGTTCACGTGAAATTGGATCATGTTCAAGCCTGCGAGCAACTTCCCATGAACTTACTATCTATAATAAATTTGATCTCTGCAATTAAATTTATATAAGTTTACTTATACTTCTAATAAGCTTATTTTTCAATAAATATAAATCTATTTAAAACACTCCATATATATTTCTTCTGCTAATATCAACTTCAACCAAAATGACATGTTTACTATGCTGTTGAAGAGTCTGTGTTAGACCTGTATGTTTTTGTTAGACAATAGGTAGTAAAGTTAATTATTTAATTAATTCTACTTGAGGGTTGAGATTTCAGTGGTTTAACTTCTAAATCATCCCGAAAAAAGATTGATTTCTTCTATCTGCCATAACCCCTTGTTGCATCACCAACAGTAGCTCACATGGCAGCTAGGAAACAAGGAAAGATTCTGAATGTTGGCAGTGTTACTGGAGTGGCCTCTGGACCTTGGTCGGGTGCTTACAGTGCTTCTAAAGCTGCTCTTCATGCTTTAATAGATACACAAGGTTTTAAGTATAGGTTGAGAATATATTGTAGAAGTTGTTTCTTTCATTAAGTTGAGATTTCCTACTTATACACCGTAAATATGACGGTTACAGAGATTTGCTAAAATCTCTCCATAAAGCCCACTAACATAAGTTACAGGCCACATATTCAGCATAAAATAAGGAACAGCATTGACTGAGTTTATTTAAATAAATAACATTAAATAAAAAGACTAAATAAGATTAATTTGATTCTCTAACACGCCCCCGCAAGCCGGACGGCCGTTGGGAAAGTCCGAGCTTGTTGATTATGGACTCAAACTGTGGACGGTGCAGAGGCTTCGTCAAAATATCGGCGAGCTGGTCGCCTGTGGACACATGGGTTACCCGGAAAACACCGTGTTGGACATTCTCCCGAACAAAGTGATAGGCGATGGCGATGTGTTTCATTCGGGAGTGGAATACAGGATTGGAGGAGAGAAAGGTGGCACCCATATTATCGCAATATATGGCAGGTTGGTGGATCCGGTGGCGGAGCTCTTCGAGGAGAGATAGGAGCCAGAGAACTTCAGATGCTGTGTCGGCGAGTGCTCGGTACTCAGCGTCCGTGGAGGAACGAGCCACAGCTCTTTGCTTTTTGGAGCCCCAAGAGATAGGGGTGGAACCGAGATAAATGATGAACCCGGTTGTGGAGACGTAAGTGTCTCTGTCACTAGTCCAGTCAGCATCGGAAAAGGCATGTAATGTTGTGGATGGGCTGGAAGAAACGACGATGCCCCTGTCGATAGTTCCGACAAGGTACCGAAGCAAGCGTTTGAGAGCAGCCCAGTGAGAAGAGGTGGGATGTTGCATAAATTGGGACAGTCTGTTGACGGCATATGCAACATCGGGACGAGTTAAGCTTAGGTACTGCAAACTGCCGACGAGACAACGATAATCGGTGGGTGGGGGAAGTGGTTCACCATCTGTTTTGAGCAGATGAGTTGACGCAGAGAGTGGTGTTGTGACTGGTTTGGCATCTTCCATGCCAGCTTTGATGAGTATGTCACTGATATATTTTCTTTGGGACAAAAACAGGCTGCCAGAGTGATGTGGGATGACTTCAACACCCAGGAAATATGACAGTGTACCTAGATCCTTGAGAGAGAAGCGAGCAGCAAGGCGTTGAACAAGTTGGGTGACGGCTGTGTCGGTGTTCCCAGTGACGATAATGTCGTCCACATATACCAATAAGGCAATAAAGACTGACTCGCTGGAATGGATGAAGAGTGACGCATCTGCAGCAGAAGTGACAAAACCAATTTGGAGTAGAAAGGAGCGAAGTTCAGTGTACCACGCTCTCGGTGCCTGTCGGAGACCATAAAGGGCCTTGTTGAGCCGACATACGTGGTTGGGATGAGATGGATCGACAAAGCCTGATGGTTGGCATACGTACACCTGCTCAGAAAGTGAACCTTGCAAGAAAGCATTGTTGATGTCGAGTTGACGCAAGCGCCAACCCTTGGAGACAGCCAATGTGAGAATGACTCTGACGGTAACCGGTTTGACCATGGGGCTGAACGTCTCATGAAAATCCCATCCGGGTCGTTGATGGAAGCCCTTTGCGACGAGCCTTGCCTTTAGACGATCAATTGAACCATCCGGAAGATATTTGGTTCGAAATACCCATTTGCTGCCAACCAAGTTTTGTATGGGGTGGGGTGGAACTAGAGTCCAGGTATTGTTGGTGCAAAGGGCATCATATACCTTTTGCATTGCTTCTCGCCATGCTCGATCCTTGAGAGCTTGCGTGATAGTTCGT
Organism: Lathyrus sativus; assembly: GCA_963859935.3. NCBI lineage: Eukaryota > Viridiplantae > Streptophyta > Magnoliopsida > Fabales > Fabaceae > Lathyrus > Lathyrus sativus. The sequence goes on along the minus strand of OZ012741.1, from coordinate 632,738,124 downwards.
GGTTCAATGGGTGGATGGGGAGTGGTAGAGAGGTTCATCTTGTGGAGGGGTTTGATGATGTTGTTTTTGGATCGAGTGAGAATGCCACGATCCGGGATGATTTGAGTTGGTGGGGGTGTGGATTGTGGTTCTGAGAATGATGATTGAGAGGTAGAGGGAGTGGCGGCCAAGGGACCGGAGATAGGGGAGGTATGTGGGCTGTTAGTTGAGCTTTGTGGGGCTGGAGTTGGGGTAGGTGGGTAACTAGGACATGATGAGTCCGATTGGGAAGGAGAGGGAGGTGGCATGGGAGGTGTTAGGATGGGTAGTGATATGGTGGTCCAATCTGTATGGTGGGCTGAATTTTGTGGGGTTTTTGGTTGTTGCCGAAACGGGAATTTTGTTTCGACAAATTTGATGTGCCGTGAGGTGCAGATTCGTCGAGTTTTTGGGTCCATACAATAGTAGGCATGTTGAGTGGTGGAGTAACCTACAAAAACACAAACAACAGATCTGGATTCCAATTTATGAGCAGTGTATGGTTTTAACCACGGAAAACACAAACAACCAAAACTTTTTAACTTAGCATAATCTGCATTTTGTTTAAAAATAATAGAAAAAGGTGATCGGTTTTGAAGGATTGGGGTAGGAAGACGGTTGATGAGATATACCGCGGTGAGAAGTGCATGAGGCCAAAACTCAAGTGGCATACCAGAGTGTGTTAGTAGGGCCAAACCAGTTTCGACTATGTGACGATGTTTACGTTCAGATATACCATTATGTTCGGGAGTATGGGGTGGTGAAGGGATAGGTTTCCAAGATCAGCGGCTGATACCATATAGGTTGAGAATATATTGTAGAAGTTGTTTCTTTCATTAAGTTGAGATTTCCTACTTATACACCGTAAATATGACGGTTACAGAGATTTGCTAAAATCTCTCCATAAAGCCCACTAACATAAGTTACAGGCCACATATTCAGCATAAAATAAGGAACATCATTGACTGAGTTTATTTAAATAAATAACATTAAATAAAAAGACTAAATAAGATTAATTTGATTCTCTAACATTAAGTTCCCCTTTTCAAACTTGTTTTAATCTTGGATATGTTCATGTCTACATCATATTAACTAAAGGTAATTCAACTGGTTAAGAAATTGTTGTTTGTTGTATACATAAAGGGAGATATGGTGTTAGTTAAAGAGTTACTATATCTTGTGATTGCGAATGAGAAAATTACCTAATTGATATGTTTATTTTTTTTTACAAGAAGAAAATTACTTTGAGGTTGATATAGATATGCATAGATTCAGCTATATCTTTAAAAAAGAATTTGAAGTATTCATAGACATATTAAAGAACTGCACTCTAGATGTTGGCCTTACAATCCAGGCATGTAGTTTTCTCTTATGACAAAAACATTACATGAACTTTATCTTATGCTTCTACTAATTATTATCATATAATATTTGTTCATGTTCAGAGGAACAAAGTTGAGGAGCTTATAGAGCAAGTGTTATGTTGTATTAAATTAAATAACATTAACCACTAAAATTACCAACAACTATGGCTAACTCAAGATACACTATAATATTATAATGGCAAAAGCTTTTGCATATCTTGGTATCAATTACTTAAGTGAAGTTTTTTTTACAAATTTATGATTTGAACTAACAAAGTTTGTGGTAGTATCGCCAAATAAAATATTTTATCTAATAATGTGATATTTTTTAGAAATGACCATGGACAAGGTTTTATCTTATAAAGTATTGATTCATTGTATAAATATCTTGGTATCAATTACATAGTGAAGGTTTATTAGAAGTGACCAACAACTAAATCTGCAGTACCAGAAGTATAAGAGCTCAAGGTTCAGGTGATAAACATGCTCCAATTCTCATGCTTGTGTGTATGTGTGTTTTTGACATGTATGAATGTTTAACATGTGTGTATCTTCATTCAAGGTTCAACAAAATCTAGTATTGCTGAAGGGATTCCTGAGAAAACAGATTCCAAGGATGATAATCTAGTATTTGTTGCTGGTGCTACTGGAAAAGTTGGTTTAAGAATAGTCAGGTACATTTTCAGCTTTTGAGATAGACACTTTTGTTTGCAAAATGCTGAGCAATGATAGTTTCATTCAGCGAGCTTATAAAGCTTGGTTTTAAAGTTAGAGCAGTTGGTATTGACTTTATAAATTTTACCTTGGAAAAAAGGAGAAGTTGCTTGACTTTATAAATTTTGGTATTGACAGCAGTCAACATGGGCTAACACCTGCCACTCGCCAAATGACTATCTTCTACGGAGGTTAAGCTCATGTTTTTGATGATGTAACACCCACATAAGGTCAGACCCCTATTCATGACATGGTGTATTTGTTTACTGCATTTTGTGAAATAGGGCCTGGAATTAGTTTGTATTTATGAGTTATCACGTTGAAACAATTTGTGCCTTAGAAACATGGTGCGTGGTGTACTTGTGGTTGGTTTAACAATCATTCTATATTTAAACTAATTGGATTTCAGCTTACAAACAATATAGATACTCAGAGTTGGCTTTCCTATCACACCTGCGTTGTAGTTTCGACAACTTATTTTGGCTGGTCATTGCACAGTATAGTGGAAGTGCTCAACCTATAATATTTGATAGAAAAGTATTCATAGGATTAAGCATCAATAATAGATTTGCTTATGCTTTGGTACGCTGGTAGAGTCACTTTTGAGAACAGTATTTTCTCTTACTCGTTTAAAAAGTTACTTAAGGCTTTCTTCAGAGTTTCATAATATATATTTTGAAGTATCAGAAACATCATTGTTAGTTTCAAATCAAAATCCGGTGAGGATCTGTTAAATTGTTACATCCTAAATTCTGACTTGGTAATTTTTTTTTATCACCAAGCCTTATCCTACAATGTTGGACCAACTACATGGATCAATAAATATCTTTGGGCTTTATCAAAACCAATTTTTTAATAAAATCATTTAGGGTAGAGTTTGTTGGCATTCACTTTAATGGTTCACCCATTTTCTTAGATTTTCTTTGCAAGTCATAATAGAAGGTCTTATGTCTTTCACTCTGTTGGGTCACTCTGCTTATCATGACTTTTGCATGCTCTTTAGTGTATGCAGTCAGATGTTATAATGGCTTTGGCTGGGTCAAATGGAGGATCTTGGTCCACAACATTCTCGTCAAAATCTACTACAAAGTTGGTTAATGATAGTAATTTATATAGTGGTGAAAATGAAGCAGGATTAATGAATAATGTACCATTCCCACAAGAGCTTCACGGGAAGTTGCCTATAAGTGGCAGTTCTAGTCGTGCTGTTGGACCTAGTGATCATGTATCCACTCCAACCAGTAAGCCTCAAGCATACTACCATAGTTTGATTTGGGTATTGTATAGTTTATAATAATGGATATCATACCTCCAAATGGCAGAGTTTACAAAAAATACAATCTCAAGAGCTTGATGATTAGAGAAGTTAAGTCCATACTCTCAATGCATCATTTAAAGACAAGAGCAAGAGATGTTGGAGATGAAGCAATAATAGCAACGACAAGAAAAAGAGATGATTGAAACGAACAATAAACTTTCATTGTTAATGAATCATTTAGGATTTGCTGCACCTTCTTCTCATCTACCCCAAGTCAATAATGAAACTGATAATCCAAGTGAAGATGATGTTGATGAATCAGAAGAAGACATTAGTGAACATATTAGTAGTGGATTTTGATTTGGATTGTGTCACACCCCAAATTTTACCCTTAGATTATTAGGTTCTTTTCGCATCTCATCTCATTCTGCATCGCATTTTAACTAACCGCTAACCAGTTTGTCCAGTCTGTTGGTTTTATTTGCAGGAAAATTACATTGTATACAATTTAATCTATGAAGGGCAAAAGGGACTTGTTTGAACTCAGCAGTTACGTTAGATTTAAATCGTGCAAGATGATTAATTGTCGAATTCGGGGTTTGGAATGTCAAAGCTTAATTAGATAACTTTAATTGGATGAAGTTAATCAGACGAATTTATTTAGATGAGTTTCATCAGAGGAATTTAGTCGTTTGAATTTAATCGAATGATTTTGATCAGTGGAACGTAATCGAGCAAATTTAGTTGCTTGAGTGTAAGCGGGTGAATTTACGTGGCGAAATTTGATCAGGAATTAAATTCAGTTTAGTAAGAAAAATAGAATTTATTTATTTAAATTCTATGTTTTTTATTACAATGTGCAAAGACAATTACAATTTCAAATTAATTTCTAATTATTTTCCTAAAAAGCCTAATTATCTCCGCGTCCAACTCTTCAACTTTCAACTTTTCGGACCCGACAATAATCTGCCCAGTTTGTTTCCAAGAGAGAGAGAGAGAGAGAGAAAGAGAGAAAGTGATTTTTTTGAAAAAGTGTTTTTTGGAAAAGTGTTTATGTGGGAAAAGTGATTTTTCTTAATTTTAGCCAAACAAGACTTAAGACATCCAAAATCCATAGAACCAAAGTGGATATCCAGATCCATCAAGGAAAAATGAATATCTAAGTTTAGAAACAACTTTCCCAAAATCCTTACAACCAAACGGGGTCAAAGTCATCATAAATAACTTTCCCAAAATTTTAGCAAAACAAGGTCAAAGAAATCAACAAACCAGCCACGAAAATTGTAACAACCAGCATGCCCAGGCTCAATCAAACAAGTATTATATAAACAGCAGCCTCACCATCAGTTTGTAAGAAAAAAAGGAAATCCAGAAGGGGAAAGAAAAAGGAAAGTTCAATCAGTAGAAAAATAAGGAAAAAGAGGAGAAAAAGAACCAACTCAAATCGCTTCAAACCTCGCGAAAAAGGTGAACAATTTTGATACTAACAGGTTTTTTTTCGTTTACTTTGTGTTTTCAGAATCCTACTGGGAAGAGTAAGAATGGTAGGAGGAATGAACGAAAAGCTTCAAAAGAACAACAATCGAGAAGTTGTGCCGCCCCCTCCCCCATTTTTATTTCAATTGCTTTATATTCTTTTTTATTTTTCTTTATTTTATTATTTTATTAGTAGTAGTAGTAGTAGTAGTATTTTATATTTTTATAGTTTAAGAAAATTAGATTCATTAAAACCATTCATTCATTTTTATTTTAACTTTATATTTTGGTTTAATTAGGTTGATAAAACCTTTCATAAAGTTAAAACCTTTTTTATTATTTTTATTTTACAATTTAGTTTAATTAGGTTAAATTAAAACCTTTCTTAAGTTAAAACCCTTTTTTTTAAATTAAAACTTTCTTAAACTAAAACTCCTTTTTTGAAGATGAAAGCCTTTGTTTTAAAAAAAAAAATCAAAACCCTTTTTTTAAAACCTTTTCTTAAAGTTAACTAGAAACCTTTTTATAAAAGATGATTAGAACATTTCTTTAAAATTCAACATTCCTCAATTAAAAAACCTTTTTTGAAAAAATAAGATTTTTATTAATCCATTAAAATTAGGCAAAGTTAAAAATTAACATTTTAAATTCAAACTCTTTTTTTGTAAATTCTTCATTTAGTTTAAATCCCTTTCCTAAAATCGTCTAACGTTGCGCTTTCAATTTCACATTGAACCTTACCGGTTATTCTCGTATAATTTTTATGTCGGTTCATTCATTGTTTTCTCAGTTGTACTGTTATAATACTTCATTTTTCATATTTCATTTTATGGTTGTAATTTACGCGAGGATATTGTTGCTTTGCAATTCCCTTACTTTCCGCATTTTATTTTCTTTGGGTTGTAATTTATGCGAGGATATCGTTGTTGTGCAATTCCTTTACCGTTTTCGTACCTTTCCCGTATTTTCATACTGCCGCTTAATCGTATTTTCATTATTTTATTTACCGTTAAATCCCTTCCGAAGGAATAGGTCTAGCCGTTTGACCGCTGCGTCAATAGTCTTTACCTTGGACTCTTTCCCCTTTTAAAATGCCTAGGCGTCCCGCCGTGTACAGTTTTACCATTTACCTTAGCATTGGGATAAGGAGTCGCCGCACTCCATTTTAGGCGTCCCTCCGTGGACACTTTTACCCTTTACCATAGCATTAGGATAAGGAGTCGCCGCACTCCATATTAGGTTTCCCACCGTGGAATACATATCTTACATTTTTAATTCAATTCAACTTCTACGTAAAAATAGGAGTCGCCGCACTCCACATAAGCGCTTCCTTAAGAATGCTTATTCCCCCATTGAAACCTTAACCACAGTCAAGAAGTTTCTAACCTCCCTTTAAAGGGGAACTACGATTACTCTGATTCCATCCCCTACCTCGGATACGTAGGCACAAGATGTGAATCTTAGCGAGTAAACTTAGGACTAACCCTTAGGTCTCTCTTTCACCTTTAAAGCAAAATAGTAAACTTTAAACAAGAGGTTCTTATAGAGTATTACAGAAGTTTAGGGTGCTAATACCTTCCTTAGGCTTAACCAACCCCTTTACCTAGATCTCTCCCCGCATTTTTTACGATGCAAAACAGGTTTTTCCTTTCTTTAACCTTTCCTTCAGATAAATCAAAGACCGATTGTGAATCAAAGATTATGATTCAAATTAATTAATAATTTGATATCCTATTCTCACCGCAACATATTGTTTTTTCTTGTTAACTAATTTGAAATTTGCATTGTTTTTTCTTATTAATCTGGTTGGACAAGTGATTATTAGTAAATTAAATATAACTTTATAAGTACTTGTTATTGACTTTATAGTAATGTTTGGTTGCTTTAAAAATTCGAATGTGATTAGTGTTGCATTGTCTTATTCAAATTATATTTTTATTTTTATATTATTGTTACTTTGATATTTAACAATAATCATAATATTTTAAATATGAAATAAACACAATTAATAATAAAAACTAAAAACCTGAAGGAGAAATTACTTGTGAGTTTACCTGCGGATTTTCAATTTGCTGCGACTTTTCCTGCGAAAATTTAAATTACCTACGACATTTTCTACGAGTTTTTCTATTTTACCTGCTAATTAATTAACTACGAAGGTTTTAGCGGGGAACAAAAATAGCAAGAAGAATCGCAGATAACACGGTTTCTGCAGAAATTTTGTCAAAATCCGCAGAAAATCAGAGTATTTCTAGTAATGAAAATAGTAATTCAAATAAAATCATACTGTATTTTATCAAAATAAAATTTAATTGCAGAATTTCATTCACATTTTGGTGAAGAAGTTTTAATACGATAAAATACATAAAAAAAATCATAAATAAGTGGAAAACTTTTTGCTAATATAAAATAATACCTCGACTAAATATTATCAAAAACAATTCTATGATAAAAAGGTCAAGACTATGAATCCAGTAATTTACTAATATAATTAAATAACTGATTTATGACCTATTTATATGTCTCAATTATTAACATTTTTTTATATTAATATAGTAGACAAAAAAAGGCAGATAACTATGTAGCAAGGGAAAATACAACAAGGAAAATTTTTGCATAGTAAGGTCAATGGCGAGGATAATCAAAATGGAGAGCAAAATCAAGGTGACCAAGGTCACTGGGAAAAGATCCAATGCAACAAACACAGGTTGAATGGCATGAGGAGTTCAGTTTGGAGTGTTGGGAGAGGGAAAGGGAAGGGATAAGAAGAAAAATTATCTTCTTTCTTTTTCATTGAGTTTCCTAATCATTTCAACGCAAGAGACATGTTTGATACATTCAAAGAATACGGTTTGGTCGTGGAGGTTTATATTCCTGCAAGAAGAGATAAAAGAGGAAAGAGGTTCAGGTTCGTTCGGTTTAGAAAGGTAGTGTATAAAAATATGCTGGCAATCAAGTTAGACAACATACTTATTCAAGGCAGGAATGATAAAAATTGATAACTGAATTGGAGAGGTTGTTTTATTATTGAAAATAGATAGCCTTATAAATAGGCAATACAACAGAATAGTTCAACAAAGACACGAACTTAAAATTCCTAAAAACAAGCTACCCACTAAACAAACTAACACCACTAACAACACCCTTGAAATGAAACCCTTCAGCTTCAGTTCACTAAGTCTCATTTAGTGTGCAGACTCCAAGTAACTTCCCGAGCTTCAAAAATGTAGGCAGCTTCAGTGGCTTGGTCATTATATCTGCGATCTGATCTTCACTCCTGCAGTAGAAGATATCGATTATACCTTCCTTTGTGTAATCCCTTAGAGTCTTTTTGATCTTTATGTGCATGTATTTTAATTATGTGCATGTATTTTAATTATGGATGTTAGAGTCTTTTCAATCTTATGATAGTACTAACCTTCATGTTGTGCTTTGAGTGTAAACAGTTAACCTAAATAGTTGAGAGTTTGGTGAATTTTGTCTTGTAAGGATCTTGCTACTTATGATGTACTCTCTGGTAAACGAGCACGCGCGGTTAGGGGGATCATCATGACCCTATCCTAGCCATCATAACGCATTAAATGTGGCTCACGGCTCGAGGAACACGTGGCACTTCACTTCTTCAAATCCCATTAATCGTTGGTCTCCCGATATATTGAGCTTCCCGACATGTAGTGTTATAGGTCCCCAGACACAGATTCCCTCGGGCACCAAGTATCAGCCTCATCTCCGCAACAAGCGACGACCTTGCCTGGAGTGCAAATTTTCCTTAAGTCACCACTCCCATGCTCGAAAGCAACGACTTGGGGGGCTACTATTCCGGACTGGCCCAATCCACTTCTGCTCCCAGAACGGCTCAATTGCCTAAATCTAACCAAACTGGGGGAGAATTTACCTTTCTGCCCATCCACCGGGGGAGGTAGACCAGTTTACCCCTGGGCCCACACTTCTCCTCATCAGTCCTTACCCGTCACGCATGGTCCCACCACTCAGAAACAGTCACGACGCTTGTGCCCGTTACTGCATCTCTGTCCATAACAACGACTAGTTATGAGCACCTCTTATGTCCCAGCGACTAATTTCTAGAAGTTACCTATTCTTCGAGAAACAGTTATCTCGCTTGAAAATTAGGACCAATGGCCAAGCACTAGGGGCACTATAAAAACCCTCTCATTTGAGAGGGTCAGGTATTCAATATTCACCTTGATACACACATATTCTATACTTGACTTCTTTCTCCCGATTCTTTCTTTAGCATCAGAGTGCCTTACAGATACACCACCGCATCCTCTCTCACACCCAACATCATAGACAATTGTCTTTGACCCACTTCAGATTCTGATCAACCGTCAAGATCACTTTCCATTAGCCATATATCCTTGAAAAATATGGTTAATTCATTCGTGAATTTATGTCATTTATTCCTAATTTTTTTACAAAAAAAAGGTTTTCCTGCATGTTCATAACTCATCATTAAATAACCAACACCAACAAACATACATATCTAAGTATTACAAAACAATAGATTTTTCTTATAACATGCCACATGTTTCCTCTCCCAACACTCATTTAGTGCTGCAATAGTATTATTCACATGATCTCACCCTAATCCAGTATCTTTTCCAAATAAGTTGTACCAAGCACGCCAATCCTTTCTTAGATTAACATACATATTCTTCCATTGTGCTTTCTCATACTTCCTTTTTGGTTAACTCATGAAAATTGAAAAATGATATCTTTCCATTCTTTCTTTTCTAAAGCTTGTACCAACAAGTTATCCCTTGAAAAACTTGATCCAAACATACTTTCACAAAAAATGTAGTTTCACTACAAGAAACATTGCATTTTTCCAGGTGATTTTCACGTCACTAACTCAAAAACCACTTCACTAACCAACTTTTGTGACGTGGGTAAAATACGTCGGAAATGCAATGGTGGGAACATGGTCCCACGTGGAAAATACGTCACAAAGTTGTGACATAGTTCCCACGTCGCAAATAACAAAATCAAGAGAAAATCTTCCCACGTGAAAACCAAGTCACTAATTAGTGACATGATTTTCACGTGGGAACCCAATGACTTTGCACGTTAATTCTGGCACTAATTAAATTGGTTCCCATGTGATTTTCACGTCACTTATTATACATGCCACAACAAAAATATGTTTTATAATAGTCACATTGTTTGCACTTCACTATAAAATTTAATAATAAAAAAAATAAAAATAAATATTAACTGAAAACAGCTATAAAATTAAAATAAATATTAAATATTAACTATAAATTTTAAAAAATTAAAATAATATACATTAAAAAAATATATGTAATTTGTCTTATAGATATACATCATTTTAATAAAATGTGTAATTTAAATCTATTTTTTCTATTTCGACACCAACCAAATAAAATATGTTCACTAAAATAATATAAATTATGTTTACTAAAATATACAACATATTCTCAAAATATAATATTTTAAAATATAATATATAATTTGTTTATTAATAATAATATATTTAACATATAATATATATTCATTATTTTTAAAAAATATGTTTTTCTAAAATAATATATATTATGTTTACTAAAATATAATAACTATTCAATAATATAATATTCTATAATATATATAATACATTATAAAATTCATTATATTTATTATAAATAACACATTTAAAATATATATAATACATATTCATTATTTTTTAATAAACATACTTTTTGACAAAATAATACATTTAAAAATAACACATTTTAAATATAATACATATTCTTTATGTTTTGTAACAAATATCTTTTAATTTTTTCTATTTACAATATTGTTTACTAAATTTTTTTTAAAAAATTCTACTTTTTCTCACATACTAAATATTCTGTTTTTAAAAATTAAAAATATATTACATATTTAATTTGTTTCTAATAAATATTCTGTTTATATATATTATTATATTTTTAATTCGAAATATATATATTCTAAAAATATATATATTATTTTCATTTTTTTCTTTCAACAACAACAACACAATAAACAAAAATAATATTTATAAAATATCAACAAAAAAATATCAACAACAACAAAAATATAAATATTCTAAAATTTTATAATATATCAACAAAATAATATATCAACAACAACACAACACAATAATATATCAACAAAAACTCTAAAATTTTCTTCTAAAATTATATTTCATATATCACCAAAATCTCAAAAATAAACTAATTGAAATGCTTAAATACCTCATTGTGCTAACTCTATCAAAGCTTTCAATTGACTTTCTTAAATTTAGATCTGAAAAAAAAAAAAATCAACAATTAATAATTAGATAAATATAAAATAAACGGTAAAATATTCACAAAAACAATCTATAGATCAATCACCTTAAATTTTTTGTGAAATTTTCTTTGAAAATGGAGTTGTGATGGAGGCAGTGATAATGGAAGAAGGAAGAAAATTGGGGAGGAAGGAATATGAAAGCAACGAAGGAATGAAATGATATGTTGCTGAAGGAAAATTTTGTGAATTAATATATAGGGAGTCTTGTGACATGGTGAACACCTGGGAGGTACCCACGTGATTCCCGTGCGTTCCCTGTGGAAAGTTACCCACGTGATTTCCAAGTCGGAACATTTCACAAAACTGTCACATTCAATTCCAACATTCAATGTATCTGGAAGGTTAATGGAAAAGCTGAGATATTTTTTATTTATAGTTTTGCAAGGTGATTTGCATGTGGGAAACTTGTGACATGTTACACACGTGGAGAATAAAGGGACTTTTTTGAATTTTCAGTTCCCACCTATTTTACACGCCACAACTGAATGTTTTAAAATTTCAAACTTCCCTCCCTCTTAAAATTCCAATTTTTAGTTGAAGATTTTAGGTCTGAATAATTTATTATTTAAATGGTTCAGTGATGTGGGAATCACTTGCCAACGTGTTTTTTTCCACGTGATTAGCACGTCACTAAATCACTTGTCAAAATGAACTTTTTCTTGTAGTGTTTATTTATGATCCCATAAAGCTTTAGTTTTCTGTTGCACCCTTTCATTATTTGTGAAAAGATCCACACTAACTATAACAATTAGATGTTAACTAGATGTTAATATCTCAAATCATTATTTAATATCTCAAATTTTATTTAAAAAAAACAACTAGATGTTAACTAATTATAACAACTATTGCATCTAATGTAAAAAAATTAATCCATACTTAATTTTTCATTCTCAATTCACATTATCTCACATCTACACAATGGACAAGAATAAATGTGTGTATGAGTCACACATTGACAGATCCATTTAGCAATACACATTTTATGAAAAATATGAGAACATTTTGTATAAAAGAGTTCCGTCTCCGATCCATTGCAAAACTCTTCAAAACAAGATGTTTTTTAATATAAAAACTAACTATATTCTAATTGATTTATTTTATTTTAAGGAATAAATTTAATCCTACTATTAATCAAACCAATTTAATGAAATACAATAAATTAAAATTCTTTTTATTTCTAACTCTTATCAACACAACATAATTCAATACTTAGTTGAACGAATGGTCAACAATGTGGCTTATATGTGTCTCAGGCCTATTATGGTTTATATTCTTTCCTATCTCATTCGCTAAAACATTATTTGTTCGAGGGGTATGAACAAATCTAGCCTATTTGATGCATAATCTTGCATGTCATCCCTACTATATAGATAGATCGTTATCATTGTCGGTAATGAGTTTCATTAGGCCTAGGTTATCCGTTTCCAACACCACCTTCTGCATTCTATTTTGTATCACAATTGCCATTTTCATCACTGGACCATTCACTGCTTGGGGATTGTTGTCTCCTCCAACTTTAGTTTGGGCTTTTTTAATGATATTTTTACGTGAGTTTCTTAATCCATTCTTTGATATTTTTAGGCATTATTTTTTTTACGTCGGATGTTTTTGGAGACATATCTACGAAAAAAGTTTCTTATCAGAACAAATTTCTTTTATAAAAAAATCAAATTTCGTTAGTCGCAAATGTAAATTAACTGTCGCAAATGAATATAAAATAGCATACATCCGTAAATAAAATAAAATAAAATAAAATTATATATATATATATATATATATATATATATATATATATATATATATATATATATATATATATATATATATATATATATATATATATATATATATATATATATATATATATATATATATATATATATATATATATATATATATATATATATATATATATATATATATATATATATATATATATATATATATATATATATATATATATATATATATATATATATATATATATATGAGAAGTAATATGTCATAATCATAAAAAAATAGTACACAAATGTCATCAAAATATATACATCAAAAAATACATCACAGTCACTACTGTGTGTGCTTGATAACATCTGTATCCCCTCCTCTGCCTATGCCTCTGTCACCTCGTCTGTCTCTGCCGCTTCCTCGACCGCCCGGTCTGTGTCCTCGGCCATCGATCCCACCCGTCCTAACGCGATGCTTGCGATTCATAAGTTCCCCATGTGCCACCTCAATGATCTCATCCAATACACGTCTGTGGTCAGACCCCTTAGTGAAGAAACCAGAGGTAGCTCCAGTCTCTTGGCACTCTAGTTGCCCGAGTCTCGTCCAATACCATGTGCGTCTGATAGTCAGCAAAGAACTCGTCTATCTGCCTACGGGTCAAGCAGAGAGGAGCGGATACAACTGGGTGTCTGAGTATCGTCTATGTGGACCAGAACTGCCGCATAACGCACTTCGGCAAATATGGAACAGTGATGATCGAACTGCATGCAAACCATCTTGAGAATAGTGATATGTCGTCAAACGGGCTCGTCTCACAGTGATCGGCATAGACGTCGTAGCATTTGTCCTCGGCAACCAGGCGATCAAGATAGACTATGTAAGGGTCGACTGCCTGATTTCCCCTAAACAGGTTAAAATCACGAACATACAACATCTGCTATATGTATTCAAGCACACTCCCCCACCTGAAAATCATGCGAAAATGTTGGAATATCCAAGCCTGAAATGAAAATAAAATACATCAGGGCCAAGCATTATCATAAATATAAAATGAAAAGAAATGAAAAAAAAAACTACCACAAGTAGTGACATGCTGCTTGCCACAGTTTTGGTCTTCCACTGGCATCCCTCTCTCAGTCTCCAATATGTGTAAGCCAGGGTAGCCGCCCCCGAGTTGTACTCATGGATCCGTGTGAAATCCAAAAAGTACCTCAGGTAAGCGACATCGATATGTGGAGGAAGTATCCACAAACAGCTGCGTCCTAAGTAAAAATAAAACATAACACCTCAGCACATGCTGTCTTTGTATCTCAACCTCAGCTAGATCACCATCTGCTTGGCGTGCAGCAGCGAGCACCTCGCAAAATCTACGTGTCAAAAAGGAGAATCGCACATGAGCCCCTCTGGTCTTATCCACCTCCTCCAGTGCATCTACAGGATCATCCCTAAGCTCATCGATCAACATCTCTCTCGCCTCTTCCTTCGTCATCCTACTGTGATGGAGGAGGGTACCCCTGATCAGTATATGCAACAGACAGGAGATGTCGTCCAGTGTAATAGTCAGCTCGTCGTGCGGTAGATGGAAGGAGGACGTCTAAGGGTGCTATCTCTCCGTAAATTCCATCAGCATCCCGTTATGGATCAGGCTGTAATCGATATCACAAAGGTCCTTCAAACCAGAGGCAACAAGGACATCTTGGAACCAAGCCTCCTGTGGCAGCTCCAAAGATGATATATTCCACCCATGGTTATAGAACTTCTACGGCTCACGAGCTTGAAAATTTTCCATAAATAAGAAACAATGTTAGTAATCAACAATGGTACAAATTATAAATTTCCAATGAAAAAAACAAATTGAGTATTGTTAGCTCTCTATCACAGACATGTCTGGTAGTATGGTCAGCATACCCTGTCAGCAGGGACATATCTGAGGGACCCCCTGGGAAACCCTCAACTCATCATCATCGTCTTAACCACCATCATCTATTGGTGGGTCATCAGCCTCTAGAGGTGATATCAGAGCAACATCATCAGCAGGATGGGGAACATAAGTATCTCGGCGAGGCTTGTGAGATGACGGGGCCTGTGATGAGCCCTCAGCTGAATCTCGACGCCTCCGGGATGAAGAAGTCGATGATAGGGTGGATATGAGGTCGAGGGAGTGTCCTGGACATGTGATGAAGAAGGTTGTACAATAGGTTGTGCCTCTGTTGTATCGGCCTGGGTAATGGTGGCTTGGCTCCGACCGTTCGCGTCTCATAGATGCATGCTGCGAAACCCGTCCAAGACGCAATTTGTCGTCTCTGTCTGCCATGATGTCTGCAACGTAATAACTAAGAAAAAACAGTTATATACAAATAAATCAAAAAACAAAAAAGAAAAAAATTGACATTTTCTACTTACGGATATACAAACCCGGAACAAGTTCTGTATATGTATCTATGGAAGCACCCAGAATTTACAACGTTTGGGTTGTTCTGGAGCTGCATCTACAAAAGCGCCCTAATGTTAAATTGTTCCGTAGATGTAGATCCGGAACAACCTGTAACTCAAAGGTTACGGTAATGGCGTCCCCTACCCATGCAAATGTGATTTTTGAAGCCTTGATCGTCCTTTTCAGTCAACAAACAATACCTACATTGTCTCTAAACTATGTTTCTAAAACTATCTAAGGATTTCTACCCCTAAAACAATATTCTAACTCGTTTACGGGAAATACTCGAAAATAACTCAGAAACTCAAAAACTTACCAATTATATCAAGCTTTGAATATGTTGGTGTTTCTTGATCGTTAAAATGAACGCTCCTTGTCGAGTTTGATTGAAAATAATGAAGATTGGTCGAAAAAGATTTTTTGAGTTGAGAGAGTTTGGAAAGAGAGTTTGAGAATAAGAAGAAAAATGAAGAATGAGAGAGGAGAAAAGACTATGGCGTGTAGGTATTCTAATTTTTTTTGGAGCTGTATAAATGGAAACCTTTCATAGATGTAGCTCCGGAAAAAACCAGCGTTGAGTAAAAAAAAGTGCGTCCAAAGATACATCTCCGAAAGCAGGGGGTATTTTTGAAAACGCACATGGTGCGTAAGAACCCCAAGGGGTGGGGTAAGAAACTCTCTATTTCCATATGTGTTAGAGAAGATAACTTCAAACCACCAACTACCTTTTTGAGAAAGGCTACCATCGATATTACTCTTTATCCATCCCTGATTAGCTGGAATCCACTGAATTCTACATTTTTTTTTATGATTTATTGAAGTTTTTCATCTCATTGTTTCTACTTGTTTCAAGATTTCGCTGCATGTGTTTAACTATTTTACTTTGGTCCGGATTCATATCACCATTTAGGTAACCCATATTCATTCTATTATCCCCTTTCATCTAATATTCGATCAATTTGCATGTTAGTGATCATATTGTGCTCATTTTTGTTTCTGTGGCGATCTTGATCATTGTGACCTATCATCCTTTTATTCCTACCTTCCTATACTTTTTCTTTCAACTTCTGAGCCTGATTTGAGGTGTTCTTGCTAAACATTATTTAGAGAAACCTCCCTGAAGCTAATCAGGTGAGGTCACAATCGTCCTATTTTGTTATGAGGTATGTTAGGAAGAGATCAATGCCACTATTGTTGGTGTTCCAAGGTTTTCACGTATGTTTTTATCCTTTTTGTGTAATTCATCTATCATACCCCCTTTTCGATTTGAAGGGACGTGTTTTTAATGGGTTTAGTAACCATTAATGATATGTACCCAATTCATTATTAATTGTTATGTAATGGCTTCAACCATTGATTGTTCCAGGAATGTTATAACAGTATGAAGGATAAAGGGAAAGGGGAAAAGGGATCTCCTTGTCTGATTCCTCTTGTAGGAGTAATAGTTTTAGTATGATAACCATTAATCATAATAGCCATGGTCACTACAGATATGCATCTCATAATTGTGTTGATTATGTTGGTTGTAAATCCAATGTTCGGAAGAATGTTCCTGATAAAGTTCCATTCCAATCTGTCATAAGCCTTTTCCATATCAAGCTTGATATCCACACACCCATGATTCCTGCCATTGTATTTGTTAAGGAAAATGAATGTCTCGGTGGATATCATAGTGATATCATTGATCAACCTTTTTTTGAACAAAAGCACTTTGGTTGTCACTTATAATGATGGGGAGAATGGGTTTTATTATGCTAGTTATGGCTTTGGAAGCGATTTTCATAATCACATTTCACAAGGCAATATAGCTGAACTCATTGGGTTTAATGGGGGTGTTTAGTTTTTGGTATGAGGGTAATATGAGTGTGGTTAATGTCTTTAAGGTTCTCATTGTTGTTTGAAGGTGAGATAATACTTAGAAAGGGGGGGATTGAATAAGTATGGAAAATTAATACTTAAAAATAATCACACAATTATTTTTATCCTGGTTCGTTAAACAACTACTCCAGTCCACCCTTTCAGAGTGATTTGCCTTTCTCAACAAGGACTTAATCCACTATTAAATCAAACTGATTACAATAGTATCACCTAAGAACTACAGTTCTTAGTCTTCTTAAGAGCTACTGATTCTAACTGAATCCTCTTAAGGAAAAATCCTTTACAATCAATGTAAATTAAATACAAGAGTTTTTAATGCTTCTATAAAGCTTTAATCACAACAGTGATTTTTCTCTTAAGTTTAAGTACAATGAGATTCTATGAAGAATAAGAATGAAGGCTTTTAGAATATTATGATTTCTTTTCAGCAAAGGTGTAGCACTGAAGAATGAAGTGAAGATCTCCTTTTATAGGCAGCTGAATCATGCAAGCTGATCATTGAAAAGAGAGTCCAAAAGGTCTGAGCCTTTTTGTCTTCACATGCACTGGCTTTTCCTTGAAATAGATGGCACAGAAAAATCCTTTTTGTCTGTGTAAGAGTGTCTAGCACAAATAAGGAAAGAGACGTTGAATAGTTCCAACGGATATATTCTTGAAAACACTTCTTCAGTTTCAGCAAGTTCTTCAGAGTCTGAATGGATCAGAGTCTTCTAATGAAATTCAGAACTATACTGTATCAGAGTCTTCTGCAGCGTGTGTGCTTCTAACGTGTTGATCATCAGAGCATTTTGACATAGAACTTCAGTACTTGGCAGCGTAGGTACTTTCAGAAACTTCTGTAGATCAATGCTTTGAGAAACTCTTCAATCAATATTCTTCTATTCTTCTGATGCTTCAGCTTCAGATGCTTCTGATTATCTTCAGATGCTTCTGATTATCTTCAGATGCTTCTGACTCAGAATGTTCTGGAGCTTCTTTCTTCAGATCCTTCAGGACACTACGCTCAGGATCTTCTGTGAGGACCAAACAGATTCTTCTGTGAGGTGCATTTGGCGCTTCAGAGTCAGAATAACTTCTTGTATTCAAGGCAGATTTTCTTCTAGAGAGTTAATATAATTTCAATCTGTAATAAAACTCTCAAACAAATTTTAGAGTATATAATTCTTAAATATAAATTTCCTTACAGTTATCATCAAAACAAAGAGTAATTATTAAGAACCAATCTGTGTTCTAACATTGTTGATAATATTTAAAATTATATCAATGATTTCTTCCCATACAATGTTTTAATAGGTCTGGCCGTCTGGTAGAAAATAGTCGGCAGGTCATTAGGCCTTGGGCTGCATTGCCCTTAAGATGAGTGATCGTCTTATACACTTCTTGAGGCGTGAGTGGAGCCTTAAGCATATTTTGCATTGTTACACTTAGAACATTGGTTTGTTTTCTAAAATGTTCCTCGGTTTGGTCTAGATTAGAAATGTGGAATTGCTCGTAGTAGAAATCGATTAGAGTTTCATAAATTTCTTCTTCGTGGTTAGTTATGTCACCATTAGGTTTCGTAATAGTCTTTGTAATTAATTAATGATCAGAATATCTTGCAGATATGAGATTCAGAGTTTGATAAAAGATAAATGATCTGAGAAACTCAGAGATTCTTTTATAGAGAGATCTTATCAAATGTTTTGAAATAGTCAATTTAGATATTAGAAAAAGTAGATATGTCTGAAGATTCGTTCTAGTGAAATTATATTAAATAGTTCAGATCTTTATTTTCTCCCCCTTTTTTGTCATAAGCAAAAAGAAAAAATTTCAAAAAAGACAAATAAAAGGAACAATAGCAGATAATTCAATGGAGAATAACAATCTGATTCAATTAATCAAAACAGAGCAAAAGTACATTGGAAAATATCAGAAGATATAACAATAACATTCAGATGCAAAAACAACAGATGCACAAACATGAGAAAAGAAAATCTAGGAGTGTTTTGACAAAAGCATCTTCAATAGGTCTGTGATCTCAGATTGTGATTGCTCTTGCTTTGACATGAACTTGGTTATTGTCTCATTCTTCTCATCTTGTTTAGACATCCACTCTGACATATCCTCAGATTTCTTGTCTTGCTTCGCCATCCAAGATCTTATTTCAGATTGACCAGCTTCCAAAGCAGCAATCTTGTCTCCCAAATCTGGATTTTCTGTCTTTATCTCTGATGATGGAGGTTCTGTATCCTGAACAGAGTCAATTGCCATATGTTCTGGAGATCCTGAAGAGGGTTCTACCAGAGTCATAGTCAATTCATTGGCAGTTGGTTCTGGTGGAGGAGGAGGAGGAGCATCCAAACAAAGCAGAGGTTCAGTCTTGTTTACAATCCAGAATTGAGTTCTTTCAGCTCTGAGCTTTGCATCATCAGAACAGATGTTCTTCAGATTAGAAGCTACTGTATTGAATCTATTGACAAAACCTTTCCAGATGATGTCAGTCTCATTTACATCCATAGTTTCAGAGCATCTCTTCTGAACAGTACCTAAAGACATCTGTATTTCTTGCAAAAACGTTTGAAATAAATGATCAATATTAAGTCTGAGTGGTGGTTTAAGCAAGGTTTCCAGAGTCATCTATTTAGGTTTTGGAGTTGGTGGTATCAGTGATTTTGAGATGGAAATCAGAGGTGGGGGAACATAAGGAATGAATGGAATTTCTGGTTTTTGAGGTAAAGATCTGTTTAAAGCATTAAGCAGATTTGGTTGAGGTCTTGTGCGTGGGTAAACAATATCAAAAGATGCATTGGAGTATGGTACGAATGCAGAGTTTGATGGCTTATCAGATGCAACTGTGTTGTCAGATGCAGGATGCAGAGCTGAAACAGCAGCTTTACCAGATGTAGCAGATATGGTGGCTAATGATCCTTCATTGTTCATAGATTGAATATATGAAAGGATTACAGATGGGAGGGCCTGAATGAGCTTAGGTTTCAGAGGTTTCAAAGGTTCAGAAGGCTCAACTCGATCATAAAAATCTTTTAGTTTGAAACCATAAGATAAATTATGATAAAGAGAAGACACTTGGGCACAAGATATTCCAGATGATGATGGATTGGTAGAGGGAACAATCATCTCAGATGAAGTTGCTGGTGGAGGCATAGGGTCTGGAATGGTAGATTTAGCAGGTAAGGTTGATTCAGGTTCAGGGTCATGGACAGGATATTTGTCAGATGGATTAATCAGAAAATCAGGATGAATTTCTGATTCAGATGAATTTGAGGATGTTTCAGGTGTACAAGAGGTAGAAGAAACTTGAAACACTGTTTTTAATGGAGTGATGTCAAGAACTTCTGTCTCAGGGATAGGAGATGGTTCTGAAGGATTATCAGATGGTTGTGATGGTGGTTCAGATGAAACAGGAGCAGAAGTTACTTTAGAGGGTTCAGAAGTAACAGGTGCTACAGGTTCAGAAGATGGAATGTTTGATGGTGGTATGACAGAGTCTTTTTCTGGTTGATCTTCTGTGGTTTGTTTTTCTGGATTATTTTCTGTTTGTGGTTGAGCAGAGTTTTGTTTATCAGAATTGTGTGATAGTTCTGATGGTTGTGGTTCTGTTTGTTGTGGTTCTGTTGGTTGTGGTTCTGTTGGTTGTGATTCTGTTGGTTGTGGTTCTGTTGGTTGTGATTCTGTTGGTTGTGGTTCTGTTGGTTGTGGAACAGTTGGTGATGGACGTGGAGTGAAGTGTTTGATGTGTATTTTAGGTTGAGGTGGTTTTGATACAGAAGCAGTAGGTTGTTTCTGAGGTGAGACAGAACTAGGGGCAACAACAGATGTAGTTTGAGTGACAGGGGGTTTGGGAACAGACTTAATAGATGAATCATTAATAACAACATTCTTAGAAATAACAGAAGCTTTAATACCTTTGAGTTTAATCCTCTTAGCAGATGCAGAGGCAGCTTCTCCAGAATCCTTTCTCTTCAGAAGATCCTTGGATTTCTCAGCAATCTTAGCCTTCTTCTGGACAGGTTCAGATTTTGCTACAGGTTGAGATCTTTTCCTCTGAAGTGGAACTTCTTCTTCTTCTTCTTCTCCTACATCTGGCAGTGGTTGCTTGACAAGTTGAAACACATTGGCTGGAACAGGCACTCCTTCCCTTTTGCATTCCTCTATATACATCAGAACAATGTGTCTAGGTTCTTCAGCAAAGAATAGAGGAAAGTCTGATACTGGAACCCTTTTATTCAGATCAGACATATTTAACCTCTTTGGAGCAGTAGTAAGTTCATCTACAATCTTAAGTATCAGAAGGCTTTTAGCGTTCAGAGGCTTTCCCATAATGAACTCTAGTTCTTCTGTAACACCAGCATCATACAGAGCAGCCACTAAACCATTTTCAGTGAGAAGATCTGATAGCAACCTTCCAAAAGGTATCCAAGGCCTGATCTTCTGACCTTTTTCTTTGACAGATTCTCTAGATGCATTGATGTGATTCCACAGATGCATGAACAAAATGTAAGGCAGATCTACCTTGTTGCTCTGACTAAGGCAGTACATGAAATAAATCTGTTCATTG
The DNA here is from genome assembly GCA_963859935.3 of Lathyrus sativus. Lineage (NCBI taxonomy): Eukaryota > Viridiplantae > Streptophyta > Magnoliopsida > Fabales > Fabaceae > Lathyrus > Lathyrus sativus. The sequence continues at coordinate 632,716,363 of OZ012741.1, read as the reverse complement.
TTGACATAATCTGGGGAATTTGTTAACTTTCTGTGATGTATGCATCCCATGAAGATCTTGGCCCAGATCTTGTAGTCAGGCTTCAGATCTTTGAATCTGTTAGAGGCTTGTCCAGCAGTCATAACCTCTTCATAAACTTCATCCATATCAACACGCCCAGCTGGCAGATGTGAAACACCATCTGTTTCTTCATAACCAATCAGTCTTCTAATCAGATCCTCTGTGATGATGATCTCCTTTCCCAGCACATATGATAGAATAAACTTTGGATACACAGATGCATGAATCCAGAATTCTTTAACAAGCAGAGGGTAAACTGGTCCAAACAGTCTATCAAAGTATTTCACCTAACCTTGAGCTCTAACAATGGAGCGAAAATCAAACCCATTGTCAGCCAAAGAATCAAATTCAACCATGGATTCACACAACACTTCTAACTTATCAACAGGTGTGAGAAGAGTTCTCTGAGGAGGAGTATATGGAGCAGCACCTAGGTTATCTGAAGTCACAGCAGCCATTGTGGATTGAAACTGTGCAGTTGTTGATGAAGAAGACGCCATTGAAGATTGCTTTTTAGAACACTTAGGTTTTGAGTTTTTATGCAGAGAGAACAAAAGATGAAAATGCATATAAATTCTGAGAGTGAAAAGTGTGAAAGTGAATACACATCAAGTATTTATACTAATCACATAGGCACACCAAGAGACAGAAATAACGCACGTTTGAGCAGCATTAAATGAAGAGAATAAAATCATTTCAAATAATAAATGCTTCTGACAGATTTGGGGGGAAAACCAAGATATTTACTATTCAAATTTCACCTCAAACGTCTTTTCAGTTGTCCACACGCCACCTCATCAGATTTTGTGGGACACGTGTTTGCTTGCATGCTGTTCTGAATTCTCTCAAGAAATGAAACGTTAGCCACGTTCAGATCTTCTAAAGATGGTTAGTTCAGATTTTCACATCAGAAATAATAATCAGAATAGAATAGAAGAACAGATGAAAATACTTCAGATGAATTAAGCATTTTTGCATCTGGAACAATTTGCTTCTGATAAATATCATTCTGGACAAAAATCCATACCAATATTTTTCAGAATAAAATTGAATCTATCTTCAACAAGGGGTTTTGTAAAAATATCTGCCCATTGATGATCTGTATCAACAAAGGCTAAATTTATGATTCCCTTCTGAACATAGTCTCTGATGAAATGATGCTTAATTTCTATATGTTTTGCCTTAGAATGTAAAATGGGATTCTTGGACAAACATATAGCAGAAGTATTATCACAAAAGATAGAAATGTTACTCTCAAAAATTTGATAATCTTCTAGTTGACTTTTCATCCAGAGCATCTGCGTGCTACATCCAGCAGCAGCAATGTATTCAGCCTCTGTGGTTGAAAGTGCAATTGTGGGTTGCTTCTTGTTGTACCAGGAGATTAGATTTCTTCCTAGAAATTGACAACTTCCAGAAGTACTTTTTCTTTCCACTCTGTCTCCATCATAGTCAGCATCACAGAATCCAACTAATTTAAAATCATCAGATTTTCTGTAACACAAACCCACATTAGAAGTACCTTTCAGATACCTTAGAATCCTCTTGACAGTTGTCAAGTGTGATTCTCTAGGATCTGATTGGAATCTAGCACACAGACAAACACTGAACAATATGTCAGGTCTAGAAGCAGTAAGTAGGGCTGGCAATGAACCAAACCAACTCGAAGATAGTTCGGAATTCGACTCGACAATTAAATCGTTGAACTAGGTTCATGAACCAAATGAGTTGAGTATGAGCGAAAAATTAAGTTCGTTAACTAAATGAGCTGAACTTGAACTATACATAGTTCGACTCGTTAGGTTCATGAGTCAACTCGATTACATATGAAAAGAATTATACTGTCCTTAAGATTAGGTTTAAATATTTACTTCAAATCTTAGACAAATTTAATCTTCAATTTATTAGTTTTTGAATTAGACTCTCAAATGTATCTCTTGAAAGTTGTGTAGGTTTTGAATTAGTAGATTTCGAAGATAAAGTTAAATTTCAATATGATAACTTTTATTTTATTTTAATATTTTATTTAAAAATATATATATTTATTTAAAATGTCAAATATACTAAAAAATATATATATTTTAAAAAATAGTTTTTAAGTTCGTGAACCATGTGAGCTGAACCTAATAAGATGAACCTAACGAGTCGAACCGAACTGTTCGTGAACTTATAACGAGTCGAGTTTGAGCTTAAAAAAAAGTTCGTGTCGAACTCGAACTCGAACTCGAATTCGAACAATTCTTAACGAGTCGAGCCGAGCTGAGGTGAGTTCGACTCGACTCGACTCATTTCCAGCCCTAGCAGTAAGATAAAGAAGAGAGCCAATCATACCTCTGTAGAGCTTCTGGTCTACTTTCTTACTTACCTCTTCTTTGCCAAGAGAGCTAGTAGGATGCATTGGAGTCTTTGCTACCTTGCTGTCAGACATGTTGAATTTCTTCAGAAGTTCTTTAACATACTTTGTCTGATGTATGTAGGTGCATTCTGGAGTTTGATTAACTTGGATTCCTAAAAAGAATCTGAGTTCTCCCATCATGCTCATTTCAAATTCTGCCTGCATACATGTAGCAAACTCCTTTCCAAGCATAACATTTATTGATCCAAAAATAATATCATCTACATAAATTTGGCAAATTAGAAGATCTTTCTTTATGGTTTTACAAAATAGAGTTGTATCCACTTTGCCTCTGATAAAATTCTTCTCCAGAAGAAAATTACTCAATCTCTCATACCAAGATCTGGGAGCTTGTTTTAATCCATATAGAGATTTCTTTAATTTGAAAACATGATCTGGAAAATTTTCATTTTCAAAGCCAGGAGGTTGGTGGACATAAACTTCTTCTTCTATAATGCCATTAAGAAAGGCACTTTTAACATCCATCTGATACAGAGTGATGTTATTTTGTGCAGCAAAAGAAATAAGAAGGCGTATAGATTCTAACCTTGCCACTGGAGCATATGTCTCAGTGTAATCAATACCTTCTTGCTAACTGTATCCTTGAGCAACCAGCCTTGCCTTATTCCTTTCTACTTCTCCCTTTTCATTCAGCTTATTCCTGAAGACCCATTTTGTTCCAATAACATTGAATCCTTTAGGTCTAGGAACCAGACCCCAAACTTCATTTCTGGTGAATTGATTCAGCTCTTCTTGCATATCTATAATCCATTCATTATCTTCCAGAGCCTCATCTACAGATGTTGGTTCTATTATTGACACTAAGCCAAATAAAGAAGATTCAGAAGTTCTGAGAAATGATCTTGTCCTTATTGGATCATCTTTCTTTCCAATTATCACATCTTCTGGATGAGAAGCTTTGATTCTGGAAGAAGATCCTTTGACAGTTGGTTTTTCAGAAATATGCAAGTTGTCTAGTTGGGAGGTCAAAGGTGTAGCATCTGGGGTTGCTTCAGATTCTTTGATCTTTGCCTTTTCTTCCTCTGAGGCTTCAGAGTCTGTGAGAATCACTTCTCTATCTACAGAACTTTCAAACTGCTTTGGCTTTTCAGAGCCAAGCTTATCATCAAATCTAACATGAATAGATTCTTCAACAATCTGTGTTTCAGTATTGAATACTCTGTAGCCTTTAGAGCGTTCAGAATAACCAAGCATGAAACACTTCTGTGCTTTGGAATCAAACTTGTTCAGATTATCTTTAGTATTAAGCATAAAACAAATACATCCAAAAGGATGAAAATAAGAAATGTTAGGCTTTCTGTTTCTCCACAATTCATAGGGAGTCTTTTCCAGAAGAGGTCTTACAGACACTCTGTTCTGAATATAACAAGCTGTGTTAATTGCTTCTGCCCAGAAATGTTTTGCCAGATTTGTCTCATTGATCATGGTTCTGGCCATCTCTTGCAATGTTCTATTTTTCCTCTCTACAACTCCATTTTGTTGTGGAGTTCTAGGGCAGGAGAAATCATGTGCAATGCCTTTTTCAGAAAAATATTTTTCAAAATGTTTATTTTCAAATTCCCCACCATGATCACTTCTGACTTTAATAATTTTGGAATCTTTTTCAGTCTGGACTTGATTGCAGAAGTCAAAGAACACAGAATGAGACTCATCCTTGTGTTTTAGAAACTTTACCCATGTCCATCTGCTGTAGTCATCTACAATGACTAACCCATACTTCTTGCCTCTGATGGATGCAGTTTTCACTGGTCCAAACAGATCAATGTGAAGTAATTCTAATGGTATGGAGGTAGAAACAACATTTTTTGATTTAAAATGTGATTTTGAAAATTTACCTCTTTGATATGCTTCACACAGAGCATCTGAGTTGAACTTCAACTTAGGAAGTCCTCTGACCAGATTGAGTTTATTAATCTGAGATATACGTCTCATATTAATATGCCCCAATCTTCTATGCCACACCCATTGCTCATCATTCACAGATAAGAGGCATTTTACATTTTGAACTTTAAGTTCTGAAAGGTTAATTTTATAAATGTTGTGTTTCCTCTTTCCACTGAATAGGATAGAACCATCCTTTTGACATACAGCTTTGCAACATTTTTGATTAAAGATTATATCATAACCATTGTCACTTAATTGACTTATGGACAATAGATTATGTTTCAATCCTTCAACTAACAGAACATTAGTAATAGAGGGAAGTTTACCATTTCCAATAGTGCCAGATCCAATGATCTTGCCCTTCTGGTTCCCTCCAAACTTCACGTCCCCTCCAGATCTAAGTTCCAGGCTTTGGAACATAGACCTTTCTCCTGTCATGTGTCGTGAGCATCCAGAGTCCAGGTACCATGATTGGTGTCCTGACCTTGTTGCTAAGAACATCTGCAACAGGAATTATTTTGTTTTTAGGTACCCAGATCTTCTTGGGTCCTTTGGGGTTAGTTGGTTTGCAGGTTTGTCTAAACTTCTATTTTGCAACATAATGTTTATTCTGACTTGCCTTTGGTTTAAACACATAAGTACTCTTCTCAGAGCTTGTGTGTTTAATGTCATTCAAGTGACCAAATTTGAATTGAGAATACAGAGGTGTCTTCCTGATGAAAAGTTTGTCAACAGGTTTTGGATTGCTTCCAGATGAAGACTCATATCCAATGCCTCTTCTGTTGTTTCCACTAACACCATAGATCATGGAAGCCATCTTGCTTCTGTCTATGCTCTTAGTGAGAAATCTCTGAAAACTAGAGTCATATTTTTCTAAAATATTTTCACAAGACTTAGTCTCAGATTCAGATTCTTGTTGAGTTCTATCAAAGTCATTTTTGATTTTTAAATTTATTTCTTTCTGCTCAACAAGTTCTGTTTTCAGAAGATCAATCTCCGATTCAAGATTGCTTTTCAGCTTCTTGTATTTGAGTTTGATGTTGTTATAACTTTTAAGAACTTCTGTAACAACTTTAATGAGTTCTTCTTTGGTAAGTTTAGCCATTACCTCTTCTGCATCATCATCAGATTCTGATTCTGATTCATATCCAGAGGTACCTTCCTCTTGATCCTCTGTCCTGGCCATCAGTGCAACGTTTGCACATTCTTCTTCTGATTCAGAAGATGACTCACACTCATCTGAGTCATCCCATGTTGCCATCAGAACCTTCTTCTTCTTGTTGAACTTCTTCTTAGGTTTTTCTTTCAGAAGTTTGGGGCAGTCATTCTTGTAGTGCCCAGGTTCTTTGCACTCATAGCACACCACTTCTTTCTTGGCAGATCTTCTGTGACTAGAAGATTCCTTTCTGTTATCAGATCTTCTGAAGTTGTTAAACTTCTTTCCTTTGTGCTTCCAGAGTTTGTTAATCCTTCTGGACAGCATGGATAGCTCATCTTCTTCTTCAGAAGAAGATTCTTCAGAGCTTTCTTGAATGACCTGCAAAGCTTTAGCAGTTTTGTTAGATTTTAAAGCTATGGATTTACCTTTATCTTTCTTCTGGGGTTCATCTTCCTCCAGCTCAATTTCATGGCTTCTCAAAGAACTGATAAGTTCTTCTAGAGAGATCTTTTTCAGATCTTTTTCCATCTTCAAAGCAGTCACCATTGGTCTCCATCTGGTGGGAAGACTTCTGATGATCTTCTTGACATGATCTGACGTTGAGTAGCCCTTGTCCAGAACTTTCAGACCAGCTGTAAGAATCTGAAATCTAGAAAACATAGTTTCTACATTTTCAGAATCTTCCATTTTAAATGCCTCATACTTCTGTATGAGCGCCAGAGCCTTGGTCTCTTTAACCTGAGAATTTCCCTCATGAGTCATTTTGAGTGACTCAAACATGTCATGAGCAGTATCTCTGTTATTAATCTTCTCATACTCAGTATGAGAGATTGCATTAAGCAATATAGTTTTGGCTTTGTGGTGATTCTTGAAATCTCTTTTCTGCACTTCAGTCATTGACTTTCTATCAATCTTTTTGCCATCCTCATCAGTAGGATGTTCATATCCATCAATGACCAAATCCCACAGATCAACATCATACCCAAGAAAAAAACTTTCTATTCTATCTTTCCAATAGTCAAATTTTTCTCCATCAAACATTGGAGGTTTGGTACTGATCCTATCCCTCTCTTCATATTTATTGTTGATATTTGACATTGAATTATCAGCCATGATAACAAATAAATATATTGATCAAAGTATATCTCTCTGGATCTTTACTGACACTGTTAAGTGATAGCACACTCAGAACCGGAGCTCTGATACCAACTGAAGGTGAGATAATACTTAGAAAGGGGGGGATTGAATAAGTATGGAAAATTAATACTTGAAAATAATCACACAATTATTTTTATCCTGGTTCGTTAAACAACTACTCCAGTCCAGCCTTCCAGAGTGATTTGCCTTTCTCAACAAGGACTTAATCCACTATTAAATCAAACTGATTACAATAGTATCACCTAAGAACTACAGTTCTTAGTCTTTTTAAGAGCTACTGATTCTAACTGAATCCTCTTAAGGAAAAATCCTTTACAATCAATGTAAATTAAATACAAGAGTTTTTAATGCTTCTATAAAGCTTTAATCACAACAGTGATTTTTCTCTTAAGTTTAAGTACAATGAGATTCTATGAAGAATAAGAATGAAGGCTTTTAGAATATTATGATTTCTTTTCAGCAAAGGTGTAGCACTGAAGAATGAAGTGAAGATCTCCTTTTATAGGCAGCTGAATCATGCAAGCTGATCATTGAAAAGAGAGTCCAAAAGGTCTGAGCCTTTTTGTCTTCACATGCACTGACTTTTCCTTGAAATAGATGGCACAGAAAAATCCTTTTTGTCTGTGTAAGAGTGTCTAGCACAAATAAGGAAAGAGACGTTGAATAGTTCCAATGGATATATTCTTGAAAACACTTCTTCAGTTTCAGCAAGTTCTTCAGAGTCTGAATGGATCAGAGTCTTCTAATGAAATTCAGAACTATACTGTATCAGAGTCTTCTGCAGCGTGTGTGCTTCTAACGTGTTGAATATCAGAGCATTTTGACATAGAACTTCAGTACTTGGCAGCGTAGGTACTTTCAGAAACTTCTGTAGATCAATGCTTTGAGAAACTCTTCAATCAATATTCTTCTATTCTTCTGATGCTTCAGCTTCAGATGCTTCTGATTATCTTCAGATGCTTCTGATTATCTTCAGATGCTTCTGACTCAGAATGTTCTGGAGCTTCTTTCTTCAGATCCTTCAGGACACTACGCTCAGGATCTTCTATGAGGACCAAACAGATTCTTCTGTGAGGTGCATTTGGCGCTTCAGAGTCAGAATAACTTCTTGTATTCAAGGTAGATTTTCTTCTAGAGAGTTAATATAATTTCAATCTGCAATAAAACTCTCAAACAAATTTTAGAGTATATAATTCTTAAATATAAATTTCCTTACAGTTATCATCAAAACAAAGAGTAATTATTAAGAACCAATCTGTGTTCTAACATTGTTGATAATATTTAAAATTATATCAATGATTTCTTCCCATACAATGTTTTAATAGGTCTGGCCGTCTGGTAGAAAATAGTCGGCAGGTCATTAGGCCTTGGGCTGCATTGCCCTTAAGATGAGTGATCGTCTTATACACTTCTTGAGGCGTGAGTGGAGCCTTAAGCATATTTTGCATTGTTACACTTAGAACATTGGTTTGTTTTCTAAAATGTTCCTCGGTTTGGTCTAGATTAGAAATGTGGAATTGCTCGTAGTAGAAATCGGTTAGAGTTTCATAAATTTCTTCTTCGTGGTTAGTTATGTCACCATTAGGTTTCGTAATAGTTTTAATCCAATTTTGGTTCCTTCTTTGAATGACTTTAAGGTGGAAAAACTTGGTATTCTTGTCTCCTTCCTTGAGCCAATAGATTTTGGCTCTTTGAGCCCATCATATCTCTTCGTGATGAAGGATTGTATCCAGCTTATTTTGGTTCTCTTTTATACTATTGTGATTTTTATTTATATGGTTGTTATCTTGGAGAGTAGTCAGGATTTTAGAAATCCTACTAATTTTCTTTGGCGAATTTCCAAACTTAGCTTTTGCTGTAGAATTTGACCACCAACACAGCTTATCAAATCTTTTTTGTAATGACTAATATTTTTATCCTGCAAAATAATAAACAATTATATAAACTTGAGGCATGTAATAACATTGTCTTTAAGGATTTATCCATCTCATAAATGCAAATCTCCAGGATTCAACAGGTTCTTACCAGATTCTCATTATAAATATGAGGTTTCAGAACAACAAAAAATTATTAACAGGAAGATGAATCAGGAAAAAGGGAAAGGAATAGGAAAACATAGAAAACAGTGAGAATTTTTACATTATATGTAAATTTTTCCTTCTTCTCCTTTTTTATGAAATTAGAGGAGTTTTTATATATAGGAGATAGATAAAGGTTTTGACTAAGTCAATAAAAATTTATTGTATAACCAATTAAAATCATAAATAATAATAATAATAATAATAATAATAATAATAATAATAATAATAATAATAATAATAATAATAATAATAATAATTATTATTATTATTATTATTATTATTATTATTATTATTATTATTATTATTATTATTATTATTTTATCACATTTTCATTCAAAATTAGAAAATAAAGCCACTTTAAAATTTTTGAAATATATATCAAAATTTGCAACAATCTCCCATATATTTCAAAAGTTCCAAAATAATAGTAAAAATAAAAATTTATAAATTAACATCCCGAATGTGATGCATCAAACTGGTGTAGAATGATAGTACTTAACACACAATGAAATTGGTGTAGCAAGGCACATGAACCAAAGATATTTGACGTATGTTAGATGTCTAACACCCACATCACACCCTCACAGTTCTTGTTGTTAACGTCGTGGTGCGCTAATAGGCCATGCATGTGTCTGGTTATTTTATGAGTGCTCTAGAGATTTCGCCAAAATCTCATACAAGCGGCCCCACTCAACACTCATATAGGTGATTTCATCAAGTTTATGCTGCAAATCATGCACCACCAATAAAGGATATGAAATTCATTAAAAGCTAGATAAGCTTATCCTCTCAGTAATACAGTGTCTAGCACTTTCTCATCTACACCATAAGAAAAGGACGAAAGAAAATTTAATCAAATAAATTTTTGTGCTAGCATAACTAACAAGTGACTTTTTTTTTACCTATATGAACCTTTTTCATGGGATTTCCAATCACAACGATTGGATTCCCATCACTTATTAATTTCAATTGGCTTTAAATCCAATTCTCCTTGATTTGCTCACTAATTAATTTTTTCCCGGGGCTTTGGCAGAGGATCAACTAGGATCACTTTGATCTGACTTCACATAAATAGAGGATATTACCTCGTTATTTAGTAACTACTTTATACACAAGTGAGAAAGACACACAGTTTCTTCCATCAATAAATATTGACTAAGACGTCTCTAAGTTAATCAATCTCAAAGTTTATTTACTAAGGGTCTGTTTGGTAAAAATAGCAATGGATTGATAAACTAGCTGATAGCTTATAGCTTATACCATATGGTTGATGACTGATAGCTTATAGTTTATACCATATGGTTGATGACCGATAGTTTATAGCTTATAAATGATGGTTGAGACTGATAGTTGATAAGCTAATGGAAGTGTTTGGTAAAATTAGCGGTTCAACTAACTTATAAATGTAAAATGTTCATTTTAAATTAAAATAAATTATAAAGGGTAAAAGTGTGTTTTTGTGAAAATAATAAGGATAAAAATGAAGAAAACATGATAAGCTATAAGCTATAAGGTAAAATGCAATTTAAAATAGCGTTTGGAAAATAAGCTATAAGGTAAAATGCAATTTAAAATAGCGTTTGAAAAATAAGCTATAAGCTAGCAAAATAAGATATAAGCTCATGATGAAAAGATCGTTACCAAACAAATCTAAATTGTCATATTATCTTATAAGCTATAAGCTCAAAATTGTGTCTTACTAAACATAGCATAAACCTATAATAATAAAATAAGTCTCATCAATTAGACTTATACATGTATACTTCTAATAAGCTTATTTTTCAATAAATATAAATCTATTTAAAACACTCCATATATATTTCTTCTGCTAATATCAACTTCAACCAAAACGGTATCGTATTGTTGGCTTTCCGGTGATCATAGCGCAGGTATGCCGCCCACGCCACCGTTATTCCTCCCTGATGACCTTATCACTGAAGTCATATCATTCCTTCATTTGAAATCTCTTATTACTATTTGTTTTATATTATTACTATTTTTTTCTATTATGCTTCGCCAAGGAAGTTCCAGTCCTTGATAGCTACTTTAGGAAGCTTGGATCAGGAAACATGGCTTATGTTATGGGTGGTTCAGACAGCACACAAAAATGACATGTTTACTATGCTGTTGAAGAGTCTGTGTTAGACCTGTATGTTTTTGTTAGACAATAGGTAGTAAAGTTAATTATTTAATTAATTCTACTTGAGGGTTGAGATTTCAGTGGTTTAACTTCTAAATCATCCCCAAAAAAGATTGATTTCTTCTATCTGCCATAACCCCTTGTTGCATCACCAACAGTAGCTCACATGGCAGCTAGGAAACAAGGAAAGATTCTGAATGTTGGCAGTGTTACTGGAGTGGCCTCTGGACCTTGGTCGGGTGCTTACAGTGCTTCTAAAGCTGCTCTTCATGCTTTAATAGATACACAAGGTTTTAAGTATAGGTTGAGAATATATTGTAGAAGTTGTTTCTTTCATTAAGTTGAGATTTCCTACTTATACACCGTAAATATGACGGTTACAGAGATTTGCTAAAATCTCTCCATAAAGCCCACTAACATAAGTTACAGGCCACATATTCAGCATAAAATAAGGAACAGCATTGACTGAGTTTATTTAAATAAATAACATTAAATAAAAAGACTAAATAAGATTAATTTGATTCTCTAACACGCCCCTGCAAGCCGGACGGCCGTTGGGAAAGTCCGAGCTTGTTGATTATGGACTCAAACTGTGGACGGTGCAGAGGCTTCGTCAAAATATCGGCGAGCTGGTCGCCTGTGGACACATGGGTTACCCGGAAAACACCGTGTTGGACATTCTCCCGAACAAAGTGATAGGCGATGGCGATGTGTTTCATTCGGGAGTGGAATACAGGATTGGAGGAGAGAAAGGTGGCACCCATATTATCGCAATATATGGCAGGTTGGTGGATCCGGTGGCGGAGCTCTTCGAGGAGAGATAGGAGCCAGAGAACTTCAGATGCTGTGTCGGCGAGTGCTCGGTACTCAGCGTCCGTGGAGGAACGAGCCACAGCTCTTTGCTTTTTGGAGCCCCAAGAGATAGGGGTGGAACCGAGATAAATGATGAACCCGGTTGTGGAGACGTAAGTGTCTCTGTCACTAGTCCAGTCAGCATCGGAAAAGGCATGTAATGTTGTGGATGGGCTGGAAGAAACGACGATGCCCCTGTCGATAGTTCCAACAAGGTACCGAAGCAAGCGTTTGAGAGCAGCCCAGTGAGAAGAGGTGGGATGTTGCATAAATTGGGACAGTCTGTTGACGGCATATGCAACATCGGGACGAGTTAAGCTTAGGTACTGCAAACTGCCGACGAGACAACGATAATCGGTGGGTGAGGGAAGTGGTTCACCATCTGTTTTGAGCAGATGAGTTGACGCAGAGAGTGGTGTTGTGACTGGTTTGGCATCTTCCATGCCAGCTTTGATGAGTATGTCACTGATATATTTTCTTTGGGACAAAAACAGGCTGCCAGAGTGATGTGGGATGACTTCAACACCCAGGAAATATGACAGTGTACCTAGATCCTTGAGAGAGAAGCGAGCAGCAAGGCGTTGAACAAGTTGGGTGACGGCTGTGTCGGTGTTCCCAGTGACGATAATGTCGTCCACATATACCAATAAGGCAATAAAGACTGACTCGCTGGAATGGATGAAGAGTGACGCATCTGCAGCAGAAGTGACAAAACCAATTTGGAGTAGAAAGGAGCGAAGTTCAGTGTACCACGCTCTCGGTGCCTGTCGGAGACCATAAAGGGCCTTGTTGAGCCGACATACGTGGTTGGGATGAGATGGATCGACAAAGCCTGATGGTTGGCATACGTACACCTGCTCAGAAAGTGAACCTTGCAAGAAAGCATTGTTGATGTCGAGTTGACGCAAGCGCCAACCCTTAGAGACAGCCAATGTGAGAATGACTCTGACGGTAACCGGTTTGACCACGGGGCTGAACGTCTCATGAAAATCCCATCCGGGTCGTTGATGGAAGCCCTTTGCGACGAGCCTTGCCTTTAGACGATCAATTGAACCATCCGGAAGATATTTGGTTCGAAATACCCATTTGCTGCCAACCAAGTTTTGTGTGGGGTGGGGTGGAACTAGAGTCCAGGTATTGTTGGTGCAAAGGGCATCATATACCTTTTGCATTGCTTCTCGCCATGCTCGATCCTTGAGAGCTTGCGTGATAGTTCGCGGTTCAATGGGTGGATGGGGAGTGGTAGAGAGGTTCATCTTGTGGAGGGGTTTGATGATGTTGTTTTTGGATCGAGTGACAATGCCACGATCCGGGATGATTTGAGTTGGTGGGGGTGTGGATTGTGGTTCTGAGAATGATGATTGAGAGGTAGAGGGAGTGGCGGCCAAGGGACCGGAGATAGGGGAGGTATGTGGGCTGTTAGTTGAGCTTTGTGGGGCTGGAGTTGGGGTAGGTGGGTAACTAGGACATGATGAGTCCGATTGGGAAGAAGGGGGAGGTGGCATGGGAGGTGTTAGGATGGGTAGTGATATGGTGGTCCAATCTATATGGTGGGCTGAATTTTGTGGGGTTTTTGGTTGTTGCCGAAACGGGAATTTTGTTTCGACAAATTTGATGTGCCGTGAGGTGCAGATTCGTCGAGTTTTTGGGTCCATACAATAGTAGGCATGTTGAGTGGTGGAGTAACCTACAAAAACACAAACAACAGATCTGGATTCCAATTTATGAGCAGTGTATGGTTTTAACCACGGAAAACACAAACAACCAAAACTTTTTAACTTAGCATAATCTGCATTTTGTTTAAAAATAATAGAAAAAGGTGATCGGTTTTGAAGGGTTGGGGTAGGAAGACGGTTGATGAGATATACCGCGGTGAGAAGTGCATGAGGCCAAAACTCAAGTGGCATACCAGAGTGTGTTAGTAGGGCCAAACCAGTTTCGACTATGTGACGATGTTTACGTTCAGATATACCATTATGTTCGGGAGTATGGGGTGGTGAAGGGATAGGTTTCCAAGATCAGCGGCTGATACCATATAGGTTGAGAATATATTGTAGAAGTTGTTTCTTTCATTAAGTTGAGATTTCCTACTTATACACCGTAAATATGACGGTTACAGAGATTTGCTAAAATCTCTCCATAAAGCCCACTAACATAAGTTACAGGCCACATATTCAGCATAAAATAAGGAACAACATTGACTGAGTTTATTTAAATAAATAACATTAAATAAAAAGACTAAATAAGATTAATTTGATTCTCTAACATTAAGTTCCCCTTTTCAAACTTGTTTTAATCTTGGATATGTTCATGTCTACATCATATTAACTAAAGGTAATTCAACTGGTTAAGAAATTGTTGTTTGTTGTATACATAAAGGGAGATATGGTGTTAGTTAAAGAGTTACTATATCTTGTGATTGCGAATGAGAAAATTACCTAATTGATATGTTTATTTTTTTTTACAAGAAGAAAATTACTTTGAGGTTGATATAGATATGCATAGATTCAGTTATATCTTTAAAAAAGAATTTGAAGTATTCATAGACATATTAAAGAACTGCACTCTAGATGTTGGCCTTACAATCCAGGCATGTAGTTTTCTCTTATGACAAAAACATTACATGAACTTTATCTTATGCTTCTACTAATTATTATCATATAATATTTGTTCATGTTCAGAGGAACAAAGTTGAGGAGCTTATAGAGCAAGTGTTATGTTGTATTAAATTAAATAACATTAACCACTAAAATTACCAACAACTATGGCTAACTCAAGATACACTATAATATTATAATGGCAAAAGCTTTTGCATATCTTGGTATCAATTACTTAAGTGAAGTTTTTTTTACAAATTTATGATTTGAACTAACAAAGTTTGTGGTAGTATCGCCAAATAAAATATTTTATCTAATAATGTGATATTTTTTAGAAATGACCATGGACAAGGTTTTATCTTATAAAGTATTGATTCATTGTATAAATATCTTGGTATCAATTACATAGTGAAGGTTTATTAGAAGTGACCAACAACTAAATCTGCAGTACCAGAAGTATAAGAGCTCAAGGTTCAGGTGATAAACATGCTCCAATTCTCATGCTTGTGTGTATGTGTGTTTTTGACATGTATGAATGTTTAACATGTGTGTATCTTCATTCAAGGTTCAACAAAATCTAGTATTGCTGAAGGGATTCCTGAGAAAACAGATTCCAAGGATGATAATCTAGTATTTGTTGCTGGTGCTACTGGAAAAGTTGGTTTAAGAATAGTCAGGTACATTTTCAGCTTTTGAGATAGACACTTTTGTTTGCAAAATGCTGAGCAATGATAGTTTCATTCAGCGAGCTTATAAAGCTTGGTTTTAAAGTTAGAGCAGTTGGTATTGACTTTATAAATTTTACCTTGGAAAAAAGGAGAAGTTGCTTGACTTTATAAATTTTGGTATTGACAGCAGTCAACATGGGCTAACACCTGCCACTCGCCAAATGACTATCTTCTACGGAGGTTAAGCTCATGTTTTTGATGATGTAACACCCACATAAGGTCAGGCCCCTATTCATGACATGGTGTATTTGTTTACTGCATTTTGTGAAATAGGGCCTGGAATTAGTTTGTATTTATGAGTTATCACGTTGAAACAATTTGTGCCTTAGAAACATGGTGCGTGGTGTACTTGTGGTTGGTTTAACAATCATTCTATATTTAAACTAATTGGATTTCAGCTTACAAACAATATAGATACTCAGAGTTGGCTTTCCTATCACACCTGCGTTGTAGTTTCGACAACTTATTTTGGCTGGTCATTGCACAATATAGTGGAAGTGCTCAACCTATAATATTTGATAGAAAAGTATTCATAGGATTAAGCATCAATAATAGATTTGCTTATGCTTTGGTACGCTGGTAGAGTCACTTTTGAGAACAGTATTTTCTCTTACTCGTTTAAAAAGTTACTTAAGGCTTTCTTCAGAGTTTCATAATATATATTTTGAAGTATCAGAAACATCATTGTTAGTTTCAAATCAAAATCCGGTGAGGATCTGTTAAATTGTTACATCCTAAATTCTGACTTGGTAATTTTTTTTATCAACAAGCCTTATCCTACAATGTTGGACCAACTACATGGATCAATAAATATCTTTGGGCTTTATCAAAACCAGTTTTTTAATAAAATCATTTAGGGTAGAGTTTGTTGGCATTCACTTTAATGGTTCACCCATTTTCTTAGATTTTCTTTGCAAGTCATAATAGAAGGTCTTATGTCTTTCACTCTGTTGGGTCACTCTGCTTATCATGACTTTTGCATGCTCTTTAGTGTATGCAGGCAGATGTTATAATGGCTTTGGCTGGGTCAAATGGAGGATCTTGGTCCACAACATTCTCGTCAAAATCTACTACAAAGTTGGTTAATGATAGTAATTTATATAGTGGTGAAAATGAAGCAGGATTAATGAATAATGTACCATTCCCACAAGAGCTTCACGGGAAGTTGCCTATAAGTGGCAGTTCTAGTCGTGCTGTTGGACCTAGTGATCATGTATCCACTCCAACCAGTAAGCCTCAAGCATACTACCATAGTTTGATTTGGGTATTGTATAGTTTATAATAATGGATATCATACCTCCAAATGGCAGAGTTTACAAAAAATACAATCTCAAGAGCTTGATGATTAGAGAAGTTAAGTCCATACTCTCAATGCATCATTTAAAGACAAGAGCAAGAGATGTTGGAGATGAAGCAATAATAGCAACGACAAGAAAAAGAGATGATTGAAACGAACAATAAACTTTCATTGTTAATGAATCATTTAGGATTTGCTGCACCTTCTTCTCATCTACCCCAAGTCAATAATGAAACTGATAATCCAAGTGAAGATGATGTTGATGAATCAGAAGAAGACATTAGTGAACATATTAGTAGTGGATTTTGATTTGGATTGTGTCACACCCCAAATTTTACCCTTAGATTATTAGGTTCTTTTCGCATCTCATCTCATTCTGCATCGCATTTTAACTAACCGCTAACCAGTTTGTCCAGTCTGTTGGTTTTATTTGCAGGAAAATTACATTGTATACAATTTAATCTATGAAGGGCAAAAGGGACTTGTTTGAACTCAGCAGTTACGTTAGATTTAAATCGTGCAAGATGATTAATTGTCGAATTCGGGGTTTGGAATGTCAAAGCTTAATTAGATAACTTTAATTGGATGAAGTTAATCAGACGAATTTATTTAGATGAGTTTCATCAGAGGAATTTAGTCGTTTGAATTTAATCGAATGATTTTGATCAGTGGAACGTAATCGAGCAAATTTAGTTGCTTGAGTGTAAGCGGGTGAATTTACGTGGCGAAATTTGATCAGGAATTAAATTCAGTTTAGTAAGAAAAATAGAATTTATTTATTTAAATTCTATGTTTTTTATTACAATGTGCAAAGACAATTACAATTTCAAATTAATTTCTAATTATTTTCCTAAAAAGCCTAATTATCTCCGCGTCCAACTCTTCAACTTTCGACTTTTCGGACCCGACAATAATCTGCCCAGTTTGTTTCCAAGAGAGAGAGAGAGAGAGAGAGAGAAAGAGAGAAAGTGATTTTTTTGAAAAAGTGTTTTTTGGAAAAGTGTTTATGTGGGAAAAGTGATTTTTCTTAATTTTAGCCAAACAAGACTTAAGACATCCAAAATCCATAGAACCAAAGTGGATATCCAGATCCATCAAGGAAAAATGAATATCTTTTAGAAACAACTTTCCCAAAATCCTTACAACCAAACGGGGTCAAAGTCATCATAAATAACTTTCCCAAAATTTTAGCAAAACAAGGTCAAAGAAATCAACAAACCAGCCACGAAAATTGTAACAACCAGCATGCCCAGGCTCAATCAAACAAGTATTATATAAACAGCAGCCTCACCATCAGTTTGTAAGAAAAAAAGGAAATCCAGAAGGGGAAAGAAAAAGGAAAGTTCAATCAGTAGAAAAATAAGGAAAAAGAGGAGAAAAAGAACCAACTCAAATCGCTTCAAACCTCGCGAAAAAGGTGAACAATTTTGATACTAACAGGTTTTTTTTCGTTTACTTTGTGTTTTCAGAATCCTACTGGGAAGAGTAAGAATGGTAGGAGGAATGAACGAAAAGCTTCAAAAGAACAACAATCGAGAAGCTGTGCCGCCCCCTCCCCCACTTTTATTTCAATTGCTTTATATTCTTTTTTATTTTTCTTTATTTTATTATTTTATTATTATTACTATTAGTAGTAGTATTTTATATTTTTATAGTTTAAGAAAATTAGATTCATTAAAACCATTCATTCATTTTTATTTTAACTTTATATTTTGGTTTAATTAGGTTGATAAAACCTTTCATAAAGTTAAAACCTTTTTTATTATTTTTATTTTACAATTTAGTTTAATTAGGTTAAATTAAAACCTTTCTTAAGTTAAAACCCTTTTTTTTAAATTAAAACTTTCTTAAACTAAAACTCCTTTTTTGAAGATGAAAGCCTTTGTTTTAAAAAAAAAAATCAAAACCCTTTTTTTAAAACCTTTTCTTAAAGTTAACTAGAAACCTTTTTATAAAAGATGATTAGAACATTTCTTTAAAATTCAACATTCCTCAATTAAAAAACCTTTTTTGAAAAAATAAGATTTTTATTAATCCATTAAAATTAGGCAAAGTTAAAAATTAACATTTTAAATTCAAACTCTTTTTTTGTAAATTCTTCATTTAGTTTAAATCCCTTTCCTAAAATCGTCTAACGTTGCGCTTTCAATTTCACATTGAACCTTACCGGTTATTCTCGTATAATTTTCATGTCGGTTCATTCATTGTTTTCTCAGTTGTACTGTTATAATACTTCATTTTTCATATTTCATTTTATGGTTGTAATTTACGCGAGGATATTGTCGCTTTGCAATTCCCTTACTTTCCGCATTTTATTTTCTTTGGGTTGTAATTTATGCGAGGATATCGTTGTTGTGCAATTCCTTTACCGTTTTCGTACCTTTCCCGTATTTTCATACTGCCGCTTAATCGTATTTTCATTATTTTATTTACCGTTAAATCCCTTCCGAAGGAATAGGTCTAGCCGTTTGACCGCTGCGTCAATAGTCTTTACCTTGGACTCTTTCCCCTTTTAAAATGCCTAGGCGTCCCGCCGTGTACAGTTTTACCATTTACCTTAGCATTGGGATAAGGAGTCCCCGCACTCCATTTTAGGCGTCCCTCCGTGGAAACTTTTACCCTTTACCATAGCATTAGGATAAGGAGTCGCCGCACTCCATATTAGGTTTCCCGCCGTGGAATACATATCTTACATTTTTAATTCAATTCAACTTCTACGTAAAAATAGGAGTCGCCGCACTCCACATAAGCGCTTCCTTAAGAATGCTTATTCCCCCATTGAAACCTTAACCACAGTCAAGAAGTTTCTAACCTCCCTTTAAAGGGGAACTACGATTACTCTGATTCCATCCCCTACCTCGGATACGTAGGCACAAGATGTGAATCTTAGCGAGTAAACTTAGGACTAACCCTTAGGTCTCTCTTTCACCTTTAAAGCAAAATAGTAAACTTTAAACAAGAGGTTCTTATAGAGTATTACAGAAGTTTAGGGTGCTAATACCTTCCTTAGGCTTAACCAACCCCTTTACCTAGATCTCTCCCCGCATTTTTTACGATGCAAAACAGGTTTTTCCTTTCTTTAACCTTTCCTTCAGATAAATCAAAGACCGATTGTGAATCAAAGATTATGATTCAAATTAATTAATAATTTGATATCCTATTCTCACCGCAACATATTGTTTTTTCTTGTTAACTAATTTGAAATTTGCATTGTTTTTTCTTATTAATCTGGTTGGACAAGTGATTATTAGTAAATTAAATATAACTTTATAAGTACTTGTTATTGACTTTATAGTAATGTTTGGTTGCTTTAAAAATTCGAATGTGATTAGTGTTGCATTGTCTTATTCAAATTATATTTTTATTTTTATATTATTGTTACTTTGATATTTAACAATAATCATAATATTTTAAATATGAAATAAACACAATTAATAATAAAAACTAAAAACCTGAAGGAGAAATTACTTGTGAGTTTACCTGCGGATTTTCAATTTGCTGCGACTTTTCCTGCGAAAATTTAAATTACCTACGACATTTTCTACGAGTTTTTCTATTTTACCTGCTAATTAATTAACTACGAAGGTTTTAGCGGGGAACAAAAATAGCAAGAAGAATCGCAGATAACACGGTTTCTGCAGAAATTTTGTCAAAATCCGCAGAAAATCAGAGTATTTCTAGTAATGAAAATAGTAATTCAAACAAAATCATACTGTATTTTATCAAAATAAAATTTAATTGCAGAATTTCATTCACATTTTGGTGAAGAAGTTTTAATACGATAAAATACATAAAAAAAATCATAAATAAGTGGAAAACGTTTTGCTAATATAAAATAATACCTCGACTAAATATTATCAAAAACAATTCTATGATAAAAAGGTCAAGACTATGAATCCAGTAATTTACTAATATAATTAAATAACTGATTTATGACCTATTTATATGTCTCAATTATTAACATTTTTTTATATTAATATAGTAGACAAAAAAAGGCAGATAACTATGTAGCAAGGGAAAATACAACAAGGAAAATTTTTGCATAGTAAGGTCAATGGCGAGGATAATCAAAATGGAGAGCAAAATCAAGGTGACCAAGGTCACTGGGAAAAGATCCAATGCAACAAACACAGGTTGAATGGCATGAGGAGTTCAGTTTGGAGTGTTGGGAGAGGGAAAGGGAAGGGATAAGAAGAAAAATTATCTTCTTTCTTTTTCATTGAGTTTCCTAATCATTTCAACGCAAGAGACATGTTTGATACATTCAAAGAATACGGTTTGGTCGTGGAGGTTTATATTCCTGCAAGAAGAGATAAAAGAGGAAAGAGGTTCAGGTTCGTTCGGTTTAGAAAGGTAGTGTATAAAAATATGCTGGCAATCAAGTTAGACAACATACTTATTCAAGGCAGGAATGATAAAAATTGATAACTGAATTGGAGAGGTTGTTTTATTATTGAAAATAGATAGCCTTATAAATAGGCAGTACAACAGAATAGTTCAACAAAGACACGAACTTAAAATTCCTAAAAACAAGCTACCCACTAAACAAACTAACACCACTAACAACACCCTTGAAATGAAACCCTTCAGCTTCAGTTCACTAAGTCTCATTTAGTGTGCAGACTCCAAGTAACTTCCCGAGCTTCAAAAATGTAGGCAGCTTCAGTGGCTTGGTCATTATATCTGCGATCTGATCTTCACTCCTGCAGTAGAAGATATCGATTATACCTTCCTTTGTGTAATCCCTTAGAGTCTTTTTGATCTTTATGTGCATGTATTTTAATTATGTGCATGTATTTTAATTATGGATGTTAGAGTCTTTTCAATCTTATGATAGTACTAACCTTCATGTTGTGCTTTGAGTGTAAACAGTTAACCTAAATAGTTGAGAGTTTGGTGAATTTTGTCTTGTAAGGATCTTGCTACTTATGATGTACTCTCTGGTAAACGAGCACGCGCGGTTAGGGGGATCATCATGACCCTATCCTAGCCATCATAACGCATTAAATGTGGCTCACGGCTCGAGGAACACGTGGCACTTCACTTCTTCAAATCCCATTAATCGTTGGTCTCCCGGTATATTGAGCTTCCCGACATGTAGTGTTATAGGTCCCCGGACACAGATTCCCTCGGGCACCAAGTATCAGCCTCATCTCCGCAACAAGCGACGACCTTGCCTGGAGTGCAAATTTTCCTTAAGTCACCACTCCCATGCTCGAAAGCAACGACTTGGGGGGCTACTATTCCGGACTGGCCCAATCCACTTCTGCTCCCAGAACGGCTCAATTGCCTAAATCTAACCAAACTGGGGGAGAATTTACCTTTCTGCCCATCCACTGGGGAAGGTAGACCAGTTTACCCCTGGGCCCACACTTCTCCTCATCAGTCCTTACCCGTCACGCATGGTCCCACCACTCAGAAACAGTCACGACGCTTGTGCCCGTTACTGCATCTCTGTCCATAACAACGACTAGTTATGAGCACCTCTTATGTCCCAACGACTAATTTCTAGAAGTTACCTATTCTTCGGGAAACAGTTATCTCGCTTGAAAATTAGGACCAATGGCCAAGCACTAGGGGCACTATAAAAACCCTCTCATTTGAGAGGGTCAGGTATTCAATATTCACCTTGATACACACATATTCTATACTTGACTTCTTTCTCCCGATTCTTTCTTTAGCATCAGAGTGCCTTACAGATACACCACCGCATCCTCTCTCACACCCAACATCATAGACAATTGTCTTTGACCCACTTCAGATTCTGATCAACCGTCAAGATCACTTTCCATTAGCCATATATCCTTGAAAAATATGGTTAATTCATTCGTGAATTTATGTCATTTATTCCTAATTTTTTTACAAAAAAAAGGTTTTCCTGCATGTTCATAACTCATCATTAAATAACCAACACCAACAAACATACATATCTAAGTATTACAAAACAATAGATTTTTCTTATAACATGCCACATGTTTCCTCTCCCAACACTCATTTAGTGCTGCAATAGTATTATTCACATGATCTCACCCTAATCCAGTATCTTTTCCAAATAAGTTGTACCAAGCACGCCAATCCTTTCTTAGATTAACATACATATTCTTCCATTGTGCTTTCTCATACTTCCTTTTTGGTTAACTCATGAAAATTGAAAAATGATATCTTTCCATTCTTTCTTTTCTAAAGCTTGTACCAACAAGTTATCCCTTGAAAAACTTGATCCAAACATACTTTCACAAAAAATGTAGTTTCACTACAAGAAACATTGCATTTTTCCAGGTGATTTTCACGTCACTAACTCAAAAACCACTTCACTAACCAACTTTTGTGACGTGGGTAAAATACGTCGGAAATGCAATGGTGGGAACATGGTCCCACGTGGAAAATACGTCACAAAGTTGTGACATAGTTCCCACATCGCAAATAACAAAATCAAGAGAAAATCTTCCCACGTGAAAACCAAGTCACTAATTAGTGACATGATTTTCACGTGGGAACCCAATGACTTTGCACGTTAATTCTGGCACTAATTAAATTGGTTCCCATGTGATTTTCACGTCACTTATTAGTGACGTGATATACATGCCACAACAAAAATATGTTTTATAATAGTCACATTGTTTGCACTTCACTATAAAATTTAATAATAAAAAAAATAAAAATAAATATTAACTGAAAACAGCTATAAAATTAAAATAAATATTAAATATTAACTATAAATTTTAAAAAATTAAAATAATATACATTAAAAAAATATATGTAATTTGTCTTATAGATATACATCATTTTAATAAAATGTGTAATTTAAATCTATTTTTTCTATTTCGACACCAACCAAATAAAATATGTTCACTAAAATAATATAAATTATGTTTACTAAAATATACAACATATTCTCAAAATATAATATTTTAAAATATAATATATAATTTGTTTATTAATAATAATATATTTAACATATAATATATATTCATTATTTTTTAAAAATATGTTTTTCTAAAATAATATATATTATGTTTACTAAAATATAATAACTATTCAATAATATAATATTCTATAATATATATAATACGTTATAAAATTCATTATATTTATTATAAATAACACATTTAAAATATATATAATACATATTCATTATTTTTTAATAAACATACTTTTTGACAAAATAATACATTTAAAAATAACACATTTTAAATATAATACATATTCTTTATGTTTTGTAACAAATATCTTTTAATTTTTTCTATTTACAATATTGTTTACTAAATTTTTTTTTAAAAATTCTACTTTTTCTCACATACTAAATATTCTGTTTTTAAAAATTAAAAATATATTACATATTTAATTTGTTTCTAATAAATATTCTGTTTATATATATTATTATATTTTTAATTCGAAATATATATATTCTAAAAATATATATATTATTTTCATTTTTTTCTTTCAACAACAACAACACAATAAACAAAAATAATATTTATAAAATATCAACAAAAAAATATCAACAACAACAAAAATATAAATATTCTAAAATTTTATAATATATCAACAAAATAATATATCAACAACAACACAACACAATAATATATCAACAAAAACTCTAAAATTTTCTTCTAAAATTATATTTCATATATCACCAAAATCTCAAAAATAAACTAATTGAAATGCTTAAATACCTCATTGTGCTAACTCTATCAAAGCTTTCAATTGACTTTCTTAAATTTAGATCTGAAAAAAAAATCAACAATTAATAATTAGATAAATATAAAATAAACGGTAAAATATTCACAAAAACAATCTATAGATCAATCACCTTAAATTTTTTGTGAAATTTTCTTTGAAAATGGAGTTGTGATGGAGGCAGTGATAATGGAAGAAGGAAGAAAATTGGGGAGGAAGGAATATGAAAGCAAAGAAGGAATGAAATGATATGTTGCTGAAGGAAAATTTTGTGAATTAATATATAGGGAGTCTTGTGACATGGTGAACACCTGGGAGGTACCCACGTGATTCCCGTGCGTTCTCTGTGGAAAGTTACCCACGTGATTCCCAAGTCGGAACATTTCACAAAACTGTCACATTCAATTCCAACATTCAATGTATCTGGAAGGTTAATGGAAAAGCTGAGATATTTTTTATTTATAGTTTTGCAACGTGATTTGCATGTGGGAAACTTGTGACATGTTACACACGTGGAGAATAAAGGGACTTTTTTGAATTTTCAGTTCCCACCTATTTTACACGCCACAACTGAATGTTTTAAAATTTTAAACTTCCCTCCCTCTTAAAATTTCAATTTTTAGTTGAAGATTTTAGGTCTGAATAATTTATTATTTAAATGGTTCAGTGATGTGGGAATCACTTGGCAACGTGTTTTTTTCCACGTGATTAGCACGTCACTAAATCACTTGTCAAAATGAACTTTTTCTTGTAGTGTTTATTTATGATCCCATAAAGCTTTAGTTTTCTGTTGCACCCTTTCATTATTTGTGAAAAGATCCACACTAACTATAACAATTAGATGTTAACTAGATGTTAATATCTCAAATCATTATTTAATATCTCAAATTTTATTTAAAAAAAACAACTAGATGTTAACTAATTATAACAACTATTGCATCTAATGTAAAAAAATTAATCCATACTTAATTTTTCATTCTCAATTCACATTATCTCACATCTACACAATGGACAAGAATAAATGTGTGTATGAGTCACACATTGACAGATCCATTTAGCAATACACATTTTATGAAAAATATGAGAACATTTTGTATAAAAGAGTTCCGTCTCTGATCCATTGCAAAACTCTTCAAAACAAATTGAACATTGATCCTTAGAATCTGAAGTAATATCAACTTCCAAATTTGATGATAAACCCACAATTTGTTGATCATTATGATAAGCATGATTTAGATCAAATTCATCTTCTTCTCCAATGCGCGAATTAACCCATCGAAGAGCCAAATTCACCGCCTCCACTTTTCCACGTTGAACCATTTTTCTAGCACAATCTCTCATATCACGTATAACCAAGTTCATTAGGTAGTTAGGCAAGGCTTCAAAGATTTCGTACAAACATTGGTTGTTGATATCATTATTGTTGCATAAGATATCAAGAGGAATCTCAAATTTGTGAAAGTTGGGGGTTATTAATCTAAAGGTAAGGTTTTTTGGGTCATTGGACGTAGAAGAAATAATTAAGTGAGTGTAATCAATGATGATGGTTAAGCAATCATTCAATGAAAGAGTTTTTGAAGGAGACATTCTTGAGTTGAAGGAGGAATCCATGAATGATTGACAGGTTTTAGAGCAAGTATGGGGTAGAAGTAGAAAAATATTTGGTTTTGTGTTTAAATTTGTTTTAAATACAATCCTTTTATAGGAAAAAAAATCTCGAAGAAGATTTTACCCTATTGTAACAAATCCTAAATCTTTTAATATTTTATCTAACAGCAATATCCAAAAATATCTGACATAGGCATCAAAAGTATATATTTGTTTTAACAAAGATCCTTGGTGGCAGATTGTATCATTAATAGCCAACACGATTTGAATTTTTCTTAGGATAAAAACTAACACCATTAATTACCAAAAAAAAAAAAACTAACACCATTAATATTTGTGACAAGAATTATGTAGGATATCTCATATTATTAGTTATTAATTCAGTTTTTCTTGTATAATCTTAGTGTTAAATTTTATCAAATATAACTTTTATTTTTTAAAACAAATATCTTGTTTTAATAAAAAATATATATATTTTAGTAATTTTATTGATAAACAATGTTAATTAATTTAACTAAATAAAGATAACAAGTTTTTTATTAAAAAATATAAGTATTGTTAATTTTGCTTTAAAATATGAAGGTTAACTGTTTTTATTTTTATTTTGGCCTAATCATCAAACTCAACAAGATGTTTTTTAATATAAAAACTAACTATATTCTAATTGATTTATTTTATTTTAAGGAATAAATTTAATCCTACTATTAATCAAACCAATTTAATGAAATACAATAAATTAAAATTCTTTTTATTTCTAACTCTTATCAACACAACATAATTCAATACTTAGTTGTCATTTTCATCACTGGACCATTCACTGCTTGGGGGATTGTTGTCTCCTCCAACTTTAGTTTGGGCTTTTTTAATGATATTTTTACGTGAGTTTCTTAATCCATTCTTTGATATTTTTAGGCATTATTTTTTTTACGTCGGATGTTTTTGGAGACATATCTACGAAAAAAGTTTCTTATCAGAACAAATTTCTTTTATAAAAAAATCAAATTTCGTTAGTCGCAAATGTAAATTAACTGTCGCAAATGAATATAAAATAGCATACATCCGTAAATAAAATAAAATAAAATAAAATTCTATATATATATATATATATATATATATATATATATATATATATATATATATATATATATATATATATATATATATATATATATATATATATATATATATATATATATATATATATATATATATATATATATATATATATATATATATATATATATATATATATATATATATATATATATATATATATATATATATATATATATATATATATATATATATGAGAAGTAATATGTCATAATCATAAAAATATATACATCAAAAAATACATCAAAAAATGTCATCAAAATATATACATCAAAAAATACATCACAGTCACTACTGTGTGTGCTTGATAACATCTGTATCCCCTCCTATGCCTATGCCTCTGTCACCTCGTCTGTCTCTGCCGCTTCCTCGACCGCCCGGTCTGTGTCCTCGGCCATCGATCCCACCCGTCCTGACGCGATGCTTGCGATTCATAAGTTCCCCATGTTCCACCTCAATGATCTCATCCAATACACGTCTGTGGTCAGACCCCTTAGTGAAGAAACCAGAGGTAGCTCCAGTCTCTCGGCACTCTAGTTGCCCGAGTCTCGTCCAATACCATGTGCGTCTGATAGTCAGCAAAGAACTCGTCTATCTGCCTACGGGTCAAGCAGAGAGGAGCGGATACAACTGGGTGTCTGAGTATCGTCTATGTGGATCAGAACTGCCGCATAACGCACTTCGGCAAATATGGAACAGTGATGATCGAACTGCATGCAAACCATCTTGAGAATAGTGATATGTCGTCAAACGGGCTCGTCTCACAGTGATCGGCATAGACGTCGTAGCATTTGTCCTCGGCAACCAGGCGATCAAGATAGACTATGTAAGGGTCGACTGCCTGATTTCCCCTAAACAGGATAAAATCACGAACATACAACATCTGCTATATGTATTCAAGCACACTCCCCCACCTGAAAATCATGCGAAAATGTTGGAATATCCAAGCCTGAAATGAAAATAAAATACATCAGGGTCAAGCATTATCATAAATATAAAATGAAAAGAAATGAAAAAAAAAGCTACCACAAGTAGTGACATGCTGCTTGCCACAGTTTTGGTCTTCCACTGGCATCCCTCTCTCAGTCTCCAATATGTGTAAGCCAGGGTAGCCGCCCCCGAGTTGTACTCATGGATCCGTGTGAAATCCAAAAAGTACCTCAGGTAAGCGACATCGATATGTGGAGGAAGTATCCACAAACAGCTGCGTCCTAAGTAAAAATAAAACATAACACCTCAGCACATGCTGTCTTTGTATCTCAACCTCAGCTAGATCACCATCTGCTTGGCGTGCAGCAGCGAGCACCTCGCAAAATCTACGTGTCAAAAAGGAGAATCGCACATGAGCCCCTCTGGTCTTATCCACCTCCTCCAGTGCATCTACAGGATCATCCCTAAGCTCATCGATCAACATCTCTCTCGCCTCTTCCTTCGTCATCCTACTGTGATGGAGGAGGGTACCCCTGATCAGTATATGCAACAGACAGGAGATGTCGTCCAGTGTAATAGTCAGCTCGTCGTGCGGTAGATGGAAGGAGGACGTCTAAGGGTGCTATCTCTCCGTAAATTCCATCAGCATCCCGTTATGGATCAGGCTGTAATCGATATCACAAAGGTCCTTCAAACCAGAGGCAGCAAGGACATCTTGGAACCAAGCCTCCTGTGGCAGCTCCAAAGATGATATATTCCACCCATGGTTATAGAACTTCTACGGCTCACGAGCTTGAAAATTTTCCATAAATAAGAAACAATGTTAGTAATCAACAATGGTACAAATTATAAATTTCCAATGAAAAAAACAAATTGAGTATTGTTAGCTCTCTATCACATACATGTCTGGTAGTATGGTCAGCATACCCTGTCAGCAGGGACATATCTGAGGGACCCCCTGGGAAACCCTCAACTCATCATCATCGTCTTAACCACCATCATCTATTGGTGGGTTATCAGCCTCTAGAGGTGATATCAGAGCAACATCATCAGCAGGATGGGGAACATAAGTATCTCGGCGAGGCTTGTGAGATGACGGGGCCTGTGATGAGCCCTCAGCTGAATCTCGACGCCTCCGGGATGAAGAAGTCGATGATAGGGTGGATATGAGGTCGAGGGAGTGTCCTGGACATGTGATGAAGAAGGTTGTACAATAGGTTGTGCCTCAGTTGTATCGGCCTGGGTAATGGTGGCTTGGCTCCGACCGTTCGCGTCTCATAGATGCATGCTGCGAAACCCGTCCAAGACGCAATTTGTCGTCTCTGTCTGCCATGATGTCTGCAACGTAATAACTAAGAAAAAACAGTTATATACAAATAAATCAAAAAACAAAAAAGAAAAAAATTGACATTTTCTACTTACGGATATACAAACCCGGAACAAGTTCTGTATATGTATCTATGGAAGCACCCAGAATTTACAACGTTTGGGTTGTTCTGGAGCTGCATCTACAAAAGCGCCCTAATGTTAAATTGTTCCGTAGATGTAGATCCGGAACAACCTATAACTCAAAGGTTACGGTAATGGCGTCCCCTACCCATGCAAATGTGATTTTTGAAGCCTTGATCATCCTTTTCAGTCAACAAACAATACCTACATTGTCTCTAAACTATGTTTCTAAAACTATCTAAGGATTTCTACCCCTAAAACAATATTCTAACTCGTTTACGGGAAATACTCGAAAATAACTCAGAAACTCAAAAACTTACCAATTATATCAAGCTTTGAATATGTTGGTGTTTCTTGATCGTTAAAATGAACGCTCCTTGTCGAGTTTGATTGAAAATAATGAAGATTGGTCGAAAAAGATTTTTTGAGTTGAGAGAGTTTGGAAAGAGAGTTTGAGAATAAGAAGAAAAATGAAGAATGAGAGAGGAGAAAAGACTATGGCGTGTAGGTATTCTAATTTTTTTTGGAGCTGTATAAATGGAAACCTTTCATAGATGTAGCTCCGGAAAAAACCAGCGTTGAGTAAAAAAAAGTGCGTCCAAAGATACATCTCCGAAAGCAGGGGGTATTTTTGAAAACGCACATGGTGCGTAAGAACCCCAAGGGGTGGGGTAAGAAACTCTCTATTTCCATATGTGTTAGAGAAGATAACTCCAAACCACCAACTACCTTTTTGAGAAAGGCTACCATCGATATTACTCTTTATCCATCCCTGATTAGCTGGAATCCACTGAATTCTACATTTTTTTTTATGATTTATTGAAGTTTTTCATCTCATTGTTTCTACTTGTTTCAAGATTTCGCTGCATGTGTTTAACTATTTTACTTTGGTCCGGATTCATATCACCATTTAGGTAACCCATATTCATTCTATTATCCCCTTTCATCTAATATTCGATCAATTTGCATGTTAGTGATCATATTGTGCTCATTTTTGTTTCTGTGGCGATCTTGATCATTGTGACCTATCATCCTTTTATTCCTACCTTCCTATACTTTTTCTTTCAACTTCTGAGCCTGATTTGAGGTGTTCTTGCTAAACATTATTTAGAGAAACCTCCCTGAAGCTAATCAGGTGAGGTCACAATCGTCCTATTTTGTTATGAGGTATGTTAGGAAGAGATCAATGCCACTATTGTTGGTGTTCCAAGGTTTTCACGTATGTTTTTATCCTTTTTGTGTAATTCATCTATCATACCCCCTTTTCGATTTGAAGGGACGTGTTTTTAATGGGTTTAGTAACCATTAATGATATGTACCCAATTCATTATTAATTGTTATGTAATGGCTTCAACCATTGATTGTTCCAGGAATGTTATAACAGTATGAAGGATAAAGGGAAAGGGGAAAAGGGATCTCCTTGTCTGATTCCTCTTGTAGGAGTAATAGTTTTAGTATGATAACCATTAATCATAATAGCCATGGTCACTACAGATATGCATCTCATAATTGTGTTGATTATGTTGGTTGTAAATCCAATGTTCGGAAGAATGTTCCTGATAAAGTTCCATTCCAATCTGTCATAAGCCTTTTCCATATCAAGCTTGATATCCACACACCCATGATTCCTGCCATTGTATTTGTTAAGGAAAATGAATGTCTCGGTGGATATCATAGTGATATCATTGATCAACCTTTTTTTGAACAAAAGCACTTTGGTTGTCACTTATAATGATGGGGAGAATGGGTTTTATTATGCTAGTTATGGCTTTGGAAGCGATTTTCATAATCACATTTCACAAGGCAATATAGCTGAACTCATTGGGTTTAATGGGGGTGTTTAGTTTTTGGTATGAGGGTAATATGAGTGTGGTTAATGTCTTTAAGGTTCTCATTGTTGTTTGAAGGTGAGATAATACTTAGAAAGGGGGGGATTGAATAAGTATGGAAAATTAATACTTGAAAATAATCACACAATTATTTTTATCCTGGTTCGTTAAACAACTACTCCAGTCCACCCTTTCAGAGTGATTTGCCTTTCTCAACAAGGACTTAATCCACTATTAAATCAAACTGATTACAATAGTATCACCTAAGAACTACAGTTCTTAGTCTTCTTAAGAGCTACTGATTCTAACTGAATCCTCTTAAGGAAAAATCCTTTACAATCAATGTAAATTAAATACAAGAGTTTTTAATGCTTCTATAAAGCTTTAATCACAACAGTGATTTTTCTCTTAAGTTTAAGTACAATGAGATTCTATGAAGAATAAGAATGAAGGCTTTTAGAATATTATGATTTCTTTTCAGCAAAGGTGTAGCACTGAAGAATGAAGTGAAGATCTCCTTTTATAGGCAGCTGAATCATGCAAGCTGATCATTGAAAAGAGAGTCCAAAAGGTCTGAGCCTTTTTGTCTTCACATGCACTGACTTTTCCTTGAAATAGATGGCACAGAAAAATCCTTTTTGTCTGTGTAAGAGTGTCTAGCACAAATAAGGAAAGAGACGTTGAATAGTTCCAACGGATATATTCTTGAAAACACTTCTTCAGTTTCAGCAAGTTCTTCAGAGTCTGAATGGATCAGAGTCTTCTAATGAAATTCAGAACTATACTGTATCAGAGTCTTCTGCAGCGTGTGTGCTTCTAACGTGTTGATCATCAGAGCATTTTGACATAGAACTTCAGTACTTGGCAGCGTAGGTACTTTCAGAAACTTCTGTAGATCAATGCTTTGAGAAACTCTTCAATCAATATTCTTCTATTCTTCTGATGCTTCAGCTTCAGATGCTTCTGATTATCTTCAGATGCTTCTGATTATCTTCAGATGCTTCTGACTCAGAATGTTCTGGAGCTTCTTTCTTCAGATCCTTCAGGACACTACGCTCAGGATCTTCTGTGAGGACCAAACAGATTCTTCTGTGAGGTGCATTTGGCGCTTCAGAGTCAGAATAATTTCTTGTATTCAAGGCAGATTTTCTTCTAGAGAGTTAATATAATTTCAATTTGCAATAAAACTCTCAAACAAATTTTAGAGTATATAATTCTTAAATATAAATTTCCTTACAGTTATCATCAAAACAAAGAGTAATTATTAAGAACCAATCTGTGTTCTAACATTGTTGATAATATTTAAAATTATATCAATGATTTCTTCCCATACAATGTTTTAATAGGTCTGGCCGTCTGGTAGAAAATAGTCGGCAGGTCATTAGGCCTTGGGCTGCATTGCCCTTAAGATGAGTGATCGTCTTATACACTTCTTGAGGCGTGAGTGGAGCCTTAAGCATATTTTGCATTGTTACACTTAGAACATTGGTTTGTTTTCTAAAATGTTCCTCGGTTTGGTCTAGATTAGAAATGTGGAATTGCTCGTAGTAGAAATCGGTTAGAGTTTCATAAATTTCTTCTTCGTGGTTAGTTATGTCACCATTAGGTTTCGTAATAGTCTTTGTAATTAATTAATGATCAGAATATCTTGCAGATATGAGATTCAGAGTTTGATAAAAGATAAATGATCTGAGAAACTCAGAGATTCTTTTATAGAGAGATCTTATCAAATGTTTTGAAATAGTCAATTTAGATATTAGAAAAAGTAGATATGTCTGAAGATTCGTTCTAGTGAAATTATATTAAATAGTTCAGATCTTTATTTTCTCCCCCTTTTTTGTCATAAGCAAAAAGAAAAAATTTCAAAAAAGACAAATAAAAGGAACAATAGCAGATAATTGAATGGAGAATAACAATCTGATTCAATTAATCAAAACAGAGCAAAAGTACATTGGAAAATATCAGAAGATATAACAATAACATTCAGATGCAAAAACAACAGATGCACAAACATGAGAAAAGAAAATCTAGGAGTGTTTTGACAAAAGCATCTTCAATAGGTATGTGATCTCAGATTGTGATTGCTCTTGCTTTGACATGAACTTGGTTATTGTCTCATTCTTCTCATCTTGTTTAGACATCCACTCTGACATATCCTCAGATTTCTTGTCTTGCTTCGCCATCCAAGATCTTATTTCAGATTGACCAGCTTCCAGAGCAGCAATCTTGTCTCCCAAATCTGGATTTTCTGTCTTTATCTCTGATGATGGAGGTTCTGTATCCTGAACAGAGTCAATTGCCATATGTTCTGGAGATCCTGAAGAGGGTTCTACCAGAGTCATAGTCAATTCATTGGCAGTTGGTTCTGGTGGAGGAGGAGGAGGAGCATCCAAACAAAGTAGAGGTTCAGTCTTGTTTACAATCCAGAATTGAGTTCTTTCAGCTCTGAGCTTTGCATCATCAGAACAGATGTTCTTCAGATTAGAAGCTACTGTATTGAATCTATTGACAAAACCTTTCCAGATGATGTCAGTCTCATTTACATCCATAGTTTCAGAGCATCTCTTCTGAACAGTACCTAAAGACATCTGTATTTCTTGCAAAAACGTTTGAAATAAATGATCAATATTAAGTCTGAGTGGTGGTTTAAGCAAGGTTTCCAGAGTCATCTATTTAGGTTTTGGAGTTGGTGGTATCAGTGATTTTGAGATGGAAATCAGAGGTGGGGGAACATAAGGAATGAATGGAATTTCTGGTTTTTGAGGTAAAGATCTGTTTAAAGCATTAAGCAGATTTGGTTGAGGTCTTGTGCGTGGGTAAACAATATCAAAAGATGCATTGGAGTATGGTACGAATGCAGAGTTTGATGGCTTATCAGATGCAACTGTGTTGTCAGATGCAGGATGCAGAGCTGAAACAGCAGCTTTACCAGATGTAGCAGATATGGTGGCTAATGATCCTTCATTGTTCATAGATTGAATATATGAAAGGATTACAGATGGGAGGGCCTGAATGAGCTTAGGTTTCAGAGGTTTCAAAGGTTCAGAAGGCTCAACTCGATCATAAAAATCTTTTAGTTTGAAACCATAAGATAAATTATGATAAAGAGAAGACACTTGGGCACAAGATATTCCAGATGATGATGGATTGGTAGAGGGAACAATCATCTCAGATGAAGTTGCTGGTGGAGGCATAGGGTCTGGAATGGTAGATTTAGCAGGTAAGGTTGATTCAAGTTCAGGGTCATGGACAGGATATTTGTCAGATGGATTAATCAGAAAATCAGGATGAATTTCTGATTCAGATGAATTTGAGGATGTTTCAGGTGTACAAGAGGTAGAAGAAACTTGAAACACTGTTTTTAATGGAGTGATGTCAAGAACTTCTGTCTCAGGGATAGGAGATGGTTCTGAAGGATTATCAGATGGTTGTGATGGTGGTTCAGATGAAACAGGAGCAGAAGTTACTTTAGAGGGTTCAGAAGTAACAGGTGCTACAGGTTCAGAAGATGGAATGTTTGATGGTGGTATGATAGAGTCTTTTTCTGGTTGATCTTCTGTGGTTTGTTTTTCTGGATTATTTTCTGTTTGTGGTTGAGCAGAGTTTTGTTTATCAGAATTGTGTGATAGTTCTGATGGTTGTGGTTCTGTTTGTTGTGGTTCTGTTGGTTGTGGTTCTGTTGGTTGTGATTCTGTTGGTTGTGGTTCTGTTGGTTGTGATTCTGTTGGTTGTGGTTCTGTTGGTTGTGGAACAGTTGGTGATGGACGTGGAGTGAAGTGTTTGATGTGTATTTTAGGTTGAGGTGGTTTTGATACAGAAGCAGTAGGTTGTTTCTGAGGTGAGACAGAACTAGGGGCAGCAACAGATGTAGTTTGAGTGACAGGGGGTTTGGGAACAGACTTAATAGATGAATCATTAATAACAACATTCTTAGAAATAACAGAAGCTTTAATACCTTTGAGTTTAATCCTCTTAGCAGATGCAGAGGCAGCTTCTCCAGAATCCTTTCTCTTCAGAAGATCCTTGGATTTCTCAGCAATCTTAGCCTTCTTCTGGACAGGTTCAGATTTTGCTACAGGTTGAGATCTTTTCCTCTGAAGTGGAACTTCTTCTTCTTCTTCTTCTCCTGCATCTGGCAGTGGTTGCTTGACAAGTTGAAACACATTGGCTGGAACAGGCACTCCTTCCCTTTTGCATTCCTCTATATACATCAGAACAATGTGTCTAGGTTCTTCAGCAAAGAATAGAGGAAAGTCTGATACTGGAACCCTTTTATTCAGATCAGACATATTTAACCTCTTTGGAGCAGTAGTAAGTTCATCTACAATCTTAAGTATCAGAAGGCTTTTAGCGTTCAGAGGCTTTCCCATAATGAACTCTAGTTCTTCTGTAACACCAGCATCATACAGAGCAGCCACTAAACCATTTTCAGTGAGAAGATCTGATAGCAACCTTCCAAAAGGTATCCAAGGCCTGATCTTCTGACCTTTTTCTTTGACAGATTCTCTAGATGCATTGATGTGATTCCACAGATGCATGAACAAAATGTAAGGCAGATCTACCTTGTTGCTCTGACTAAGGCAGTACATGAAATAAATCTGTTCATTGTTGACATAATCTGGGGAATTTGTTGACTTTCTGTGATGTATGCATCCCATGAAGATCTTGGCCCAGATCTTGTAGTCAGGCTTCAGATCTTTGAATCTGTTAGAGGCTTGTCCAGCAGTCATAACCTCTTCATAAACTTCATCCATATCAACACGCCCAGCTGGCAGATGTGAAACACCATCTGTTTCTTCATAACCAATCAGTCTTCTAATCAGATCCTCTGTGATGATGATCTCCTTTCCCAGCACAGATGATAGAATAAACTTTGGATACACAGATGCATGAATCCAGAATTCTTTAACAAACAGAGGGTAAACTGGTCCAAACAGTCTATCAAAGTATTTCACCCAACCTTGAGCTCTAACAATGGAGCGAAAATCAAACCCATTGTCAGCCAAAGAATCAAATTCAACCATGGATTCACACAACACTTCTAACTTATCAACACGTGTGAGAAGAGTTCTCTGAGGAGGAGTATATGGAGCAGCACCTAGGTTATCTGAAGTCACAGCAGCCATTGTGGATTGAAACTGTGCAGTTGTTGATGAAGAAGACGCCATTGAAGATTGTTTTTTAGAACACTTAGGTTTTGAGTTTTTATGCAGAGAGAACAAAAGATGAAAATGCATATAAATTCTGAGAGTGAAAAGTGTGAAAGTGAATACACATCAAGTATTTATACTAATCACATAGGCACACCAAGAGACAGAAATAACGCACGTTTGAGCAGCATTAAATGAAGAGAATAAAATCATTTCAAATAATAAATGCTTCTGACAGATTTGGGGGGAAAACCAAGATATTTACTATTCAAATTTCACCTCAAACGTCTTTTCAGTTGTCCACACGCCACCTCATCAGATTTTGTGGGACACGTGTTTGCTTGCATGTTGTTCTGAATTCTCTCAAGAAATGAAACGTTAGCCACGTTCAGATCTTCTAAAGATGGTTAGTTCAGATTTTCACATCAGAAATAATAATCAGAATAGAATAGAAGAACAGATGAAAATACTTCAGATGAATTAAGCATTTTTGCATCTGGAACAATTTGCTTCTGATAAATATCATTCTGGACAAAAATCCATACCAATATTTTTCAGAATAAAATTGAATCTATCTTCAACAAGGGGTTTTGTAAAAATATCTGCCCATTGATGATCTGTATCAACAAAGGCTAAATTTATGATTCCCTTCTGAACATAGTCTCTGATGAAATGATGCTTAATTTCTATATGTTTTGCCTTAGAATGTAAAATGGGATTCTTGGACAAACATATAGCAGAAGTATTATCACAAAAGATAGAAATGTTACTCTCAAAAATTTGATAATCTTCTAGTTGACTTTTCATCCAGAGCATCTGCGTGCTACATCCAGCAGCAGCAATGTATTCAGCCTCTGTGGTTGAAAGTGCAATTGTGGGTTGCTTCTTGCTGTACCAGGAGATTAGATTTCTTCCTAGAAATTGACAACTTCCAGAAGTACTTTTTCTTTCCACTCTGTCTCCATCATAGTCAGCATCACAGAATCCAACTAATTTAAAATCATCAGATTTTCTGTAACACAAACCCACATTAGAAGTACCTTTCAGATACCTTAGAATCCTCTTGACAGCTGTCAAGTGTGATTCTCTAGGATCTGATTGGAATCTAGCACACAGACAAACACTGAACAATATGTCAGGTCTAGAAGCAGTAAGATAAAGAAGAGAGCCAATCATACCTCTGTAGAGCTTCTGGTCTACTTTCTTACTTACCTCTTCTTTGCCAAGAGAGCTAGTAGGATGCATTGGAGTCTTTGCTACCTTGCTGTCAGACATGTTGAATTTCTTCAGAAGTTCTTTAACATACTTTGTCTGATGTATGTAGGTGCATTCTGGAGTTTGATTAACTTGGATTCCTAAAAAGAATCTGAGTTCTCCCATCATGCTCATTTCAAATTCTGCCTGCATGCATGTAGCAAACTCCTTTCCAAGCATAACATTTGTTGATCCAAAAATAATATCATCTACATAAATTTGGCAAATTAGAAGATCTTTCTTTATGGTTTTACAGAATAGAGTTGTATCCACTTTGCCTCTGATAAAATTCTTCTCCAGAAGAAAATTACTCAATCTCTCATACCAAGATCTGGGAGCTTGTTTTAATCCATATAGAGATTTCTTTAATTTGAAAACATGATCTGGAAAATTTTCATTTTCAAAGCCAGGAGGTTGGTGGACATAAACTTCTTCTTCTATAATGCCATTAAGAAAGGCACTTTTAACATCCATCTGATACAGAGTGATGTTATTTTATGCAGCAAAAGAAATAAGAAGGCGTATAGATTCTAACCTTGCCACTGGAGCATATGTCTCAGTGTAATAAATACCTTCTTGCTAACTGTATCCTTGAGCAACCAGCCTTGCCTTATTCCTTTCTACTTCTCCCTTTTCATTCAGCTTATTCCTGAAGACCCATTTTGTTCCAATAACATTGAATCCTTTAGGTCTAGGAACCAGATCCCAAACTTCATTTCTGGTGAATTGATTCAGCTCTTCTTGCATAGCTATAATCCATTCATTATCTTCCAGAGCCTCATCTACAGATGTTGGTTCTATTATTGACACTAAGCCAAATAAAGAAGATTCAGAAGTTCTGAGAAATGATCTTGTCCTTATTGGATCATCTTTCTTTCCAATTATCACATCTTCTGGATGAGAAGCTTTGATTCTGGAAGAAGATCCTTTGACAGTTGGTTTTTCAGAAATATGCAAGTTGTCTAGTTGGGAGGTCAAAGGTGTAGCATCTGGGGTTGCTTCAGATTCTTTGATCTTTGCCTTTTCTTCCTCTGAGGCTTCAGAGTCTGTGAGAATCACTTCTCTATCTGCAGAACTTTCAAACTGCTTTGGCTTTTCAGAGCCAAGCTTATCATCAAATCTAACATGAATAGATTCTTCAACAATCTGTGTTTCAGTATTGAATACTCTGTAGCCTTTAGAGCGTTCAGAATAACCAAGCATGAAACACTTCTGTGCTTTGGAATCAAACTTGTTCAGATTATCTTTAGTATTAAGCATAAAACAAATACATCCAAAAGGATGAAAATAAGAAATGTTAGGCTTTCTGTTTCTCCATAATTCATAGGGAGTCTTTTCCAGAAGAGGTCTTACAGACACTCTGTTCTGAATATAACAAGCTGTGTTAATTGCTTCTGCCCAGAAATGTTTTGCCAGATTTGTCTCATTGATCATGGTTCTGGCCATCTCTTGCAATGTTCTATTTTTCCTCTCTACAACTCCTTTTTGTTGTGGAGTTCTAGGGCAGGAGAAATCATGTGCAATGCCTTTTTCAGAAAAATATTTTTCAAAATGTTTATTTTCAAATTCCCCACCATGATCACTTCTGACTTTAATAATTTTGGAATCTTTTTCAGTCTGGACTTGATTGCAGAAGTCAAAGAACACAGAATGAGACTCATCCTTGTGTTTTAGAAACTTTACCCATGTCCATCTGCTGTAGTCATCTACAATGACTAACCCATACTTCTTGCCTCTGATGGATGCAGTTTTCACTGGTCCAAACAGATCAATGTGAAGTAATTCTAATGGTCTGGAGGTAGAAACAACATTTTTTGATTTAAAATGTGATTTTGAAAATTTACCTCTTTGACATGCTTCACACAGAGCATCTGAGTTGAACTTCAACTTAGGAAGTCCTCTGACCAGATTGAGTTTATTAATCTGAGATATACGTCTCATATTAATATGCCCCAATCTTCTATGCCACACCCATTGCTCATCATTCACAGATAAGAGGCATTTTACATTTTGAACTTTAAGTTCTGAAAGGTTAATTTTATAAATGTTGTGTTTCCTCTTTCCACTGAATAGGATAGAACCATCCTTTTGACATACAGCTTTGCAACATTTTTGATTAAAGATTATATCATAACCATTGTCACTTAATTGACTTATGGACAATAGATTATGTTTCAATCCTTCAACTAACAGAACATTAGTAATAGAGGGAAGTTTACCATTTCCAATAGTGCCAGATCCAATGATCTTGCCCTTCTGGTTCCCTCCAAACTTCACGTCCCCTCCAGATCTAAGTTCCAGGCTTTGGAACATAGACCTTTCTCCTGTCATGTGTCGTGAGCATCCAGAGTCCAGGTACCATGATTGGTGTCCTGACCTTGTTGCTAAGAACATCTGCAACAGGAATTATTTTGTTTTTAGGTACCCAGATCTTCTTGGGTCCTTTGGGGTTAGTTGGTTTGCAGGTTTGTCTAAACTTCTGTTTTGCAACATAATGTTTATTCTGACTTGCCTTTGGTTTAAACACATAAGTACTCTTCTCAGAGCTTGTGTGTTTAATGTCATTCAAGTGACCAAATTTGAATTGAGAATACAGAGGTGTCTTCCTGATGAAAAGTTTGTCAACAGGTTTTGGATTGCTTCCAGATGAAGACTCATATCCAATGCCTCTTCTATTGTTTCCACTAACACCATAGATCATGGAAGCCATCTTGCTTCTGTCTATGCTCTTAGTGAGAAATCTCTGAAAACTAGAGTCATATTTTTCTAAAATATTTTCACAAGACTTAGTCTCAGATTCAGATTCTTGTTGAGTTCTATCAAAGTCATTTTTGATTTTTAAATTTATTTCTTTCTGCTCAACAAGTTCTGTTTTCAGAAGATCAATCTCCGATTCAAGATTGCTTTTCAGCTTCTTGTATTTGAGTTTGATGTTGTTATAACTTTTAAGAACTTCTGTAACAACTTTAATGAGTTATTCTTTGGTAAGTTTAGCCATTACCTCTTCTGCATCATCATCAGATTCTGATTCTGATTCATATCCAGAAGTACCTTCCTCTTGATCCTCTGTCCTGGCCATCAGTGCAACGTTTGCACATTCTTCTTCTGATTCAGAAGATGACTCACACTCATCTGAGTCATCCCATGTTGCCATCAGAACCTTCTTCTTCTTGCTGAACTTCTTCTTAGGTTTTTCTTTCAGAAGTTTGGGGCAGTCATTCTTGTAGTGCCCAGGTTCTTTGCACTCATAGCACACCACTTCTTTCTTGGCAGATCTTCTGTGACTAGAAGATTCCTTTCTGTTATCAGATCTTCTGAAGTTGTTAAACTTCTTTCCTTTGTGCTTCCAGAGTTTGTTAATCCTTCTGGATAGCATGGATAGCTCATCTTCTTCTTCAGAAGAAGATTCTTCAGAGCTTTCTTGAATGACCTGCAAAGCTTTAGCAGTTTTGTTAGATTTTAAAGCTATGGATTTACCTTTATCTTTCTTCTGGGGTTCATCTTCCTCCAGCTCAATTTCATGGCTTCTCAAAGAACTGATAAGTTCTTCTAGAGAGATCTTTTTCAGATCTTTTGCCATCTTCAAAGCAGTCACCATTGGTCTCCATCTGGTGGGAAGACTTCTGATGATCTTCTTGACATGATCTGACGTTGAGTAGCCCTTGTCCAGAACTTTCAGACTAGCTGTAAGAATCTGAAATCTAGAAAACATAGTTTCTACATTTTCAGAATCTTCCATTTTAAATGCCTCATACTTCTGTATGAGCGCCAGAGCCTTGGTCTCTTTAACCTGAGAATTTCCCTCATGAGTCATTTTGAGTGACTCAAACATGTCATGAGCAGTATCTCTGTTAGTAATCTTCTCATACTCAGTATGAGAGATTGCATTAAGCAATATAGTTCTGGCTTTGTGGTGATTCTTGAAATCTCTTTTCTGCACTTCAGTCATTGACTTTCTATCAATCTTTTTGCCATCCTCATCAGTAGGATGTTCATATCCATCAATGACCAAATCCCACAGATCAGCATCATACCCAAGAAAAAAACTTTCTATTCTATCTTTCCAATAGTCAAATTTTTCTCCATCAAACATTGGAGGTTTGGTACTGATCCTATCCCTCTCTTCATATTTATTGTTGATATTTGACATTGAATTATCAGCCATGATAACAAATAAATATATTGATCAAAGTATATCTCTCTGGATCTTTACTGACACTGTTAAGTGATAGCACACTCAGAACCGGAGCTCTGATACCAACTGAAGGTGAGATAATACTTAGAAAGGGGGGGATTGAATAAGTATGGAAAATTAATACTTGAAAATAATCACACAATTATTTTTATCCTGGTTCGTTAAACAACTACTCCAGTCCACCCTTCCAGAGTGATTTGTCTTTCTCAACAAGGACTTAATCCACTATTAAATCAAACTGATTACAATAGTATCACCTAAGAACTACAGTTCTTAGTCTTCTTAAGAGCTACTGATTCTAACTGAATCCTCTTAAGGAAAAATCCTTTACAATCAATGTAAATTAAATACAAGAGTTTTTAATGCTTCTATAAAGCTTTAATCACAACAGTGATTTTTCTCTTAAGTTTAAGTACAATGAGATTCTATGAAGAATAAGAATGAAGGCTTTTAGAATATTATGATTTCTTTTCAGCAAAGGTGTAGCACTGAAGAATGAAGTGAAGATCTCCTTTTATAGGCAGCTGAATCATGCAAGCTGATCATTGAAAAGAGAGTCCAAAAGGTCTGAGCCTTTTTGTCTTCACATGCACTGACTTTTCCTTGAAATAGATGGCACAGAAAAATCCTTTTTGTCTGTGTAAGAGTGTCTAGCACAAATAAGGAAAGAGACGTTGAATAGTTCCAACGGATATATTCTTGAAAACACTTCTTCAGTTTCAGCAAGTTCTTCAGAGTCTGAATGGATCAGAGTCTTCTAATGAAATTCAGAACTATACTGTATCAGAGTCTTCTGCAGCGTGTGTGCTTCTAACGTGTTGATCATCAGAGCATTTTGACATAGAACTTCAGTACTTGGCAGCGTAGGTACTTTCAGAAACTTCTGTAGATCAATGCTTTGAGAAACTCTTCAATCAATATTCTTCTATTCTTCTGATGCTTCAGCTTCAGATGCTTCTGATTATCTTCAGATGCTTCTGATTATCTTCAGATGCTTCTGACTCAGAATGTTCTGGAGCTTCTTTCTTCAGATCCTTCAGGACACTACGCTCAGGATCTTCTGTGAGGACCAAACAGATTCTTCTGTGAGGTGAATTTGGCGCTTCAGAGTCAGAATAACTTCTTGTATTCAAGGCAGATTTTCTTCTAGAGAGTTAATATAATTTCAATCTGCAATAAAACTCTCAAACAAATTTTAGAGTATATAATTCTTAAATATAAATTTCCTTACAGTTATCATCAAAACAAAGAGTAATTATTAAGAACCAATCTGTGTTCTAACATTGTTGATAATATTTAAAATTATATCAATGATTTCTTCCCATACAATGTTTTAATAGGTCTGGCCGTCTGGTAGAAAATAGTCGGCAGGTCATTAGGCCTTGGGCTGCATTGCCCTTAAGATGAGTGATCGTCTTATACACTTCTTGAGGCGTGAGTGGAGCCTTAAGCATATTTTGCATTGTTACTCTTAGAACATTGGTTTGTTTTCTAAAATGTTCCTCGGTTTGGTTTAGATTAGAAATGTGGAATTGCTCGTAGTAGAAATCGGTTAGAGTTTCATAAATTTCTTCTTCGTGGTTAGTTATGTCACCATTAGGTTTCGTAATAGTTTTAATCCAATTTTGGTTCCTTCTTTGAATGACTTTAAGGTGGAAAAACTTGGTATTCTTGTCTCCTTCCTTGAGCCAATAGATTTTGGCTCTTTGAGCCCATCATATCTCTTCGTGATGAAGGATTGTATCCAGCTTATTTTGGTTCTCTTTTATACTATTGTGATTTTTATTTATATGGTTGTTATCTTGGAGAGTAGTCAGGATTTTAGAAATCCTACTAATTTTCTTTGGCGAATTTCCAAACTTAGCTTTTGCTGTAGAATTTGACCACCAACACAGCTTATCAAATCTTTTTTGTAATGACTAATATTTTTATCCTGCAAAATAATAAACAATTATATAAACTTGAGGCATGTAATAACATTGTCTTTAAGGATTTATCCATCTCATAAATGCAAATCTCCAGGATTCAACAGGTTCTTACCAGATTCTCATTATAAATATGAGGTTTCAGAACAACAAAAAATTATTAACAGGAAGATGAATCAGGAAAAAGGGAAAGGAATAGGAAAACATAGAAAACAGTGAGAATTTTTACATTATATGTAAATTTTTCCTTCTTCTCCTTTTTTATGAAATTAGAGGAGTTTTTATATATAGGAGATAGATAAAGGTTTTGACTAAGTCAATAAAAATTTATTGTATAACCAATTAAAATCATAAATAATAATAATAATAATAATAATAATAATAATAATAATAATAATAATTATTATTATTATTATTATTATTATTATTATTATTATTATTATTATTATTATTATTATTATTATTATTATTATTATTATTATTATTATTATTATTTTATCACATTTTTCATTCAAAATTAGAAAATAAAGCCACTTTAAAATTTTTGAAATATATATCAAAATTTGCAACAATCTCCCATATATTTCAAAAGTTCCAAAATAATAGTAAAAATAAAAATTTATAAATTAACATCCCGAATGTGATGCATCAAACTGGTGTAGAATGATAGTACTTAACACAATGAAATTGGTGTAGCAAGGCACATGAACCAAAGATATTTGACGTATGTTAGATGTCTAACACCCACATCACACCCTCACAGTTCTTGTTGTTAACGTCGTGGTGCGCTAATAGGCCATGCATGTGTCTGGTTATTTTATGAGTGCTCTAGAGATTTCGCCAAAATCTCATACAAGCGGCCCCACTCAACACTCATATAGGTGATTTCATCAAGTTTATGCTGCAAATCATGCACCACCAATAAAGGATATGAAATTCATTAAAAGCTACATAAGCTTATCCTCTCAGTAATACAGTGTCTAGCACTTTCTCATCTACACCATAAGAAAAGGACGAAAGAAAATTTAATCAAATAAATTTTTGTGCTAGCATAACTAACAAGTGACTTTTTTTTTACCTATATGAACCTTTTTCATGGGATTTCCAATCACAACGATTGGATTCCCATCACTTATTAATTTCAATTGGCTTTAAATCCAATTCTCCTTGATTTGCTCACTAATTAATTTTTTCCCGGGGCTTTGGCAGAGGATCAACTAGGATCACTTTGATCTGACTTCACTTAAATAGAGGATATTACCTCGTTATTTAGTAACTACTTTATACACAAGTGAGAAAGACACACAGTTTCTTCCATCAATAAATATTGACTAAGACGTCTCTAAGTTAATCAATCTCAAAGTTTATTTACTAAGGGTCTGTTTGGTA
This sequence comes from Lathyrus sativus, assembly GCA_963859935.3. NCBI lineage: Eukaryota > Viridiplantae > Streptophyta > Magnoliopsida > Fabales > Fabaceae > Lathyrus > Lathyrus sativus. The sequence continues at coordinate 632,671,469 of OZ012741.1, read as the reverse complement.
AAAATAGCAATAGATTGATAAACTAGCTGATAGCTTATAGCTTATACCATATGGTTGATGACTGATAGCTTATAGTTTATACCATATGGTTGATGACCGATAGTTTATAGCTTATAAATGATGGTTGAGACTGATAGTTGATAAGCTAATGGAAGTGTTTGGTAAAATTAGCGGTTCAACTAACTTATAAATGTAAAATGTTCATTTTAAATTAAAATAAATTATAAAGGGTAAAAGTGTGTTTTTGTGAAAATAATAAGGATAAAAATGAAGAAAACATGATAAGCTATAAGCTATAAGGTAAAATGCAATTTAAAATAGCGTTTGGAAAATAAGCTATAAGGTAAAATGCAATTTAAAATAGCGTTTGAAAAATAAGATATAAGCTAGCAAAATAAGATATAAGCTCATGATGAAAAGATCGTTACCAAACAAATCTAAATTGTCATATTATCTTATAAGCTATAAGCTCAAAATTGTGTCTTACTAAACATAGCATAAACCTATAATAATAAAATAAGTCTCATCAATTAGACTTATACATGTATACTTCTAATAAGCTTATTTTTCAATAAATATAAATCTATTTAAAACACTCCATATATATTTCTTCTGCTAATATCAACTTCAACCAAAACGGTATCGTATTGTTGGCTTTCCGGTGATCATAGCGCAGGTATGCCGCCCACGCCACCGTTATTCCTCCCTGATGACCTTATCACTGAAGTCATATCATTCCTTCATTTGAAATCTCTTATTACTATTTGTTTTATATTATTACTATTTTTTTCTATTATGCTTCGCCAAGGAAGTTCCAGTCCTTGATAGCTACTTTAGGAAGCTTGGATCAGGAAACATGGCTTATGTTATGGGTGGTTCAGACAGCACACAAAAATGACATGTTTACTATGCTGTTGAAGAGTCTGTGTTAGACCTGTATGTTTTTGTTAGACAATAGGTAGTAAAGTTAATTATTTAATTAATTCTACTTGAGGGTTGAGATTTCAGTGGTTTAGCTTCTAAATCATCCCCAAAAAAGATTGATTTCTTCTATTTGCCATAACCCCTTGTTGCATCACCAACAGTAGCTCACATGGCAGCTAGGAAACAAGGAAAGATTCTGAATGTTGGCAGTGTTACTGGAGTGGCCTCTGGACCTTGGTCGGGTGCTTACAGTGCTTCTAAAGCTGCTCTTCATGCTTTAATAGATACACAAGGTTTTAAGTATAGGTTGAGAATATATTGTAGAAGTTGTTTCTTTCATTAAGTTGAGATTTCCTACTTATACACCGTAAATATGACGGTTACAGAGATTTGCTAAAATCTCTCCATAAAGCCCACTAACATAAGTTACAGGCCACATATTCAGCATAAAATAAGGAACAGCATTGACTGAGTTTATTTAAATAAATAACATTAAATAAAAAGACTAAATAAGATTAATTTGATTCTCTAACACGCCCCCGCAAGCCGGACGGCCGTTGGGAAAGTCCGAGCTTGTTGATTATGGACTCAAACTGTGGACGGTGCAGAGGCTTCGTCAAAATATCGGCGAGCTGGTCGCCTGTGGACACATGGGTTACCCGGAAAACACCGTGTTGGACATTCTCCCGAACAAAGTGATAGGCGATGGCGATGTGTTTCATTCGGGAGTGGAATACAGGATTGGAGGAGAGAAAGGTGGCACCCATATTATCGCAATATATGGCAGGTTGGTGGATCCGGTGGCGGAGCTCTTCGAGGAGAGATAGGAGCCAGAGAACTTCAGATGTTGTGTCGGCGAGTGCTCGGTACTCAGCGTCCGTGGAGGAACGAGCCACAGCTCTTTGCTTTTTGGAGCCCCAAGAGATAGGGGTGGAACCGAGATAAATGATAAACCCGGTTGTGGAGACGTAAGTGTCTCTGTCACTAGTCCAGTCAGCATCGGAAAAGGCATGTAATGTTGTGGATGGGCTGGAAGAAACGACGATGCCCCTGTCGATAGTTCCGACAAGGTACCGAAGCAAGCGTTTGAGAGCAGCCCAGTGAGAAGAGGTGGGATGTTGCATAAATTGGGACAGTCTGTTGACGGCATATGCAACATCGGGACGAGTTAAGCTTAGGTACTGCAAACTGCCGACGAGACAACGATAATCGGTGGGTGAGGGAAGTGGTTCACCATCTGTTTTGAGCAGATGAGTTGACGCAGAGAGTGGTGTTGTGACTGGTTTGGCATCTTCCATGCCAGCTTTGATGAGTATGTCACTGATATATTTTCTTTGGGACAAAAACAGGCTGCCAGAGTGATGTGGGATGACTTCAACACCCAGGAAATATGACAGTGTACCTAGATCCTTGAGAGAGAAGCGAGCAGCAAGGCGTTGAACAAGTTGGGTGACGGCTGTGTCGGTGTTCCCAGTGACGATAATGTCGTCCACATATACCAATAAGGCAATAAAGACTGACTCGCTGGAATGGATGAAGAGTGACGCATCTGCAGCAGAAGTGACAAAACCAATTTGGAGTAGAAAGGAGCGAAGTTCAGTGTACCACGCTCTCGGTGCCTGTCGGAGACCATAAAGGGCCTTGTTGAGCCGACATACGTGGTTGGGATGAGATGGATCGACAAAGCCTGATGGTTGGCATACGTACACCTGCTCAGAAAGTGAACCTTGCAAGAAAGCATTGTTGATGTCGAGTTGACGCAAGCGCCAACCCTTAGAGACAGCCAATGTGAGAATGACTCTGACGATAACCGGTTTGACCACGGGGCTGAACGTCTCATGAAAATCCCATCCGGGTCGTTGATGGAAGCCCTTTGCGACGAGCCTTGCCTTTAGACGATCAATTGAACCATCCGGAAGATATTTGGTTCGAAATACCCATTTGCTGCCAACCAAGTTTTGTGTGGGGTGGGGTGGAACTAGAGTCCAGGTATTGTTGGTGCAAAGGGCATCATATACCTTTTGCATTGCTTCTCGCCATGCTCGATCCTTGAGAGCTTGCGTGATAGTTCGCGGTTCAATGGGTGGATGGGGAGTGGTAGAGAGGTTCATCTTGCGGAGGGGTTTGATGATGTTGTTTTTGGATCGAGTGACAATGCCACGATCTGGGATGATTTGAGTTGGTGGGGGTGTGGATTGTGGTTCTGAGAATGATGATTGAGAGGTAGAGGGAGTGGCGGCCAAGGGACCGGAGATAGGGGAGGTATGTGGGCTGTTAGTTGAGCTTTATGGGGCTGGAGTTGGGGTAGGTGGGTAACTAGGACATGATGAGTCCGATTGGGAAGGAGAGGGAGGTGGCATGGGAGGTGTTAGGATGGGTAGTGATATGGTGGTCCAATCTGTATGGTGGGCTGAATTTTGTGGGGTTTTTGGTTGTTGCCGAAACGGGAATTTTGTTTCGACAAATTTGATGTGTCGTGAGGTGTAGATTCGTCGAGTTTTTGGGTCCATACAATAGTAGGCATGTTGAGTGGTGGAGTAACCTACAAAAACACAAACAACAGATCTGGATTCCAATTTATGAGCAGTGTATGGTTTTAACCACGGAAAACACAAACAACCAAAACTTTTTAACTTAGCATAATCTGCATTTTGTTTAAAAATAATAGAAAAAGGTGATCGGTTTTGAAGGGTTGGGGTAGGAAGACGGTTGATGAGATATACCGCGGTGAGAAGTGCATGAGGCCAAAACTCAAGTGGCATACCAGAGTGTGTTAGTAGGGCCAAACCAGTTTCGACTATGTGACGATGTTTACGTTCAGATATACCATTGTGTTCGGGAGTATGGGGTGGTGAAGGGATAGGTTTCCAAGATCAGCGGCTGATACCATATAGGTTGAGAATATATTGTAGAAGTTGTTTCTTTCATTAAGTTGAGATTTCCTACTTATACACCGTAAATATGACGGTTACAAAGATTTGCTAAAATCTCTCCATAAAGCCCACTAACATAAGTTACAGGCCACATATTCAGCATAAAATAAGGAACAGCATTGACTGAGTTTATTTAAATAAATAACATTAAATAAAAAGACTAAATAAGATTAATTTGATTCTCTAACATTAAGTTCCCCTTTTCAAACTTGTTTTAATCTTGGATATGTTCATGTCTACATCATATTAACTAAAGGTAATTCAACTGGTTAAGAAATTGTTGTTTGTTGTATACATAAAGGGAGATATGGTGTTAGTTAAAGAGTTACTATATCTTGTGATTGCGAATGAGAAAATTACCTAATTGATATGTTTATTTTTTTTTACAAGAAGAAAATTACTTTGAGGTTGATATAGATATGCATAGACTCAGCTATATCTTTAAAAAAGAATTTGAAGTATTCATAGACATATTAAAGAACTGCACTCTAGATGTTGGCCTTACAATCCAGGCATGTAGTTTTCTCTTATGACAAAAACATTACATGAATTTTATCTTATGCTTCTACTAATTATTATCATATAATATTTGTTCATGTTCAGAGGAACAAAGTTGAGGAGCTTCTAGAGCAAGTGTTATGTTGTATTAAATTAAATAACATTAACCACTAAAATTACCAAAAACTATGGCTAACTCAAGATACACTATAATATTATAATGGCAAAAGCTTTTGCATATCTTGGTATCAATTACTTAAGTGAAGTTTTTTTTACAAATTTATGATTTGAACTAACAAAGTTTGTGGTAGTATCGCCAAATAAAATATTTTATCTAATAATGTGATATTTTTTAGAAATGACCATGGACAAGGTTTTATCTTATAAAGTATTGATTCATTGTATAAATATCTTGGTATCAATTACATAGTGAAGGTTTATTAGAAGTGACCAACAACTAAATCTGCAGTACCAGTAGTATAAGAGCTCAAGGTTCAGGTGATAAACATGCTCCAATTCTCATGCTTGTGTGTATGTGTGTTTTTGACATGTATGAATGTTTAACATGTGTGTATCTTCATTCAAGGTTCAACAAAATCTAGTATTGCTGAAGGGATTCCTGAGAAAACAGATTCTAAGGATGATAATCTAGTATTTGTTGCTGGTGCTACTGGAAAAGTTGGTTTAAGAATAGTCAGGTACATTTTCAGCTTTTGAGATAGACACTTTTGTTTGCAAAATGCTGAGCAATGATAGTTTCATTCAGCGAGCTTATAAAGCTTGGTTTTAAAGTTAGAGCAGTTGGTATTGACTTTATAAATTTTACCTTGGAAAAAAGGAGAAGTTGCTTGACTTTATAAATTTTGGCATTGACAGCAGTCAACATGGGCTAACACCTGCCACCCGCCAAATGACTATCTTCTACGGAGGTTAAGCTCATGTTTTTGATGATGTAACACCCACATAAGGTCAGGCCCCTATTCATGACATGGTGTATTTGTTTACTGCATTTTGTGAAATAGGGCCTGGAATTAGTTTGTATTTATGAGTTATCACGTTGAAACAATTTGTGCCTTAGAAACATGGTGCGTGGTGTACTTGTGGTTGGTTTAACAATCATTCTATATTTAAACTAATTGGATTTCAGCTTACAAACAATATAGATACTCAGAGTTGGCTTTCCTATCACACCTGCGTTGTAGTTTCGACAACTTATTTTGGCTGGTCATTGCACAGTATAGTGGAAGTGCTCAACCTATAATATATGATAGAAAAGTATTCATAGGATTAAGCATCAATAATAGATTTGCTTATGCTTTGGTACGCTGGTAGAGTCACTTTTGAGAACAGTATTTTCTCTTACTCGTTTAAAAAGTTACTTAAGGCTTTCTTCAGAGTTTCATAATATATATTTTGAAGTATCAGAAACATCATTGTTAGTTTCAAATCAAAATTCGGTGAGGATCTGTTAAATTGTTACATCCTAAATTCTGACTTGGTAATTTTTTTTTATCACCAAGCCTTATCCTACAATGTTGGACCAACTACATGGATCAATAAATATCTTTGGGCTTTATCAAAACCAATTTTTTAATAAAATCATTTAGGGTAGAGTTTGTTGGCATTCACTTTAATGGTTCACCCATTTTCTTAGATTTTCTTTGCAAGTCATAATAGAAGGTCTTATGTCTTTCACTCTGTTGGGTCACTCTGCTTATCATGACTTTTGCATGCTCTTTAGTGTATGCAGGCAGATGTTATAATGGCTTTGGCTGGGTCAAATGGAGGATCTTGGTCCACAACATTCTCGTCAAAATCTACTGCAAAGTTGGTTAATGATAGTAATTTATATAGTGGTTAAAATGAAGCAGGATTAATGAATAATGTACCATTCCCACAAGAGCTTCACGGGAAGTTGCCTATAAGTGGCAGTTCTAGTCGTGCTGTTGGACCTAGTGATCATGTATCCACTCCAACCAGTAAGCCTCAAGCATACTACCATAGTTTGATTTGGGTATTGTATAGTTTATAATAATGGATATCATACCTCCAAATGGCAGAGTTTACAAAAAATACAATCTCAAGAGCTTGATGATTAGAGAAGTTAAGTCCATACTCTCAATGCATCATTTAAAGACAAGAGCAAGAGATGTTGGAGATGAAGCAATAATAGCAACGACAAGAAAAAGAGATGATTGAAACGAACAATAAAATTTCATTGTTAATGAATCATTTAGGATTTGCTGCACCTTCTTCTCATCTACCCCAAGTCAATAATGAAACTGATAATCCAAGTGAAGATGATGTTGATGAATCAGAAGAAGACATTAGTGAACATATTAGTAGTGAATTTTGATTTGGATTGTGTCACACCCCAAATTTTACCCTTAGATTATTAGGTTCTTTTCGCATCTCATCTCATTCTGCATCGCATTTTAACTAACCGCTAACCAGTTTGTCCAGTCTGTTGGTTTTATTTGCAGGAAAATTACATTGTATACAATTTAATCTATGAAGGGCAAAAGGGACTTGTTTGAACTCAGCAGTTACGTTAGATTTAAATCGTGCAAGATGATTAATTGTCGAATTCGGGGTTTGGAACGTCAAAGCTTAATTAGATAACTTTAATTGGATGAAGTTAATCAGACGAATTTATTTAGATGAGTTTCATCAGAGGAATTTAGTCGTTTGAATTTAATCGAATGATTTTGATCAGTGGAACGTAATCGAGCAAATTTAGTTGCTTGAGTGTAAGCGGGTGAATTTACGTGGCGAAATTTGATCAGGAATTAAATTCAGTTTAGTAAGAAAAATAGAATTTATTTATTTAAATTCTATGTTTTTTATTACAATGTGCAAAGACAATTACAATTTCAAATTAATTTCTAATTATTTTCCTAAAAAGCCTAATTATCTCCGCGTCCAACTCTTCAACTTTCGACTTTTCGGACCCGACAATAATCTGCCCAGTTTGTTTCCAAGAGAGAGAGAGAGAGAAAGAGAGAAAGTGATTTTTTTGAAAAAGTGTTTTTTGGAAAAGTGTTTATGTGGGAAAAGTGATTTTTCTTAATTTTAGCCAAACAAGACTTAAGACATCCAAAATCCATAGAACCAAAGTGGATATCCAGATCTATCAAGGAAAAATGAATATCTAAGTTTAGAAACAACTTTCCCAAAATCCTTACAACCAAACGGGGTCAAAGTCATCATAAATAACTTTCCCAAAATTTTAGCAAAACAAGGTCAAAGAAATCAACAAACCAGCCACGAAAATTGTAACAACCAGCATGCCCAGGCTCAATCAAACAAGTATTATATAAACAGCAGCCTCACCATCAGTTTGTAAGAAAAAAAGGAAATCCAGAAGGGGAAAGAAAAAGGAAAGTTCAATCAGTAGAAAAATAAGGAAAAAGAGGAGAAAAAGAACCAACTCAAATCGCTTCAAACCTAGCGAAAAAGGTGAACAATTTTGATACTAACAGGTTTTTTTTCGTTTACTTTGTGTTTTCAGAATCCTACTGGGAAGAGTAAGAATGGTAGGAGGAATGAACGAAAAGCTTCAAAAGAACAACAATCGAGAAGCTGTGCCGCCCCCTCCCCCATTTTTATTTCAATTGCTTTATATTCTTTTTTATTTTTCTTTATTTTATTATTTTATTATTATTATTAGTAGTAGTAGTATTTTATATTTTTATAGTTTAAGAAAATTAGATTCATTAAAACCATTCATTCATTTTTATTTTAACTTTATATTTTGGTTTAATTAGGTTGATAAAACCTTTCATAAAGTTAAAACCTTTTTTATTATTTTTATTTTACAATTTAGTTTAATTAGGTTAAATTAAAACCTTTCTTAAGTTAAAACCCTTTTTTTTAAATTAAAACTTTCTTAAACTAAAACTCCTTTTTTGAAGATGAAAGCCTTTGTTTTAAAAAAAAAAATCAAAACCCTTTTTTTAAAACCTTTTCTTAAAGTTAACTAGAAACCTTTTTATAAAAGATGATTAGAACATTTCTTTAAAATTCAACATTCCTCAATTAAAAAACCTTTTTTGAAAAAATAAGATTTTTATTAATCCATTAAAATTAGGCAAAGTTAAAAATTAACATTTTAAATTCAAACTCTTTTTTTGTAAATTCTTCATTTAGTTTAAATCCCTTTCCTAAAATCGTCTAACGTTGCGCTTTCAATTTCACATTGAACCTTACCGGTTATTCTCGTATAATTTTCATGTCGGTTCATTCATTGTTTTCTCAGTTGTACTGTTATAATACTTCATTTTTCATATTTCATTTTATGGTTGTAATTTACGCGAGGATATTGTCGCTTTGCAATTCCCTTACTTTCCGCATTTTATTTTCTTTGGGTTGTAATTTATGCGAGGATATCGTTGTTGTGCAATTCCTTTACCGTTTTCGTACCTTTCCCGTATTTTCATACTGCCGCTTAATCGTATTTTCATTATTTTATTTACCGTTAAATCCCTTCCGAAGGAATAGGTCTAGCCGTTTGACCGTTGCGTCAATAGTCTTTACCTTGGACTCTTTCCCCTTTTAAAATGCCTAGGCGTCCCGCCGTGTACAGTTTTACCATTTACCTTAGCATTGGGATAAGGAGTCGCCGCACTCCATTTTAGGCGTCCCTCCGTGGACACTTTTACCCTTTACCATAGCATTAGGATAAGGAGTCGCCGCACTCCATATTAGGTTTCCCGCCGTGGAATACATATCTTACATTTTTAATTCAATTCAACTTCTACGTAAAAATAGGAGTCGCCGCACTCCACATAAGCGCTTCCTTAAGAATGCTTATTCCCCCATTGAAACCTTAACCACAGTCAAGAAGTTTCTAACCTCCCTTTAAAGGGGAACTACGATTACTCTGATTCCATCCCCTACCTCGGATACGTAGGCACAAGATGTGAATTTTAGCGAGTAAACTTAGGACTAACCCTTAGGTCTCTCTTTCACCTTTAAAGCAAAATAGTAAACTTTAAACAAGAGGTTCTTATAGAGTATTACAGAAGTTTAGGGTGCTAATACCTTCCTTAGGCTTAACCAACCCCTTTACCTAGATCTCTCCCCGCATTTTTTACGATGCAAAACAAGTTTTTCCTTTCTTTAACCTTTCCTTCAGATAAATCAAAGACCGATTGTGAATCAAAGATTATGATTCAAATTAATTAATAATTTGATATCCTATTCTCACCGCAACATATTGTTTTTTCTTGTTAACTAATTTGAAATTTGCATTGTTTTTTCTTATTAATCTGGTTGGACAAGTGATTATTAGTAAATTAAATATAACTTTATAAGTACTTGTTATTGACTTTATAGTAATGTTTGGTTGCTTTAAAAATTCGAATGTGATTAGTGTTGCATTGTCTTATTCAAATTATATTTTTATTTTTATATTATTGTTACTTTGATATTTAACAATAATCATAATATTTTAAATATGAAATAAACACAATTAATAATAAAAACTAAAAACCTGAAGGAGAAATTACTTGTGAGTTTACCTGCGGATTTTCAATTTGCTGCGACTTTTCCTGCGAAAATTTAAATTACCTACGACATTTTCTACGAGTTTTTCTATTTTACCTGCTAATTAATTAACTACGAAGGTTTTAGCGGGGAACAAAAATAGCAAGAAGAATCGCAGATAACACGGTTTCTGCAGAAATTTTGTCAAAATCCGCAGAAAATCAGAGTATTTCTAGTAATGAAAATAGTAATTCAAACAAAATCATACTGTATTTTATCAAAATAAAATTTAATTGCAGAATTTCATTCACATTTTGGTGAAGAAGTTTTAATACGATAAAATACATAAAAAAAATCATAAATAAGTGGAAAACGTTTTGCTAATATAAAATAATACCTCGACTAAATATTATCAAAAACAATTCTATGATAAAAAGGTCAAGACTATGAATCCAGTAATTTACTAATATAATTAAATAACTGATTTATGACCTATTTATATGTCTCAATTATTAACATTTTTTTATATTAATATAGTAGACAAAAAAAGGCAGATAACTATGTAGCAAGGGAAAATACAACAAGGAAAATTTTTGCATAGTAAGGTCAATGGCGAGGATAATCAAAATGGAGAGCAAAATCAAGGTGACCAAGGTCACTGGGAAAAGATCCAATGCAACAAACACAGGTTGAATGGCATGAGGAGTTCAGTTTGGAGTGTTGGGAGAGGGAAAGGGAAGGGATAAGAAGAAAAATTATCTTCTTTCTTTTTCATTGAGTTTCCTAATCATTTCAACGCAAGAGACATGTTTGATACATTCAAAGAATACGGTTTGGTCGTGGAGGTTTATATTCCTGCAAGAAGAGATAAAAGAGGAAAGAGGTTCAGGTTCGTTCGGTTTAGAAAGGTAGTGTATAAAAATATGCTGGCAATCAAGTTAGACAACATACTTATTCAAGGCAGGAATGATAAAAATTGATAACTGAATTGGAGAGGTTGTTTTATTATTGAAAATAGATAGCCTTATAAATAGGCAGTACAACAGAATAGTTCAACAAAGACACGAACTTAAAATTCCTAAAAACAAGCTACCCACTAAACAAACTAACACCACTAACAACACCCTTGAAATGAAACCCTTCAGCTTCAGTTCACTAAGTCTCATTTAGTGTGCAGACTCCAAGTAACTTCCCGAGCTTCAAAAATGTAGGCAGCTTCAGTGGCTTGGTCATTATATCTGCGATCTGATCTTCACTCCTGCAGTAGAAGATATCGATTATACCTTCCTTTGTGTAATCCCTTAGAGTCTTTTTGATCTTTATGTGCATGTATTTTAATTATGTGCATGTATTTTAATTATGGATGTTAGAGTCTTTTCAATCTTATGATAGTACTAACCTTCATGTTGTGCTTTGAGTGTAAACAGTTAACCTAAATAGTTGAGAGTTTGGTGAATTTTGTCTTGTAAGGATCTTGCTACTTAGGATGTACTCTCTGGTAAACGAGCACGCGCGGTTAGGGGGATCATCATGACCCTATCCTAGCCATCATAACGCATTAAATGTGGCTCACGGCTCGAGGAACACGTGGCACTTCACTTCTTCAAATCCCATTAATCGTTGGTCTCCCGGTATATTGAGCTTCCCGACATGTAGTGTTATAGGTCCCCGGACACAGATTCCCTCGGGCACCAAGTATCAGCCTCATCTCCGCAACAAGCGACGACCTTGCCTGGAGTGCAAATTTTCCTTAAGTCACCACTCCCATGCTCGAAAGCAACGACTTGGGGGGCTACTATTCCGGACTGGCCCAATCCACTTCTGCTCCCAGAACGGCTCAATTGCCTAAATCTAACCAAACTGGGGGAGAATTTACCTTTCTGCCCATCCACCGGGGGAGGTAGACCAGTTTACCCCTGGGCCCACACTTCTCCTCATCAGTCCTTACCCGTCACGCATGGTCCCACCACTCAGAAACAGTCACGACGCTTGTGCCCGTTACTGCATCTCTGTCCATAACAACGACTAGTTATGAGCACCTCTTATGTCCCAGCGACTAATTTCTAGAAGTTACCTATTCTTCGGGAAACAGTTATCTCGCTTGAAAATTAGGACCAATGGCCAAGCACTAGGGGCACTATAAAAACCCTCTCATTTGAGAGGGTCAGGTATTCAATATTCACCTTGATACACACATATTCTATACTTGACTTCTTTCTCCCGATTCTTTCTTTAGCATCAGAGTGCCTTACAGATACACCACCGCATCCTCTCTCACACCCAACATCATAGACAATTGTCTTTGACCCACTTCAGATTCTGATCAACCGTCAAGATCACTTTCCATTAGCCATATATCCTTGAAAAATATGGTTAATTCATTCGTGAATTTATGTCATTTATTCCTAATTTTTTTACAAAAAAAAGGTTTTCCTGCATGTTCATAACTCATCATTAAATAACCAACACCAACAAACATACATATCTAAGTATTACAAAACAATAGATTTTTCTTATAACATGCCACATGTTTCCTCTCCCAACACTCATTTAGTGCTGCAATAGTATTATTCACATGATCTCACCCTAATCCAGTATCTTTTCCAAATAAGTTGTACCAAGCACGCCAATCCTTTCTTAGATTAACATACATATTCTTCCATTGTGCTTTCTCATACTTCCTTTTTGGTTAACTCATGAAAATTGAAAAATGATATCTTTCCATTCTTTCTTTTCTAAAGCTTGTACCAACAAGTTATCCCTTGAAAAACTTGATCCAAACATACTTTCACAAAAAATGTAGTTTCACTACAAGAAACATTGCATTTTTCCAGGTGATTTTCACATCACTAACTCAAAAACCACTTCACTAACCAACTTTTGTGACGTGGGTAAAACACGTCGGAAATGCAATGGTGGGAACATGGTCCCACGTGGAAAATACGTCACAAAGTTGTGACATAGTTCCCACGTCGCAAATAACAAAATCAAGAGAAAATCTTCCCACGTGAAAACCAAGTCACTAATTAGTGACATGATTTTCACGTGGGAACCCAATGACTTTGCACGTTAATTCTGGCACTAATTAAGTTGGTTCCCATGTGATTTTCACGTCACTTATTAGTGACGTGATATACATGCCACAACAAAAATATGTTTTATAATAGTCACATTGTTTGCACTTCACTATAAAATTTAATAATAAAAAAATAAAAATAAATATTAACTGAAAACAGCTATAAAATTAAAATAAATATTAAATATTAACTATAAATTTTAAAAAATTAAAATAATATACATTAAAAAAATATATGTAATTTGTCTTATAGATATACATCATTTTAATAAAATGTGTAATTTAAATCTATTTTTTCTATTTCGACACCAACCAAATAAAATATGTTCACTAAAATAATATAAATTATGTTTACTAAAATATACAACATATTCTCAAAATATAATATTTTAAAATATAATATATAATTTGTTTATTAATAATAATATATTTAACATATAATATATATTCATTATTTTTAAAAAATATGTTTTTCTAAAATAATATATATTATGTTTACTAAAATATAATAACTATTCAATAATATAATATTCTATAATATATATAATACATTATAAAATTCATTATATTTATTAAAAATAACACATTTAAAATATATATAATACATATTCATTATTTTTTAATAAACATACTTTTTGACAAAATAATACATTTAAAAATAACACATTTTAAATATAATACATATTCTTTATGTTTTGTAACAAATATCTTTTAATTTTTTCTATTTACAATATTGTTTACTAAATTTTTTTTTAAAAATTCTACTTTTTCTCACATACTAAATATTCTGTTTTTAAAAATTAAAAATATATTACATATTTAATTTGTTTCTAATAAATATTCTGTTTATATATATTATTATATTTTTAATTCGAAATATATATATTCTAAAAATATATATATTATTTTCATTTTTTTCTTTCAACAACAACAACACAATAAACAAAAATAATATTTATAAAATATCAACAAAAAAATATCAACAACAACAAAAATATAAATATTCTAAAATTTTATAATATATCAACAAAATAATATATCAACAACAACACAACACAATAATATATCAACAAAAACTCTAAAATTTTCTTCTAAAATTATATTTCATATATCACCAAAATCTCAAAAATAAACTAATTGAAATGCTTAAATACCTCATTGTGCTAACTCTATCAAAGCTTTCAATTGACTTTCTTAAATCTAGATCTGAAAAAAAAAATCAACAATTAATAATTAGATAAATATAAAATAAACGGTAAAATATTCACAAAAACAATCTATAGATCAATCACCTTAAATTTTTTGTGAAATTTTCTTTGAAAATGGAGTTGTGATGGAGGCAGTGATAATGGAAAAAGGAAGAAAATTGGGGAGGAAGGAAGATGAAAGCAACGAAGGAATGAAATGAGATGTTGCTGAAAGAAAATTTTGTGAATTAATATATAGGGAGTCTTGTGACATGGTGAACACGTGGGAGGTACCCACGTGATTCTCGTGCGTTCCCTGTGGAAAGTTACCCACGTGATTCTCAAGTCGGAACATTTCACAAAACTGTCTCATTCAATTCCAACATTCAATGTATCTGGAAGGTTAATGGAAAAGCTGAGATATTTTTTATTTATAGTTTTGCAACGTGATTTGCATGTGGGAAACTTGTGTGTAACATGTTACACACGTGGAAAATAAAGGGACTTTTTTGAATTTTCAGTTCCCACCTATTTTACACGCCACAACTGAATGTTTTAAAATTTCAAACTTCCCTCCCTCTTAAAATTCCAATTTTTAGTTGAAGATTTTAGGTCTGAATAATTTATTATTTAAATGGTTCAGTGATGTGGGAATCACTTGGCAACGTGTTTTTTTCCACGTGATTAGCACGTCACTAAATCACTTGTCAAAATGAACTTTTTCTTGTAGTGTTTATTTATGATCCCATAAAGCTTTAGTTTTCTGTTGCACCCTTTCATTATTTGTGAAAAGATCCACACTAACTATAACAATTAGATGTTAACTAGATGTTAATATCTCAAATCATTATTTAATATCTCAAATTTTATTTAAAAAAAACAACTAGATGTTAACTAATTATAACAACTATTGCATCTAATGTAAAAAAATTAATCCATACTTAATTTTTCATTCTCAATTCACATTATCTCACATCTACACAATGGACAAGAATAAATGTGTGTATGAGTCACACATTGACAGATCCATTTAGCAATACACATTTTATGAAAAATATGAGAACATTTTGTATAAAAGAGTTCCGTCTCCGATCCATTGCAAAACTCTTCAAAACAAATTGAACATTGATCCTTAGAATCTGAAGTAATATCAACTTCCAAATTTGATGATAAACCCACAATTTGTTGATCATTATGATAAGCATGATTTAGATCAAATTCATCTTCTTCTCCAATGCGTGAATTAACCCATCGAAGAGCCAAATTCACCGCCTCCACTTTTCCACGTTGAACCATTTTTCTAGCACAATCTCTCATATCACGTATAACCAAGTTCATTAGGTAGTTAGGCAAGGCTTCAAAGATTTCGTACAAACATTGGTTGTTGATATCATTATTGTTGCATAAGATATCAAGAGGAATCTCAAATTTGTGAAAGTTGGGGGTTATTAATCTAAAGGTAAGGTTTTTTGGGTCATTGGACGTAGAAGAAATAATTAAGTGAGTGTAATCAATGATGATGGTTAAGCAATCATTCAATGAAAGAGTTTTTGAAGGAGACATTCTTGAGTTGAAGGAGGAATCCATGAATGATTGACAGGTTTTAGAGCAAGTATGGGGTAGAAGTAGAAAAATATTTGGTTTTGTGTTTAAATTTGTTTTAAATACAATCCTTTTATAGGAAAAAAAATCTCGAAGAAGATTTTACCCTATTGTAACAAATCCTAAATCTTTTAATATTTTATCTAACAGCAATATCCAAAAATATCTGACATAGGCATCAAAAGTATATATTTGTTTTAACAAAGATCCTTGGTGGCAGATTGTGTCATTAATAGCCAACACGATTTGAATTTTTCTTAGGATAAAAACTAACACCATTAATTACCAAAAAAAAAAAAAAACTAACACCATTAATATTTGTGACAAGAATTATGTAGGATATCTCATATTATTAGTTATTAATTCAGTTTTTCTTGTATAATCTTAGTGTTAAATTTTATCAAATATAACTTTTATTTTTTAAAACAAATATCTTGTTTTAATAAAAAATATATATATTTTAGTAATTTTATTGATAAACAATGTTAATTAATTTAAATAAATAAAGATAACAAGTTTTTTATTAAAAAAATATAAGTATTGTTAATTTTGCTTTAAAATATGAAGGTTAACTGTTTTTATTTTTATTTTGGCCTAATCATCAAACTCAACAAGATGTTTTTTAATATAAAAACTAACTATATTCTAATTGATTTATTTTATTTTAAGGAATAAATTTAATCCTACTATTAATCAAACCAATTTAATGAAATACAATAAATTAAAATTCTTTTTATTTCTAACTCTTATCAACACAACATAATTCAATACTTAGTTTCCAACACCACCTTCTGCATTCTATTTTGTATCACAATTGCCATTTTCATCACTGGACCATTCACTGCTGGGGGATTGTTGTCTCCTCCAACTTTAGTTTGGGCTTTTTTAATGATATTTTTACGTGAGTTTCTTAATCCATTCTTTGATATTTTTAGGCATTATTTTTTTTACGTCGGATGTTTTTGGAGACATATCTACGGAAAAAAGTTTCTTATCAGAACAAATTTCTTTTATAAAAAAATCAAATTTCGTTAGTCGCAAATGTAAATTAACTGTCGCAAATGAATATAAAATAGCATACATCCGTAAATAAAATAAAATAAAATAAAATTATATATATATATATATATATATATATATATATATATATATATATATATATATATATATATATATATATATATATATATATATATATATATATATATATATATATATATATATATGAGAAGTAATATGTCATAATCATAAAAAAATAGTACACAAATGTCATCAAAATATATACATCAAAAAATACATCACAGTCACTACTGTGTGTGCTTGATAACATCTGTATCCCCTCCTCTGCCTATGCCTCTGTCACCTCGTCTGTCTCTGCCGCTTCCTCGACCGCCCGGTCTGTGTCCTCGGCCATCGATCCCACCCGTCCTGACGCGATGCTTGCGATTCATAAGTTCCCCATGTGCCACCTCAATGATCTCATCCAATACACGTCTGTGGTCAGACCCCTTAGTGAAGAAACCAGAGGTAGCTCCAGTCTCTCGGCACTCTAGTTGCCCGAGTCTCGTCCAATACCATGTGCGTCTGATAGTCAGCAAAGAACTCGTCTATCTGCCTACGGGTCAAGCAGAGAGGAGCGGATACAACTGGGTGTCTAAGTATCGTCTATGTGGACCAGAACTGCCGCATAACGCACTTCGGCAAATATGGAACAGTGATGATCGAACTGCATGCAAACCATCTTGAGAATAGTGATATGTCGTCAAACGGGCTCGTCTCACAGTGATCGGCATAGACGTCGTAGCATTTGTCCTCGGCAACCAGGCGATCAAGATAGACTATGTAAGGGTCGACTGCCTGATTTCCCCTAAACAGGATAAAATCACGAACATACAACATCTGCTATGTGTATTCAAGCACACTCCCCCACCTGAAAATCATGCGAAAATGTTGGAATATCCAAGCCTGAAATGAAAATAAAATACATCAGGGTCAAGCATTATCATAAATATAAAATGAAAAGAAATGAAAAAAAAGCTACCACAAGTAGTGACATGCTGCTTGCCACAGTTTTGGTCTTCCACTGGCATCCCTCTCTCAGTCTCCAATATGTGTAAGCCAGGGTAGCCGCCCCCGAGTTGTACTCATGGATCTGTGTGAAATCCAAAAAGTACCTCAGGTAAGCGACATCGATATGTGGAGGAAGTATCCACAAACAGCTGCGTCCTAAGTAAAAATAAAACATAACACCTCAGCACATGCTGTCTTTGTATCTCAACCTCAGCTAGATCACCATCTGCTTGGCGTGCAGCAGCGAGCACCTCGCAAAATCTACGTGTCAAAAAGGAGAATCGCACATGAGCCCCTCTGGTCTTATCCACCTCCTCCAGTGCATCTACTGGATCATCCCTAAGCTCATCGATCAACAACTCTCTCGCCTCTTCCTTCGTCATCCTACTGTGATGGAGGAGGGTACCCCTGATTAGTATATGCAACAGACAGGAGATGTCGTCCAGTGTAATAGTCAGCTCGTCGTGCGGTAGATGGAAGGAGGACGTCTAAGGGTGCTATCTCTCCGTAAATCCCATCAGCATCCCGTTATGGATCAGGCTGTAATCGATATCACAAAGGTCCTTCAAACCAGAGGCAGCAAGGACATCTTGGAACCAAGCCTCCTGTGGCTGCTCCAAAGATGATATATTCCACCTATGGTTATAGAACTTCTATGGCTCACGAGCTTGAAAATTTTCCATAAATAAGAAACAATGTTAGTAATCAACAATGGTACAAATTATAAATTTCCAATGAAAAAAACAAATTGAGTATTGTTAGCTCTCTATCACAGACATGTCTGGTAGTATGGTCAGCATACCCTGTCAGCAGGGACATATCTGAGGGACCCCCTGGGAAACCCTCAACTCATCATCATCGTCTTAACCACCATCATCTATTGGTGGGTCATCAGCCTCTAGAGGTGATATCAGAGCAACATCATCAGCAGGATGGGGAACATAAGTATCTCGGCGAGGCTTGTGAGATGACGGGGCCTGTGATGAGCCCTCAGCTGAATCTCGACGCCTCCGGGATGAAGAAGTCGATGATAGGGTGGGATATGAGGTCGAGGGAGTGTCCTGGACATGTGATGAAGAAGGTTGTACAATAGGTTGTGCCTCAGTTCTATCGGCCTGGGTAACGGTGGCTTGGCTCCGACCGTTCGCGTCTCATAGATGCATGCTGCGAAACCCGTCCAAGACGCAATTTGTCATCTCTGTCTGCCATGATGTCTGCAACGTAATAACTAAGAAAAAACAGTTATATACAAATAAATCAAAAAACAAAAAAGAAAAAAATTGACATTTTCTACTTACGGATATACAAACCCGGAACAAGTTCTGTATATGTATCTATGGAAGCACCCAGAATTTACAACGTTTGGGTTGTTCTGGAGCTGCATCTACAAAAGCGCCCTAATGTTAAATTGTTCCGTAGATGTAGATCCGGAACAACCTGTAACTCAAAGGTTACGGTAATGGCGTCCCCTACCCATGCAAATGTGATTTTTGAAGCCTTGATCGTCCTTTTCAGTCAACAAACAATACCTACATTGTCTCTAAACTATGTTTCTAAAACTATCTAAGGATTTCTACCCCTAAAACAATATTCTAACCCGTTTACGGGAAATACTCGAAAATAACTCAGAAACTCAAAAACTTACCGATTATATCAAGCTTTGAATATGTTGGTGTTTCTTGATCGTTAAAATGAACGCTCCTTGTCGAGTTTGATTGAAAATAATGAAGATTGGTCGAAAAAGATTTTTTGAGTTGAGAGAGTTTGGAAAGAGAGTTTGAGAATAAGAAGAAAAATGAAGAATGAGAGAGGAGAAAAGACTATGGCGTGTAGGTATTCTAATTTTTTTGGAGCTGTATAAATGGAAACCTTTCATAGATGTAGCTCCGGAAAAAACCAGCGTTGAGTAAAAAAAAGTGCGTCCAAAGATACATCTCCGAAAGCAGGGGGTATTTTTGAAAACGCACATGGTGCGTAAGAACCCCAAGGGGTGGGGTAAGAAACTCTCTATTTCCATATGTGTTAGAGAAGATAACTCCAAACCACCAACTACCTTTTTGAGAAAGGCTACCATCGATATTACTCTTTATCCATCCCTGATTAGCTGAAATCCACTGAATTCTACATTTTTTTTATGATTTATTGAAGTTTTTCATCTCATTGTTTCTACTTGTTTCAAGATTTCGCTGCATGTGTTTAACTATTTTACTTTGGTCCGGATTCATATCACCATTGAGGTAACCCATATTCATTCTATTATCCCCTTTCATCTAATATTCGATCAATTTGCATGTTAGTGATCATATTGTGCTCATTTTTGTTTCTGTGGCGATCTTGATCATTGTGACCTATCATCCTTTTATTCCTACCTTCCTATACTTTTTCTTTCAACTTCTGAGCCTGATTTGAGGTGTTCTTGCTAAACATTATTTAGAGAAACCTCCCTGAAGCTAATCAGGTGAGGTCACAATCGTCCTATTTTGTTATGAGGTATGTTAGGAAGAGATCAATGCCACTATTGTTGGTGTTCCAAGGTTTTCACGTATGTTTTTATCCTTTTTGTGTAATTCATCTATCATACCCCCTTTTCGATTTGAAGGGACGTGTTTTTAATGGGTTTAGTAACCATTAATGATATGTACCCAATTCATTATTAATTGTTATGTAATGGCTTCAACCATTGATTGTTCCAGGAATGTTATAACAGTATGAAGGATAAAGGGAAAGGGGAAAAGGGATCTCCTTGTCTGATTCCTCTTGTAGGAGTAATAGTTTTAGTATGATAACCATTAATCATAATAGCCATGGTCACTACAGATATGCATCTCATAATTGTGTTGATTATGTTGGTTGTAAATCCAATGTTCGGAAGAATGTTCCTGATAAAGTTCCATTCCAATCTGTCATAAGCCTTTTCCATATCAAGCTTGATATCCACACACCCATGATTCCTGCCATTGTATTTGTTAAGGAAAATGAATGTCTCGGTGGATATCATAGTGATATCATTGATCAACCTTTTTTTGAACAAAAGCACTTTGGTTGTCACTTATAATGATGGGGAGAATGGGTTTTATTATGCTAGTTATGGCTTTGGAAGCGATTTTCATAATCACATTTCACAAGGCAATATAGCTGAACTCATTGGGTTTAATGGGGGTGTTTAGTTTTTGTTATGAGGGTAATATGAGTGTGGTTAATGTCTTTAAGGTTCTCATTGTTGTTGATAATATTTAAAATTATATCAATGATTTCTTCCCATACAATGTTTTAATAGGTCTGGCCGTCTGGTAGAAAATAGTCGGCAGGTCATTAGGCCTTGGGCTGCATTGCCCTTAAGATGAGTGATCGTCTTATACACTTCTTGAGGCGTGAGTGGAGCCTTAAGCATATTTTGCATTGTTACACTTAGAACATTGGTTTGTTTTCTAAAATGTTCCTCGGTTTGGTCTAGATTAGAAATGTGGAATTGCTCGTAGTAGAAATCGGTTAGAGTTTCATAAATTTCTTCTTCGTGGTTAGTTATGTCACCATTAGGTTTCGTAATAGTTTTAATCCAATTTTGGTTCCTTCTTTGAATGACTTTAAGGTGGAAAAACTTGGTATTCTTGTCTCCTTCCTTGAGCCAATAGATTTTGGCTCTTTGAGCCCATCATATCTCTTCGTGATGAAGGATTGTATCCAGCTTATTTTGGTTCTCTTTTATACTATTGTGATTTTTATTTAGATGGTTGTTATCTTGGATAGTTGTCAGGATTTTAGAAATCCTACTAATTTTCTTTGGCGAATTTCCAAACTTAGCTTTTGCTGTAGAATTTGACCACGAACACAGCTTATCAAATCTTTTTTGTAATGACTAATATTTTTATCCTGCAAAATAATAAACAATTATATAAACTTGAGGCACGTAATAACATTGTCTTTAAGGATTTATCCATCTCATAAATGCAAATCTCCAGGATTCAACAGGTTCTTACCAGATTCTCATTATAAATATGAGGTTTCAGAACAACAAAAAATTATTAACAGGAAGATGAATCAGGAAAAAGGGAAAGGAATAGGAAAACATAGAAAACAGTGAGAATTTTTACATTATATGTAAATTTTTCCTTCTTCTCCTTTTTTATGAAATTAGAGGAGTTTTTATATATAGGAGATAGATAAAGGTTTTGACTAAGTCAATAAAAATTTATTGTATAACCAATTAAAATCATAAATAATAATAATAATAATAATAATAATAATAATAATAATAATAATTATAATAATAATAATAATAATAATAATAATAATAATAATAATTATTATTATTATTATTATTATTATTATTATTATTTTATCACATTTTTCATTCAAAATTAGAAAATAAAGCCACTTTAAAATTTTTGAAATATATATCAAAATTTGCAACAATCTCCCATATATTTCAAAAGTTCCAAAATAATAGTAAAAATAAAAATTTATAAATTAACATCCCGAATGTGATGCATCAAACTGGTGTAGAATGATAGTACTTAACACACAATGAAATTGGTGTAGCAAGGCACATGAACCAAAGATATTTGACGTATGTTAGATGTCTAACACCCACATCACACCCTCACAGTTCTTGTTGTTAACGTCGTGGTGCGCTAATAGGCCATGCATGTGTCTGGTTATTTTATGAGTGCTCTAAAGATTTCGCCAAAATCTCATACAAGCGGCCCCACTCAACACTCATATAGGTGATTTCATCAAGTTTATGTTGCAAATCATGCACCACCAATAAAGGATATGAAATTCATTAAAAGCTACATAAGCTTATCCTCTCAGTAATACAGTGTCTAGCACTTTCTCATCTACACCATAAGAAAAGGACGAAAGAAAATTTAATCAAATAAATTTTTGTGCTAGCATAACTAACAAGTGACTTTTTTTTTACCTATATGAACCTTTTTCATGGGATTTCCAATCACAATGATTGGATTCCCATCACTTATTAATTTCAATTGGCTTTAAATCCAATTCTCCTTGATTTGCTCACTAATTAATTTTTTCCCGGGGCTTTGGCAGAGGATCAACTAGGATCACTTTGATCTGACTTCACATAAATAGAGGATATTACCTCGTTATTTAGTAACTACTTTATACACAAGTGAGAAAGACACACAGTTTCTTCCATCAATAAATATTGACTAAGACGTCTCTAAGTTAATCAATCTCAAAGTTTATTTACTAAGGGTTTGTTTGGTAAAAATAGCAATTGATTGATAAACTAGCTGATAGCTTATAGCTTATACCATATGGTTGATGACTGATAGCTTATAGTTTATACCATATGGTTGATGACCGATAGTTTATAGCTTATAAATGATGGTTGAGACTGATAGTTGATAAGCTAATGAAAGTGTTTGGTAAAATTAGCGGTTCAACTAACTTATAAATGTAAAATGTTCATTTTAAATTAAAATAAATTATAAAGGGTAAAAGTGTGTTTTTGTGAGAATAATAAGGATAAAAATGAAGAAAACATGATAAGCTATAAGCTATAAGGTAAAATGCAATTTAAAATAGCGTTTGGAAAATAAGCTATAAGGTAAAATGCAATTTAAAATAGCGTTTGAAAAATAAGCTATAAGCTAGCAAAATAAGATATAAGCTCATGATGAAAAGATCGTTACCAAACAAATCTAAATTGTCATATTATCTTATAAGCTATAAGCTCAAAATTGTGTCTTACTAAACATAGCATAAACCTATAATAATAAAATAAGTCTCATCAATTAGACTTATACATGTATACTTAGATATTTAAGTGACATCACCTTCAAATACATTCAAATATATATATATATATATATATATATATATATATATATATATATATATATATATATATATATATATATATATATATATATATATATATATATATATATATATATATATATATATATATATATATATATATATATATATATATATATATATATATATATATATATATATATATATATATATATATATATATATATATATATATATATATATATATATATAAATTCATTTATCAATTGTGCAAGTCTACTTAAAATTTTAAGTGACATCATCTCATTGATAAATAAAATTAAATATATTCATGTATAACTTTAATTTTCTATAATTTAAGTTCACGTGAAATTGGATCATGTTCAAGCCTGCGAGCAACTTCCCATGAACTTACTATCTATAATAAATTTGATCTCTGCAATTAAATTTATATAAGTTTACTTATACTTCTAATAAGCTTATTTTTCAATAAATATAAATCTATTTAAAACACTCCATATATATTTCTTCTGCTAATATCAACTTCAACCAAAATGACATGTTTACTATGCTGTTGAAGAGTCTGTGTTAGACCTGTATGTTTTT
Organism: Lathyrus sativus; assembly: GCA_963859935.3. Lineage (NCBI taxonomy): Eukaryota > Viridiplantae > Streptophyta > Magnoliopsida > Fabales > Fabaceae > Lathyrus > Lathyrus sativus. The sequence continues at coordinate 632,647,299 of OZ012741.1, read as the reverse complement.
GTTAGACAATAGGTAGTAAAGTTAATTATTTAATTAATTCTACTTGAGGTTGAGATTTCAGTGGTTTAACTTCTAAATCATCCCGAAAAAAGATTGATTTCTTCTATCTGCCATAACCCCTTTTGCATCACCAACAGTAGCTCACAGGGCAGCTAGGAAACAAGGAAAGATTCTGAATGTTGGCAGTGTTACTGGAGTGGCCTCTGGACCTTGGTCGGGTGCTTACAGTGCTTCTAAAGCTGCTCTTCATGCTTTAATAGATACACAAGGTTTTAAGTATAGGTTGAGAATATATTGTAGAAGTTGTTTCTTTCATTAAGTTGAGATTTCCTACTTATACACCGTAAATATGACGGTTACAGAGATTTGCTAAAATCTCTCCATAAAGCCCACTAACATAAGTTACAGGCCACATATTCAGCATAAAATAAGGAACAACATTGACTGAGTTTATTTAAATAAATAACATTAAATAAAAAGACTAAATAAGATTAATTTGATTCTCTAACACGCCCCCGCAAGCCGGACGGCCGTTGGGAAAGTCTGAGCTTGTTGATTATGGACTCAAACTGTGGACGGTGCAGAGGCTTCGTCAAAATATCGGCGAGCTGGTCGCCTGTGGACACATGGGTTACCCGGAAAACACCGTGTTGGACATTCTCCCGAACAAAGTGATAGGCGATGGCGATGTGTTTCATTCGGGAGTGGAATACAGGATTGGAGGAGAGAAAGGTGGCACCCATATTATCGCAATATATGGCAGGTTGGTGGATCCGGTGGCGGAGCTCTTCGAGGAGAGATAGGAGCCAGAGAACTTCAGATGCTGTGTCGGCGAGTGCTCGGTACTCCGCGTCAGTGGAGGAACGAGCCACAACTCTTTGCTTTTTGGAGCCCTAAGAGATAGGGGTGGAACCGAGATAAATGATGAACCCGGTTGTGGAGACGTAAGTGTCTCTGTCACCAGTCCAGTCAGCATCGGAAAAGGCATGTAATGTTGTGGATGGGCTGGAAGAAACGACGATGCCCCTGTCGATAGTTCCGACAAGGTACTGAAGCAAGCGTTTGAGAGCAGCCCAGTGAGAAGAGGTGGGATGTTGCATAAATTGGGACAGTCTGTTGACGGCATATGCAACATCGGGACGAGTTAAGCTTAGGTACTGCAAACTGCCGACGAGACAACGATAATCGGTGGGTGAGGGAAGTGGTTCACCATCTGTTTTGAGCAGATGAGTTGACGCAGAGAGTGGTGTTGTGACTGGTTTGGCATCTTCCATGCCAGCTTTGATGAGTATGTCACTGATATATTTTCTTTGGGACAAAAACAGGCTGCCAGAGTGATGTGGGATGACTTCAACACCCAGGAAATATGACAGTGTACCTAGATCCTTGAGAGAGAAGCGAGCAGCAAGGCGTTGAACAAGTTGGGTGACGGCTGTGTCGGTGTTCCCAGTGACGATAATGTCGTCCACATATACCAATAAGGCAATAAAGACTGACTCGCTGGAATGGATGAAGAGTGACGCATCTGCAGCAGAAGTGACAAAACCAATTTGGAGTAGAAAGGAGCGAAGTTCAGTGTACCACGCTCTCGGTGCCTGTCGGAGACCATAAAGGGCCTTGTTGAGCCGACATACGTGGTTGGGATGAGATGGATCGACAAAACCTGATGGTTGGCATACGTACACCTGCTCAGAAAGTGAACCTTGCAAGAAAGCATTGTTGATGTCGAGTTGACGCAAGCGCCAACCCTTGGAGACAGCCAATGTGAGAATGACTCTGACGGTAACCGGTTTGACCACGGGGCTGAACGTCTCATGAAAATCCCATCCGGGTCGTTGATGGAAGCCCTTTGCGACGAGCCTTGCCTTTAGACGATCAATTGAACCATCCGGAAGATATTTGGTTCGAAATACCCATTTGCTGCCAACCAAGTTTTGTGTGGGGTGGGGTGGAACTAGAGTCCAGGTATTGTTGGTGCAAAGGGCATCATATACCTTTTGCATTGCTTCTCGCCATGCTCGATCCTTGAGAGCTTGCGTGATAGTTCGCGGTTCAATGGGTGGATGGGGAGTGGTAGAGAGGTTCATCTTGTGGAGGGGTTTGATGATGTTGTTTTTGGATCGAGTGACAATGCCACGATCCGGGATGATTTGAGTTGGTGGGGGTGTGGATTGTGGTTCTGAGAATGATGATTGAGAGGTAGAGGGAGTGGCGGCCAAGGGACCGGAGATAGGGGAGGTATGTGGGCTGTTAGTTGAGCTTTGTGGGGCTGGAGTTGGGGTAGGTGGGTAACTAGGACATGATGAGTCCGATTGGGAAGGAGAGGGAGGTGGCATGGGAGGTGTTAGGATGGGTAGTGATATGGTGGTCCAATCTGTATGGTGGGCTGAATTTTGTGGGGTTTTTGGTTGTTGCCGAAACGGGAATTTTGTTTCGACAAATTTGATGTGCCGTGAGGTGTAGATTCGTCGAGTTTTTGGGTCCATACAATAGTAGGCATGTTAAGTGGTGGAGTAACCTACAAAAACACAAACAACAGATCTGGATTCCAATTTATGAGCAGTGTATGGTTTTAACCACGGAAAACACAAACAACCAAAACTTTTTAACTTAGCATAATCTGCATTTTGTTTAAAAATAATAGAAAAAGGTGATCGGTTTTGAAGGGTTGAGGTAGGAAGACGGTTGATGAGATATACCGCGGTGAGAAGTGCATGAGGCCAAAACTCAAGTGGCATACCAGAGTGTGTTAGTAGGGCCAAACCAGTTTCGACTATGTGACGATGTTTACGTTCAGATATACCATTGTGTTCGGGAGTATGGGGTGGTGAAGGGATAGGTTTCCAAGATCAGCGGCTGATACCATATAGGTTGATAATATATTGTAGAAGTTGTTTCTTTCATTAAGTTGAGAATATATTGAAGAGTCTGTGTTAGACCTGTATGTTTTTGTTAGACAATAGGTAGTAAAGTTAATTATTTAATTAATTCTACTTGAGGGTTGAGATTTCAGTGGTTTAACTTCTAAATCATCCCGAAAAAAGATTGATTTCTTCTATCTGCCATAACACCGTAAATATGACGGTTACAGAGATTTGCTAAAATCTCTCCATAAAGCCCACTAACATAAGTTACAGGCCACATATTCAGCATAAAATAAGGAACAGCATTGACTGAGTTTATTTAAATAAATAACATTAAATAAAAAGACTAAATAAGATTAATTTGATTCTCTAACATTAAGTTCCCCTTTTCAAACTTGTTTTAATCTTGGATATGTTCATGTCTACATCATATTAACTAAAGGTAATTCAACTGGTTAAGAAATTGTTGTTTGTTGTATACATAAAGGGAGATATGGTGTTAGTTAAAGAGTTACTATATCTTGTGATTGCGAATGAGAAAATTACCTAATTGATATGTTTATTTTTTTTTACAAGAAGAAAATTACTTTGAGGTTGATATAGATATGCATAGATTCAGCTATATCTTTAAAAAAGAATTTGAAGTATTCATAGACATATTAAAGAACTGCACTCTAGATGTTGGCCTTACAATCCAGGCATGTAGTTTTCTCTTATGACAAAAACATTACATGAACTTTATCTTATGCTTCTACTAATTATTATCATATAATATTTGTTCATGTTCAGAGGAACAAAGTTGAGGAGCTTCTAGAGCAAGTGTTATGTTGTATTAAATTAAATAACATTAACCACTAAAATTACCAACAACTATGGCTAACTCAAGATACACTATAATATTATAATGGCAAAAGCTTTTGCATATCTTGGTATCAATTACTTAAGTGAAGTTTTTTTTACAAATTTATGATTTGAACTAACAAAGTTTGTGGTAGTATCGCCAAATAAAATATTTTATCTAATAATGTGATATTTTTTAGAAATGACCATGGACAAGGTTTTATCTTATAAAGTATTGATTCATTGTATAAATATCTTGGTATCAATTACATAGTGAAGGTTTATTAGAAGTGACCAACAACTAAATCTGCAGTACCAGTAGTATAAGAGCTCAAGGTTCAGGTGATAAACATGCTCCAATTCTCATGCTTGTGTGTATGTGTGTTTTTGACATGTATGAATGTTTAACATGTGTGTATCTTCATTCAAGGTTCAACAAAATCTAGTATTGCTGAAGGGATTCCTGAGAAAACAGATTCCAAGGATGATAATCTAGTATTTGTTGCTGGTGCTACTGGAAAAGTTGGTTTAAGAATAGTCAGGTACATTTTCAGCTTTTGAGATAGACACTTTTGTTTGCAAAATGCTGAGCAATGATAGTTTCATTCAGCGAGCTTATAAAGCTTGGTTTTAAAGTTAGAGCAGTTGGTATTGACTTTATAAATTTTACCTTGGAAAAAAGGAGAAGTTGCTTGACTTTATAAATTTTGGTATTGACAACAGTCAACATGGGCTAACACCTGCCACCCGCCAAATGACTATCTTCTACGGAGGTTAAGCTCATGTTTTTGATGATGTAACACCCACATAAGGTCAGGCCCCTATTCATGACATGGTGTATTTGTTTACTGCATTTTGTGAAATAGGGCCTGGAATTAGTTTGTATTTATGAGTTATCACGTTGAAACAATTTGTGCCTTAGAAACATGGTGTGTGGTGTACTTGTGGTTGGTTTAACAATCATTCTATATTTAAACTAATTGGATTTCAGCTTACAAACAATATAGATACTCAGAGTTGGCTTTCCTATCACAACTGCGTTGTAGTTTCGACAACTTATTTTGGCTGGTCATTGCACAGTATAGTGGAAGTGCTCAACCTATAATATTTGATAGAAAAGTATTCATAGGATTAAGCATCAATAATAGATTTGCTTATGCTTTGGTACGCTGGTAGAGTCACTTTTGAGAACAGTATTTTCTCTTACTCGTTTAAAAAGTTACTTAAGGCTTTCTTCAGAGTTTCATAATATATATTTTGAAGTATCAGAAACATCATTGTTAGTTTCAAATCAAAATCCGGTGAGGATCTGTTAAATTGTTACATCCTAAATTCTGACTTAGTAATTTTTTTTTATCACCAAACCTTATCCTACAATGTTGGACCAACTACATGGATCAATAAATATCTTTGGGCTTTATCAAAACCAATTTTTTAATAAAATCATTTAGGGTAGAGTTTGTTGGCATTCACTTTAATGGTTCACCCATTTTCTTAGATTTTCTTTGCAAGTCATAATAGAAGGTCTTATGTCTTTCACTCTGTTGGGTCACTCTGCTTATCATGACTTTTGCATGCTCTTTAGTGTATGCAGGCAGATGTTATAATGGCTTTGGCTGGGTCAAATGGAGGATCTTGGTCCACAACATTCTCGTCAAAATCTACTGCAAATTTGGTTAATGATAGTAATTTATATAGTGGTGAAAATGAAGCAGGATTAATGAATAATGTACCATTCCCACAAGAGCTTCACGGGAAGTTGCCTATAAGTGGCAGTTCTAGTCGTGCTGTTGGACCTAGTGATCATGTATCCACTCCAACCAGTAAGCCTCAAGCATACTACCATAGTTTGATTTGGGTATTGTATAGTTTATAATAATGGATATCATACCTCCAAATGGCAGAGTTTACAAAAAATACAATCTCAAGAGCTTGATGATTAGAGAAGTTAAGTCCATACTCTCAATGCATCATTTAAAGACAAGAGCAAGAGATGTTGGAGATGAAGCAATAATAGCAACGACAAGAAAAAGAGATGATTGAAACGAACAATAAACTTTCATTGTTAATGAATCATTTAGGATTTGCTGCACCTTCTTCTCATCTACCCCAAGTCAATAATGAAACTGATAATCCAAGTGAAGATGATGTTGATGAATCAGAAGAAGACATTAGTGAACATATTAGTAGTGAATTTTGATTTGGATTGTGTCACACTCCAAATTTTACCCTTAGATTATTAGGTTCTTTTCGCATCTCATCTCATTCTGCATCGCATTTTAACTGACCGCTAACCAGTTTGTCCAGTCTGTTGGTTTTATTTGCAGGAAAATTACATTGTATACAATTTAATCTATGAAGGGCAAAAGGGACTTGTTTGAACTCAGCAGTTACGTTAGATTTAAATCGTGCAAGATGATTAATTGTCGAATTCGGGGTTTGGAACGTCAAAGCTTAATTAGATAACTTTAATTGGATGAAGTTAATCAGACGAATTTATTTAGATGAGTTTCATCAGAGGAATTTAGTCGTTTGAATTTAATCGAATGATTTTGATCAGTGGAACGTAATCGAGCAAATTTAGTTGCTTGAGTGTAAGCGGGTGAATTTACGTGGCGAAATTTGATCAGGAATTAAATTCAGTTTAGTAAGAAAAATAGAATTTATTTATTTAAATTCTATGTTTTTTATTACAATGTGCAAAGACAATTACAATTTCAAATTAATTTCTAATTATTTTCCTAAAAATCCTAATTATCTCCGCGTCCAACTCTTCAACTTTCGACTTTTCGGACCCGACAATAATCTGCCCAGTTTGTTTCCAAGAGGGAGAGAGAGAGAGAGAGAGAGAGAAAGTGATTTTTTTGAAAAAGTGTTTTTTCGAAAAGTGTTTATGTGGGAAAAGTGATTTTTCTTAGTTTTAGCCAAACAAGACTTAAGACATCCAAAATCCATAGAACCAAAGTGGATATCCAGATCCATCAAGGAAAAATGAATATCTAAGTTCAGAAACAACTTTCCCAAAATCCTTACAACCAAACGGGGTCAAAGTCATCATAAATAACTTTCCCAAAATTTTAGCAAAACAAGGTCAAAGAAATCAACAAACCAGCCACGAAAATTGTAACAACCAGCATGCCCAGGCTCAATCAAACAAGTATTATATAAACAACAGCCTCACCATCAGTTTGTAAGAAAAAAAGGAAATCCAGAAGGGGAAAGAAAAAGGAAAGTTCAATCAGTAGAAAAATAAGGAAAAAGAGGCGAAAAAGAACCAACTCAAATCGCTTCAAACCTCGCGAAAAAGGTGAACAATTTTGATACTAACAGGTTTTTTTTCGTTTACTTTGTGTTTTCAGAATCCTACTGGGAAGAGTAAGAATGGTAGGAGGAATGAACGAAAAGCTTCAAAAGAACAACAATCGAGAAGTTGTGCCGCCCCCTCCCCCATTTTTATTTCAATTGCTTTATATTCTTTTTTATTTTTCTTTATTTTATTATTTTATTATTATTAGTAGTAGTAGTAGTAGTAGTATTTTATATTTTTATAGTTTAAGAAAATTAGATTCATTAAAATCATTCATTCATTTTTATTTTAACTTTATATTTTGGTTTAATTAGGTTGATAAAACCTTTCATAAAGTTAAAACCTTTTTTATTATTTTTATTTTACAATTTAGTTTAATTAGGTTAAATTAAAACCTTTCTTAAGTTAAAACCCTTTTTTTTAAATTAAAACTTTCTTAAACTAAAACTCCTTTTTTGAAGATGAAAGCCTTTGTTTTAAAAAAAAAATCAAAACCCTTTTTTTAAAACCTTTTCTTAAAGTTAACTAGAAACCTTTTTATAAAAGATGATTAGAACATTTCTTTAAAATTCAACATTCCTCAATTAAAAAACCTTTTTTGAAAAAATAAGATTTTTATTAATCCATTAAAATTAGGCAAAGTTAAAAATTAACATTTTAAATTCAAACTCTTTTTTTGTAAATTCTTCATTTAGTTTAAATCCCTTTCCTAAAATTGTCTAACGTTGCGCTTTCAATTTCACATTGAACCTTATCGGTTATTCTCGTATAATTTTTATGTCGGTTCATTCATTGTTTTCTCAGTTGTACTGTTATAATATTTCATTTTATGGTTGTAATTTACGCGAGGATATTGTCGCTTTGCAATTCCCTTACTTTCCGCATTTTATTTTCTTTGGGTTGTAATTTATGCGAGGATATCGTTGTTGTGCAATTCCTTTACCGTTTTCGTACCTTTCCCGTATTTTCATACTGCCGCTTAATCGTATTTTCATTATTTTATTTACCTTTAAATCCCTTCCGAAGGAATAGGTCTAGCCGTTTGACCGCTGCGTCAATAGTCTTTACCTTGGACTCTTTCCCCTTTTAAAATGCCTAGGCGTCCCGCCGTGTACAGTTTTACCATTTACCTTAGCATTGGGATAAGGAGTCGCCGCACTCCATTTTAGGCGTCCCTCCGTGGACACTTTTACCCTTTACCATAGCATTAGGATAAGGAGTCGCCGCACTCCATATTAGGTTTCCCGCCGTGGAATACATATCTTACATTTTTAATTCAATTCAACTTCTACGTAAAAATAGGAGTCGCCGCACTCCACATAAGCGCTTCCTTAAGAATGCTTATTCCCCCATTGAAACCTTAACCACAGTCAAGAAGTTTCTAACCTCCCTTTAAAGGGGAACTACGATTACTCTGATTCCATCCCCTACCTCGGATACGTAGGCACAAGATGCGAATCTTAGCGAGTAAACTTAGGACTAACCCTTAGGTCTCTCTTTCACCTTTAAAGAAAAATAGTAAACTTTAAACAAGAGGTTCTTATAGAGTATTACAGAAGTTTAGGGTGCTAATACCTTCCTTAGGCTTAACCAACCCCTTTACGTAGATCTCTCCCCGCATTTTTTACGATGCAAAATAGGTTTTTCCTTTCTTTAACCTTTCCTTCGGATAAATCAAAGACCGGTTGTGAATCAAAGATTATGATTCAAATTAATTAATAATTTGATATCCTATTCTCACCGCAACATATTGTTTTTTCTTGTTAACTAATTTGAAATTTGCATTGTTTTTTCTTATTAATCTGGTTGGACAAGTGATTATTAGTAAATTAAATATAACTTTATAAGTACTTGTTATTGACTTTATAGTAATGTTTGGTTGCTTTAAAAATTCGAATGTGATTAGTGTTGCATTGTCTTATTCAAATTATATTTTTATTTTTATATTATTGTTACTTTGATATTTAACAATAATCATAATATTTTAAATATGAAATAAACACAATTAATAATAAAAACTAAAAACCTGAAGGAGAAATTACTTGTGAGTTTACCTGCGGATTTTCAATTTGCTGCGACTTTTCCTGGGAAAATTTAAATTACCTGCGGCATTTTCTACGAGTTTTTCTATTTTACCTGTTAATTAATTAACTACGAAGGTTTTAGCGGGGAACAAAAATAGCAAGAAGAATCGCAGATAACACGGTTTCTGCAGAAATTTTGTCAAAATCCGCAGAAAATCAGAGTATTTCTAGTAATGAAAATAGTAATTCAAACAAAATCATACTGTATTTTATCAAAATAAAATTTAATTGCAGAATTTCATTCACATTTTGGTGAAGAAGTTTTAATACGATAAAATACATAAAAAAAATCATAAATAAGTGGAAAACTTTTTGCTAATATAAAATAATACCTCGACTAAATATTATCAAAAACAATTCTATGATAAAAAGGTCAAGACTATGAATCCAGTAATTTACTAATATAATTAAATAACTGATTTATGACCTATTTATATGTCTCAATTATTAACATTTTTTTATATTAATATAGTAGACAAAAAAAGGCAGATAACTATGTAGCAAGGGAAAATACAACAAGGAAAATTTTTGCATAGTAAGGTCAATTGCGAGGATAATCAAAATGGAGGGCAAAATCAAGGTGACCAAGGTCACTGGGAAAAGATCCAATGCAACAAACACAGGTTGAATGGCATGAGGAGTTCAGTTTGGAGTGTTGGGAGAGGGAAAGGGAAGGGATAAGAAGAAAAATTATCTTCTTTCTTTTTCATTGAGTTTCCTAATCATTTCAACGCAAGAGACATGTTTGATACATTCAAAGAATACGGTTTGGTCGTGGAGGTTTATATTCCTACAAGAAGAGATAAAAGAGGAAAGAGGTTCAGGTTCGTTCGGTTTAGAAAGGTAGTGTATAAAAATATGCTGGCAATCAAGTTAGACAACATACTTATTCAAGGCAGGAATGATAAAAATTGATAACTGAATTGGAGAGGTTGTTTTATTATTGAAAATAGATAGCCTTATAAATAGGCAGTACAACAGAATAGTTCAACAAAGACACGAACTTAAAATTCCTAAAAACAAGCTACCCACTAAACAAACTAACACCACTAACAACACCCTTGAAATGAAACCCTTCAGCTACAGTTCACTAAGTCTCATTTAGTGTGCAGACTCCAAGTAACTTCCCGAGCTTCAAAAATGTAGGCAGCTTCAGTGGCTTGGTCATTATATCTGCGATCTGATCTTCACTCCTGCAGTAGAAGATATCGATTATACCTTCCTTTGTGTAATCCCTTAGAGTCTTTTTGATCTTTATGTGCATGTATTTTAATTATGTGCATGTATTTTAATTATGGATGTTAGAGTCTTTTCAATCTTATGATAGTACTAACCTTCATGTTGTGCTTTGAGTGTAAACAGTTAACCTAAATAGTTGAGAGTTTGGTGAATTTTGTCTTGTAAGGATCTTGCTACTTATGATGTACTCTCTGGTAAACGAGCACGCGCGGTTAGGGGGATCATCATGACCCTATCCTAGCCATCATAACGCATTAAATGTGGCTCACGGCTCGAGGAACACGTGGCACTTCACTTCTTCAAATCCCATCAATCGTTGGTCTCCCGGTATATTGAGCTTCCCGACATGTAGTGTTATAGGTCCCCGGACACAGATTCCCTCGGGCACCAAGTATCAGCCTCATCTCCGCAACAAGCGACGACCTTTCCTGGAGTGCAAATTTTCCTTAAGTCACCACTCCCATGCTCGAAAGCAACGACTTGGGGGGCTACTATTCCGGACTGGCCCAATCCACTTCTGCTCCCAGAACGGCTCAATTGCCTAAATCTAACCAAACTGGGGGAGAATTTACCTTTCTGCCCATCCTCCGGGGGAGGTAGACCAGTTTACCCCTGGGCCCACACTTCTCCTCATCAGTCCTTACCCGTCACGCATGGTCCCACCACTCAGAAACAGTCACGACACTTGTGCCCGTTACTGCATCTTTGTCCATAACAACGACTAGTTATGAGCACCTCTTATGTCCCAACGACTAATTTCTAGAAGTTACCTATTCTTCGGGAAACAGTTATCTCGCTTGAAAATTAGGACCAATGGCCAAGCACTAGGGGCACTATAAAAACCCTCTCATTTGAGAGGGTCAGGTATTCAATATTCACCTTGATACACACATATTCTATACTTGACTTCTTTCTCCCGATTCTTTCTTTAGCATCAAAGTGCCTTACAGATACACCACCGCATCCTCTCTCACACCCAACATCATAGACAATTGTCTTTGACCCACTTCAGATTCTGATCAACCGTCAAGATCACTTTCCATTAGCCATATATCCTTGAAAAATATGGTTAATTCATTCGTGAATTTATGTCATTTATTCCTAATTTTTTTTACAAAAAAAAGGTTTTCCTGCATGTTCATAACTCATCATTAAATAACCAACACCAACAAACATACATATCTAAGTATTACAAAACAATAGATTTTTCTTATAACATGCCACATGTTTCCTCTCCCAACACTCATTTAGTGCTGCAATAGTATTATTCACATGATCTCACCCTAATCCAGTATCTTTTCCAAATAAGTTGTACCAAGCACGCCAATCCTTTCTTAGATTAACATACATATTCTTCCATTGTGCTTTCTCATACTTCCTTTTTGGTTAACTCATGAAAATTGAAAAATGATATCTTTCCATTCTTTCTTTTCTAAAGCTTGTACCAACAAGTTATCCCTTGAAAAACTTGATCCAAACATACTTTCACAAAAAATGTAGTTTCACTACAAGAAACATTGCATTTTTCCAGGTGATTTTCACGTCACTAACTCAAAAACCACTTCACTAACCAACTTTTGTAACGTGGGTAAAACACGTCGGAAATGCAATGGTGGGAACATGGTCCCACGTGGAAAATACGTCACAAAGTTGTGACATAGTTCCCACGTCGCAAATAACAAAATCAAGAGAAAATCTTCCCACGTGAAAACCAAGTCACTAATTAGTGACATGATTTTCACGTGGGAACCCAATGACTTTGCACGTTAATTCTGGCACTAATTAAGTTGGTTCCCATGTGATTTTCACGTCACTTATTAGTGACGTGATATACATGCCACAACAAAAATATGTTTTATAATAGTCACATTGTTTGCACTTCACTATAAAATTTAATAATAAAAAAAATAAAAATAAATATTAACTGAAAACAGCTATAAAATTAAAATAAATATTAAATATTAACTATAAATTTTAAAAAATTAAAATAATATACATTAAAAAAATATATGTAATTTGTCTTATAGATATACATCATTTTAATAAAATGTGTAATTTAAATCTATTTTTTCTATTTCGACACCAACCAAATAAAATATGTTCACTAAAATAATATAAATTATGTTTACTAAAATATACAACATATTCTCAAAATATAATATTTTAAAATATAATATATAATTTGTTTATTAATAATAATATATTTAACATATAATATATATTCATTATTTTTAAAAAATATGTTTTTCTAAAATAATATATATTATGTTTACTAAAATATAATAACTATTCAATAATATAATATTCTATAATATATATAATACATTATAAAATTCATTATATTTATTAAAAATAACACATTTAAAATATATATAATACATATTCATTATTTTTTAATAAACATACTTTTTGACAAAATAATACATTTAAAAATAACACATTTTAAATATAATACATATTCTTTATGTTTTGTAACAAATATCTTTTAATTTTTTCTATTTACAATATTGTTTACTAAATTTTTTTTTAAAAATTCTACTTTTTCTCACATACTAAATATTCTGTTTTTAAAAATTAAAAATATATTACATATTTAATTTGTTTCTAATAAATATTCTATTTATATATATTATTATATTTTTAATTCGAAATATATATATTCTAAAAATATATATATTATTTTCATTTTTTTCTTTCAACAACAACAACACAATAAACAAAAATAATATTTATAAAATATCAACAAAAAAATATCAACAACAACAAAAATATAAATATTCTAAAATTTTATAATATATCAACAAAATAATATATCAACAACAACACAACACAATAATATATCAACAAAAACTCTAAAATTTTCTTCTAAAATTATATTTCATATATCACCAAAATCTCAAAAATAAACTAATTGAAATGCTTAAATACCTCATTGTGCTAACTCTATCAAAGCTTTCAATTGACTTTTTTAAATCTAGATCTGGAAAAAAAAATCAACAATTAATAATTAGATAAATATAAAATAAACGGTAAAATATTCACAAAAACAATCTATAGATCAATCACCTTAAATTTTTTGTGAAATTTTCTTTGAAAATGGAGTTGTGATGGAGGCAGTGATAATGGAAGAAGGAAGAAAATTGGGGAGAAAGGAAGATGAAAGCAACGAAGGAATGAAATGAGATGTTGCTGAAGGAAAATTTTGTGAATTAATATATAGGGAGTCTTGTGACATGGTGAACACGTGGGAGGTACCCACGTGATTCCCATGCGTTCCCTGTGTAAAGTTACCCACGTGATTCCCAAGTCGGAACATTTCACAAAACTGTCACATTCAATTCCAACATTCAATGTATCTGGAAGGTTAATGGAAAAGCTGAGATATTTTTTATTTATAGTTTTGCAACGTGATTTGCATGTGGGAAACTTGTGACATGTTACACACGTGGAAAATAAAGGGACTTTTTTGAATTTTCAGTTCCCACCTATTTTACACGCCACAACTGAATGTTTTAAAATTTCAAACTTCCCTCCCTCTTAAAATTCCAATTTTTAGTTGAAGATTTTAGGTCTGAATAATTTATTATTTAAATGGTTATGTGGGAATCACTTGCCAACGTGTTTTTTTCCACGTGATTAGCACGTCACTAAATCACTTGTCAAAATGAATTTTTTCTTGTAGTGTTTATTTATGATCCCATAAAGCTTTAGTTTTCTGTTGCACCCTTTCATTATTTGTGAAAAGATCCACACTAACTATAACAATTAGATGTTAACTAGATGTTAATATCTCAAATCATTATTTAATATCTCAAATTTTATTTAAAAAAAACAACTAGATGTTAACTAATTATAACAACTATTGCATCTAATGTAAAAAAATTAATCCATACTTAATTTTTCATTCTCAATTCACATTATCTCACATCTACACAATGGACAAGAATAAATGTGTGTATGAGTCACACATTGACAGATCCATTTAGCAATACACATTTTATGAAAAATATGAGAACATTTTGTATAAAAGAGTTCCGTCTCCGATCCATTGCAAAACTCTTCAAAACAAATTGAACATTGATCCTTAGAATCTGAAGTAATATCAACTTCCAAATTTGATGATAAACCCACAATTTGTTGATCATTATGATAAGCATGATTTAGATCAAATTCATCTTCTTCTCCAATGCGCGAATTAACCCATCGAAGAGCCAAATTCACCGCCTCCACTTTTCCACGTTGAACCATTTTTCTAGCACAATCTCTCATATCACGTATAACCAAGTTCATTAGGTAGTTAGGCAAGGCTTCAAAGATTTCGTACAAACATTGGTTGTTGATATCATTATTGTTGCATAAGATATCAAGAGGAATCTCAAATTTGTGAAAGTTGGGGGTTATTAATCTAAAGGTAAGGTTTTTTGGGTCATTGGACGTAGAAGAAATAATTAAGTGAGTGTAATCAATGATGATGGTTAAGCAATCATTCAATGAAAGAGTTTTTGAAGGAGACATTCTTGCGTTGAAGGAGGAATCCATGAATGATTGACAGGTTTTAGAGCAAGTATGGGGTAGAAGTAGAAAAATATTTGGTTTTGTGTTTAAATTTGTTTTAAATACAATCCTTTTATAGGAAAAAAAATCTCGAAGAAGATTTTACCCTATTGTAACAAATCCTAAATCTTTTAATATTTTATCTAACAGCAATATCCAAAAATATCTGACATAGGCATCAAAAGTATATATTTGTTTTAACAAAGATCCTTGGTGGCAGATTGTATCATTAATAGCCAACACGATTTGAATTTTTCTTAAGATAAAAACTAACACCATTAATTACCAAAAAAAAAAAAAACTAACACCATTAATATTTGTGACAAGAATTATGTAGGATATCTCATATTATTAGTTATTAATTCAGTTTTTCTTGTATAATCTTAGTGTTAAATTTTATCAAATATAACTTTTATTTTTTAAAACAAATATCTTGTTTTAATAAAAAATATATATATTTTAGTAATTTTATTGATAAACAATGTTAATTAATTTAACTAAATAAAGATAACAAGTTTTTTATTAAAAAAATATAAGTATTGTTAATTTTGCTTTAAAATATGAAGGTTAACTGTTTTTATTTTTATTTTGGCCTAATCATCAAACTCAACAAGATGTTTTTTAATAGAAAAACTAACTATATTCTAATTGATTTATTTTATTTTAAGGAATAAATTTAATCCTACTATTAATCAAACCAATTTAATGAAATACAATAAATTAATATTCTTTTTATTTCTAACTCTTATCAACACAACATAATTCAATACTTAGTTGAACGAATGGTCAACAATGTGGCTTATATGTGTCTCAGGCCTATTATGGTTTATATTCTTTCCTATCTCATTCGCTAAAACATTATTTGTTCGAGGGGTATGAACAAATCTAGCCTATTTGATGTTTTGACACATCTGTTTCATAATCAGTAATGAGTTTCATTAGGCCTAGGTTATCCGTTTCCAACACCACCTTCTGCATTCTATTTTGTATCACAATTGCCATTTTCATCACTGGACCATTCACTGCTTGGGGATTCTTGTCTCCTCCAACTTTAGTTTGGGCTTTTTTAATGATATTTTTACGAGAGTTTCTTAATTCATTCTTTGATATTTTTAGGCATTATTTTTTTTACGTCGGATGTTTTTGGAGACGTATCGAAAAAAATTTCGTAGATACATTTCCGAAATCTTATCAGAACAAATTTTTTTTATAAAAAAATCAAATTTCGTTAGTCGCAAATGTAAATTAACTGTCGCAAATGAATATAAAATAGCATACATCCGTAAATAAAATAATATATATATATATATATATATATATATATATATATATATATATATATATATATATATATATATATATATATATATATATATATATATATATATATATATATATATATATATATATATATATATATATATATATATATATATATATATATATATATATATATATATATATATATATGAGAAGTAATATGTCATAATCATAAAAAAAATAGTACACAAATGTCATCAAAATATATACATCAAAAAATACATCACAGTCACTACTGTGTGTGCCTGATAACATTTGTATCCCCTCCTCTGCCTATGCCTCTGTCGCCTCGTCTGTCTCTGCCGCTTCCTCGACCGTCCGGTCTGTGTCTTTGACCATCGATCCCACCCGTCCTGACGCGATGCTTACGATTCATAAGTTCCTCATGTGCCACCTCAATGGTCTCATCCAATACACGCCTGTGGTCAGACCCCTTAGTGAAGAAACCGGAGGTAGCTCCAGTCTCTCGGCACTCTAGTTGCCCGAGCCTCGTCCAATACCATGTGCGTCTGATAGTCAGCAAAGAACTCGTCTATCTGCCTATGGGTCAAGCCGAGAGGAGCGGAGACAACTGGATGTCTGAGTATCGTCTATGTGGACCAGAACTGCCGCATAACGCACTTCGGCAAATATGGAATAATGATGATCGAACTGCATGCAAACCATCTTGAGAATAGTGATATGTCGTTAAACGGGCGCGTCTCACAGTGATCGGCATAGACGTCGTAGCATATGTCCTCAGCAACCAGACGATCAATATAGACTATGTAAGGGTCGACTGCCTGATTTCCCCTAAGCAGGATAAAAGCACGAACATACAACATCTGCTATGTGTATTCAAGCACACTCCCCCACCTGAAAATCATGCGAGAATGTTGGAATATCCAAGCCTGAAATGAAAATAAAATACATCAGGGTCAAGCATTATCATAAATATAAAATGAAAATAAATGAAAAAAAAGCTACCACAAGTAGTGACATGCTGCTTGCCACAGTTTTGGTCTTCCACTGGCATCCCTCTCTCAGTCTCCAATATGTGTAAGCCAGGGTAGCCGCCCCCGAGTTGTACTCATGGATCCGTGTGAAATCCAAAAAGTACCTCAGGTAAGCGACATCAATATATGTGGAGAAAGTATCCACAAACAGCTGCGTCCTGAGTAAAAATAAAACATAACACCTCAGCACATGCTGTCTTTGTATCTCAACCTCACCTAGATCACCATCTGCTTGGCGTGCAGCAGCGAGCACCTCGCAAAATCTACGTGTCAAAAAGGAGAATCGCACATGAGCCCCTCTGGTCTTATCTACCTCCTCCAGTGCATCCACTGGATCATCCCTAAGCTCATCGATCAACATCTCTCTCGCCTCCTCCTTCGTCATCCTACTGTGATGGAGGAGGATACCCCTGATCAGTATATGCAACAGACAGGAGATGTCGTCCAGTGTAATAGTCAGCTCGTCGTGCGGTAGATGGAAGGAGGACGTCTAAGGGTGCTATCTCTCTGTAAATCCCATAAGCATCCCGTTATGGATCAGGCTGTAATCGATATCACAAAGGTCCTTCAAACCAGAGGCAACAAGGACATCTTGGAACCAAGCCTCTTGTGGCTTCTTCAAAGATGATATCTTCCACCCATGGTTATAGAACTTCTACGGCTCACGAGTCTGAAAAATTTCTATAAATAAGAAACAATGTTAGTAATCAACAATGGTACAAATTATAAATTTCCAATGAAATAAAAACAAATTGAGTATTGTTAGCTCTCTATCACAGACATGTCTGGTAGTATGGTCAGCATACCCTGTCAGCAGAGACATATCTGAGGGACCCCCTGGGAAACCCTCAACTCATCATCATCGTCTTAACCACCATCATCTATTGGTAGGTCATCAGCCTCTGGAGGTGACACCAGAGCAACATCATCAGCAGGATGAGGAACATAAGTATCTCGACGAGGCTTGCGAGATGACGGGGCCTGTGATGAGCCCTCAGCTGAATCCCGACGCCTTCGGGATGAAGAAGTCGATGATAGGGTGGGATACGAGGTCGAGGGAGTGTCCTGGACATGTGATGAAGAAGGTTGTACAATAGGTTGTGCCTCAGCTGTATCGGCCTGGGTAACGGTGGCTTGTTGCATGCTGCGAAACCCGTCCAAGACGCAATTTGTCATCTCTGTCTGCCATGATGTCTGCAACGTAATAACTAAGAAAAAATAGTTATATACAAATAAATCAAAAAACAAAAAAGAAAAAAAAATTGACATTTTCTACTTACGGATATACAAACCCGGAACAAGTTTTGTATATGTATCTATGGAAGCACCCAGAATTTACAACGTTTGGGTTGTTCTGGAGCTGCATCTACAAAAGCGCTCTAATGTTAAATTGTTTCATAGATGTAGATCCGGAATAACCTGTAACTCAAAGGTTACGGTAATGGCGTCCCCTACCCATGCAAATGTGATTTTTGAAGCCTTGATCGTCCTTTTCAGTCAACAAACAATACCTACATTGTCTCTAAACTATGTTTCTAAAACTATCTAAGGATTTCTATCCCTAAAACAATATTCTAACTCGTTTACGGGAAATACTCGAAAATAACTCAGAAACTCAAAAACTTACCGATTATATCAAGCTTTGAATATGTTGGTGTTTCTTGATCGTTAAAATGAACGCTCCTTGTCGAGTATGATTGAAAATAATGAAGTTTGGTCGAAAAAGATTTTTTGAGTTGAGAGAGTTTGGAAAGAGAGTTTGAGAATAAGAAGAAAAATGAAGAATGAGAGAGGAGAAAAGACTGGCGTGTAGGTGTTCTAATTTTTTTTGGAGCTGTATAAATGGAAACCTTTCATAGATGTAGCTCCGGAAAAAACCAGCATTGAGTAAAAAAAAAGTGCGTCCAAAGATACATCTCCGAAAACAGGGGGTATTTTTGAAAACGCACATGGTGCGTAAGAACCCCAATATTTCCATATGTGTTAGAAAAGATAACTCCAAACCACCAACTACCTTTTTGAGAAAGGCTACCATCGATATTACTCTTTATCCATCCCTGATTAGCTGGAATCCACTGAATTCTACATTTTTTATGATTTATTGAAGTTTTTCATCTCATTGTTTCTACTTGTTTCAGGATTTCGCTGCATGTGTTTAACTATATTTTACTTTGGTCCTGATTCATATCACCATTGAGGTAACCCATATTCATTCTATTATCCCCTTTCATCTAATATTCGATCAATTTGCATGTTAGTGATCATATTGTGCTCATTTTTGTTTCTGCGGCGATCTTGATCATTGTGACCTATCATCCTTTTATTCCTACCTTCCTATACTTTTTCTTTCAACTTCTGAGCCTGATTTGAGGTGTTCTTGCTAAACATTATTTAGATAAACCTCCCTGAAGCTAGTCAGGTGAGGTCACAATCGTCCTATTTTGTTATGAGGTATGTTAGGAAGAGATCAATGCCACTATTGTTGGTGTTCCAAGGTTTTCACGTATGTTTTTATCCTTTTTGTGTAATTCATCTATCATATCCCCTTTTGGATTTGAAGGGACGTGTTTTTAATGGGTTTAGTAACCACTAATGATATGTACCCGATTCACTATTAACCGTTATGTAATGGCTTCAATCATTGATTGTTCCAGGAATGTTATAACAGTATGAAGGATAAAGGGAAAGGGGAAAAGGGATCTCCTTGTCTGATTCCTCTAGTAGGAGTAATAGTTTCAGTATGATAACTATTAATCATAATAGCCATGGTCACTACAGATATGCATCTCATAATTGTGTTGATTATGTTGGTTGTAAATCCAATGTTCGGAAGAATGTTCCTGATAAAGTTCAATTCCAATCTGTCATAAGCCTTTTCCATATCAAAGCTTGATATCCACACACCCATGATTCCTGCCATTGTATTTGTTAAGGAAAATGAATGTCTCGGTGGATATCATAGTGATATCATTGATCAACCTTTTTTGAACAAAAGCACTTTGGTTGTCACTTATAATGATGGGGAGAATGGGTTTTATTCTGCTAGTTATGGCTTTGGAAGCAATTTCCATAATCACATTTCACAAGGCAATAGAGCTGAATTTATTGGGTTTAATGAGGGTGTTTAGTTTTTGGTATGAGGGTAATGTGAGTGTGGTTAATGTCTTTAAGGTTCTCATTGTTGTTGATAATATTTAAAATAATATCAATGACTTCTTCCCATACAATGTTCTAATAGGTCTAGTAGAAAATAATCGGTAGGTCATTAGTCGGTTAGAGTTTCATAAATTTCTTCTTCGCGGTTAGTTATGTCACCATTAGGTTTCGTAATAGTTTTAATCCAATTTTGGTTCCTTCTTTGAATGACTTTAAGGTGGAAAAACTTGGTATTTTTGTCTCCTTCCTTGAGCCAATAGATTTTGGCTCTTTGAGCCCATCACATCTCTTCGTGATGAAGGATTATATCCAGCTTATCTTGGTTCTCTTTTATACTATTGTGATTTTTATTTAGATGGTTGTTATCTTGGAGAGTAGTCAATATTTTAGAAATCCGATTTCCAAACTTAGATTTTGTTGTAGAATTTGACCACCAACACAGCTTGTCAAATCTTTTTGTAATGACTAATATTTTTATCCTGCAAAATAATAAACAATTATATAAACTTGAGGTATGTAATAACATTGTCCGCAAGAATTTATCCATCTCATAAATACAAATCCTCAGAATTCAACATGTTCTTACCAGATTCTCATTATAAATATGAGGTATCAGAACAACAAAAGTTATTAACAGGAAAATGAATCAGGAAAAAAGGGAAAGGAATAGGAAAAAGTAGAAAACAGTGAGAATTTTTACGTTATATGTAAATTTTTCCTTCTTCTCCTTTTTTATGAAGTTAAAGGAGTTTTTATATATAGGAGATAGATAAAGGTTTTGACTAAGTCAATAAAAATTTATTGTATAACCAATTAAAATCATAAATAATAATAATAATAATAATAATAATAATAATAATAATAATAATAATAATAATAATTATTATTATTATTATTATTATTATTATTATTATTATTATTATTATTATTATTATATAAAATATTTTATCACATTTTTCATTCAAAATTAGAAGATAAAGCCACTTTAAAATTTTTGAAATATATATCAAAATTTGCAACAATCCCCCGTATATTTCAAAAGTTCCAAAATAATAGTAAAAATAAAAATTTATAAATTAACATCCCGAATGTGATGCATCAAACTGGTGTAGAATGATAGTACTTAACACACAATGAAATTGGTGTAGCAAGGCACATGAACCAAAGATATTTGACGTATGTTAGATGTCTAACACCCACATCACACCCTCACAGTTCTTGTTGTTAACGTCGTGGTGCGCTAATAGGCCATGCATGTGTCTGGTTATTTTATGAGTGCTCTAGAGATTTCGCCAAGATCTCATACAAGCGGCCCCACTCAACACTCATATAGGTGATTTCATCAAGTTTATGCTGCAAATCATGCACCACCAATAAAGGATATGAAATTCATTAAAAGCTACATAAGCTTATCCTCTCAGTAATACAGTGTCTAGCACTTTCTCATCTACACCATAAGAAAAGGACGAAAGAAAATTTAATCAAATAAATTTTTGTGCTAGCATAACTAACAAGTGACTTTTTTTTACCTATATATATGAACCTTTTTCATGGGATTTCCAATCACAACGATTGGATTCCCATCAGTTATTAATTTCAATTGGCTTTAAATCCAATTCTCCTTGATTTGCTCACTAATTAATTTTTTCCCGGGGCTTTGGCAGAGGATCAACTAGGATCACTTTGATCTGACTTCACATAAATAGAGGATATTACCTCGTTATTTAGTAACTACTTTATACACAAGTGAGAAAGACACGCAGTTTCTTCCATCAATAAATATTGACTAAGACGTCTCTAAGTTAATCAATCTCAAAGTTTATTTACTAAGGGTCTGTTTGGTAAAAATAGCAATTGATTGATAAACTAGCTGATAGCTTATAGCTTATACCATATGGTTGATGACTGATAGCTTATAGTTTATACCATATGGTTGATGACCGATAGTTTATAGCTTATAAATGATGGTTGAGACTGATAGTTGATAAGCTAATGGAAGTGTTTGGTAAAATTAGCGGTTCAACTAACTTATAAATGTAAAATGTTTATTTTAAATTAAAATAAATTATAAAGGGTAAAAGTGTGTTTTTGTGAAAATAATAAGGATAAAAATGAAGAAAACATGATAAGCTATAAGCTATAAGGTAAAATGCAATTTAAAATAGCGTTTGGAAAATAAGCTATAAGGTAAAATGCAATTTAAAATAGCGTTTGAAAAATAAACTATAAGATAGCAAAATAAGATATAAGCTCAAAAGATCGTTACCAAACAAATCTAAATTGTCATATTATCTTATAAGCTATAAGCTCAAAATTGTGTCTTACTAAACATAGCATAAACCTATAATAATAAAATAAGTCTCATCAATTAGACTTATACATGTATACTTAGATATTTAAGTGACATCACCTTCAAATACATTCAAATATATATATATATATATATATATATATATATATATATATATATATATATATATATATATATATATATATATATATATATATATATATATATATATATATATATATATATATATATATATATATATATATATATATATATATATATATATATATATATATATATATATATATATATATATATATAATAAATTCATTTATCAATTGTGCAAGTCTACTTAAAATTTTAAGTGACATCATCTCATTAATAAATAAAATTAAATATATTCATGTATAAATTTAATTTTCTATAATTTAAATTCACGTGAAATTGTATCATGTTCAAGCCTGCGAGCAACTTCCCATGAACTTACTATCAACTTCATATATATTTCTTCTGCTAATATCAACTTCAACCCAAACGGTATCGTATTGTTGGCTTTCCGGTGATCATAGTGCAGGTATGCCGCCCACGCCACCGTTATTCCTCCCTGATGACCTTATTACTGAAGTCATATCATTCCTTCATTTGAAATCTCTTATTACTATTTGTTTTATATTATTACTATTTTTTTCTATTATGCTTCGCCAAGGAAGTTCCAGTCCTTGATAGCTACTTTAGGAAGCTTGGATCAGGAAACATGGCTTATGTTATGGGTGGTTCAGACAGCACACAAAAATGACATGTTTACTATGCTGTTGAAGAGTATGTGTTAGACCTGTATGTTTTTGTTAGACAATAGATAGTAAAGTTAATTATTTAATTAATTCTACTTGAGGGTTGAGATTTCAGTTGTTTAACTTCTAAATCATCCCGAAAAAAGATTGATTTCTTCTATCTGCCATAACTCTTTGTTGCATCACCAACAGTAGCTCACATGGCAGCTAGGAAACAAGTAAAGATTGTGAATGTTGGTAGTGTTACTGGATTGGCCTCTGGACCTTGGTCGGGTGCTTACAGTGCTTCTAAAGCTGCTCTTCATGCTTTAATAGATACACAAGGTTTTAAGTTCCCCTTTTTCAAACTTGTTTTACTCTTGGATATGTTCATGTCTGCATCATATTAACTAAAGGTAATTCAACTGGTTAAGAAATTGTTGTTTGTTGTATACATGAAGGGAGATATGGTGTTAGTTAAAGAGTTACTATACCTTGTAATTGTGAATGAGAAAATTACCTAACTGATATGTTTATTTTTTTTACAAAGAGAAAATTACTTTGAGATTGATATAGATATGCATAGATTTAGCTATATCTCTAGGAAAAGATTTGAAGCATTCATGGACATATTAAAGAACTGCACTCTAGATGTTGGCCTTACAATCCAGGCATGTAGTTTTCTCTTATGACAAAAACATTACATGAACTTTATCTTATTCTTCTACTAATTATTATCATATAATATTTGTTCATGTTCAGGGGAACAAAGTTGAGGAGCTTCTAGAGCAAGTGTTATGTTGTATTAGATTAAATAACATTAACCACTAAAATTACCAACAACTATGGCTAACTCAAGATCCACTCTAATATTATAATGGCAAAAGCTTTTGCATATCTTGGTATCAATTACTTAGTGAAGTTATTTTTACAAATTTATGATTTGAACTAACAAAGTTTGTGCTAGTATCTCCAAATAAAATATTTTATCTAATAATGTGATATTTTTTAGAAATGACCATGGACAAGGTTTTATCTTATAAAGTATTGATTCATTGTATAAATATCTTGGTATCAATTACATGGTGACGGTTTATTAGAAGTGACCAACAACTAAATCTGTAGTAGTACCAGTAGTATAAGAGCTCAAGTTTCAGGTGATAAACATGCTCCAATTCTCATATTTGTGTGTGTATGTGTGTTTTTGACATGTATGAATGTTTAACATGTGTGTATCTTCATTCAAGGTTCAACAAAATCTAGTACTGCTGAAGGGATTCCTGAGAAAACAGATTTCAAGGATGATAATCTAGTATTTGTTGCTGGTGCTACTGAAAAATTTGGTTCAAGAATAGTCAGGTACATTTTTAGCTTTTGAGATAGAAACTTTTGTTTGCAAAATGCTGAGCAATGATAGTTTCATTCAGCAAGCTTATAAAGCTTGGTTTTAAAGTTAGAGCAGTTAGTATTGACTTTATAAATTTTACCTTGGAAAAAAGGAGATGTTGCTTGACTTTATAAATTTTGGTATTGACAGCAGTCAACACGGGCTAACACCTGCCACCCGCCAAATGACTATCTTCTACGGAGGTCAAGCTCATGTTTTTGATGATGTCCACCCACATAAGGTCAGATCCCTATTCTTTACATAGTGTATTCGTTTATTTCATTTTTTGAAATAGGGCCTAGAATTAGTTTGTATTTATGAGTTATCACGTTGAAATAATTTGTGCCTTAGAAACATGGTGAGTGGTGTACTTGTGGTTGGTTTAACAATCATTCTATATTTAAACTAATTGGATTTCAGCTTACAAACAATATAAATACTCAGAGTTGGCTTTCCTATCACACATGTGTTGTAGTTTCGGCAACTTATTTTGGCTGGTCATTGCACAGTATAGTGGAAGTGCTCAACCTATAATATTTGATAGAAAAGTATTCATAGGATTAAGCATCATTAATAGATTTGCTTATGCTTTGGTACGCTGGTAGAGTCACTTTTGAGAATAGTATTTTCTCTTACTCGTTTAAAAAGTTACTTAAGGCTTTCTTCAGAGTTTCATAATATATATTTGAAGTATCAGAAATATCATTGTTAGTTTCAAATCAAAATCCAGTGAGGATCTGTTAAATTGTTACATCCTGAATTCTGACTTGGTAATTTTTTTTATCACCAAGCTTTATCCTACAATGTTGGACCAACTACATGGATCGATAAATATCTTTGAGCTTTATCAAAACCAATTTTTCACTAAAATCATTTAGGGCAGAGTCTGTTGGCATTCACTTTAATGGTTCACCCATTTTCTTAGGTTTTCTTTGCAAATCATAACAGAAGGTCTTATGTCTTTCACTCTGTTGGGTCACTTTGCTTATCACACTATGCCAAAAAAGACCTTTAGCAGCGCTTTTTTTGACCTTTAGCAGCGCTTTAAAGCGCTGCCTAAAGTGGCGCTGCTAAAGGTAAAGGCAGCGCTTTTTTTGTGGAAAAAGCGCTGCTAAAGACATCACCTTTAGCAGCGCTTTTTAAAGCGCTGCCTAATCTCCCCCCCCCCTCCCCCCCTTTAGCAGCGCTTTATTAAAGCGCTGTCTTAGACCCCCCCCCCCTATAGCAGCGCTTTATGAAAGCGCTGTCTTAGACCCCTTTTTCCCCACCTATAGCAGCGCTTTTTTAGCAGTTTCTCTGTCCCCTTTAGCAGCGCTTATACATAAAAGCGTTGTCTAATGTGCACGTTTTGAAAAAAAAAATTCCTGATTAATGGCATTTTTTATATATTTTTCAATAAACCTGCTTATATTACAATACCTGCTTATATAATTTAGCCTTTTATTTCAGCACTTTGGCTTTATATACACAATTCAACACTTTAGCATTATGTGCACAATTCAACACTTTGGCATTATATGCACAATTCAACATCACAAATTATATACAATTTCACTTTAATATATATAATTCAAAAGCTTCACAATTCAACATCACAAATTATATACAATTCCACTTTAATATATATAATTCAAAAGCTTCACAATTCAACATCACAAATTATATACAATTCTCAACTCGAAATTCAACATCACAAATTATACAATTCTACTTTAATTTCTTCCAATCTTCATTGCTGGCCATAATATACCTGTAATTCAGGAAAACTAAAGTATCAAATGAATGACATTCAAATATGTAAATAAGAAATATATATATATATATATATATATATATATATATATATATATATATATATATATATATATATATATATATATATATATATATATATATATATATATATATATATATATATATATATATATATATATATATATATATATATATATATATATATATATATATATATATATATATATATATATATATATATATATATATATATATATATATATATATATATATATATATATATATATATATATATATATATATATATATATATATATATATATATATATATATATATATATATATATATATATATATATATATATATATATACACACACATAAGAAACGTATAAATAAGAAATAATATGTTATTTTATTGAATGAGACAATATGTAATTTTACAAGTACCTTTAACATCTTTTTCTTTTTTTAGTTCGAAGGTGCTTTACTTGTCTCTTAACAACACAGACGGATGGATTGATCCAAATTCCCTCGCTATGATCATTTCTAATATATGATTCGTCTGCTATAATATTCTCATCTGGATCATCCCTAACATAAGATTCATTCTCAACATCAACCTCCCCCTTTTCTCCAATGTTATCGTTGATTACTTTGTTGGAAAAAAGAACTATAGACCATTTCGTACTTTTCGGATCAGTGACAGAGAACACTTGTTTAGCTTGCGTGGCGAGAATAAAAGGCTCATCTTTGTACCCCACCTTATTAAGATCCACTTGCAAAAAACCTGACTTATCCATACGTATGCCACTATTACTTTCAACCCACTTGCATCCAAAGATAGGAATCTGAAACTTCTCATAATCAAACACCCAAATGCGCTCGATTACCCCAAAATACGAGGAAATGTGCATTGATTCGGCAAGCACAGTGACACCACTATTTTGCATTGTACTTTTATCATCTTGCTCCTTGGTATAAAATGTGTATCCATTAATTGCGTATGCGCTATAAGAAAACACATGCAAAGTTGGACCATATGCTAAACATCTCAACCTTTCTGTTATTGAAGCGGGATCAGAATAAAACTTTGAATAAATATGCTCTTTGAACCATGTTATAAAACTTCGATTGTGCTCAGTACTATCCAATTTTCATATCTATTCAGATTTAAACCTCGGAGAACGTCCTTGTGCAATTTAACGTACTGCTCAACCTCAATGTCATTGTGCAGAACATATAAATGCACTTGCTCCCGTTCATCCCTTGAAACTGTCACAACTTTATTTCCAATTAACTGTTTACCTACTACTTTTTCAACAACATCAGATTTTGGGAGGCCAATGGATTGAACGTTGGACAAATATTCAGTACAAAACTCAATAGCTTCTTCAACAATGTATCGTTCAACAATACATCCCTCTGGTCGACTTCGGTTTTTCACATACCCTTTCAATATTTTCATATAACGTTCAACTGGATACATCCATCTCATATATGCAGGTCCACACAGTTGTGTCTCTTTCACGAGATGCACAACTAGATGTACCATTATGTCAAAGAATGACGGAGGAAAATACATTTCAAGCTCACACAAAGTAATAATTATATCTTTTTGCAATGTTGGTAAGATCGCAGGATCGATCACCTTACTACAAATAGATCTGAAAAAGAAACACAATTTTGTTATTGCGCCTCTCACTTTTTCTGGCAAAATAGAACGTATACCTATTGGTAGAAAGTGTTCCATAAGAACATGGCAATCATGTGTCTTTAAACTCTTTAACTTTAGGTCTTTCATAGAAACAAGTCATCTAATATCTGAAGAGTATCCTTCTGGAACTTTAACTTCACTAAGAAACTTACACATTATCTTTTTCTCCTTTCTAGACAAAGTATATGCAGCAGGTGGTAGATAAGTGCGATTTCCTTTCTTCTGGGGTCCTAATTCATTTCTTATTCCCATTGCTACCAAGTCTTTTCTTGCTTTAAGGCCATCCTTAGACTTTCCTTGTATATTGAGTAACGTACCAATAACACTTTCAAATACATTTTTTTCAATATGCATAACATCAAGAAAATGTCGTACATACAACGACTTCCAATACGGCAACTCAAACAAAATTGACCTCTTCTTCCACCCACGCGTGGTAAGCGTATGAGCAAAAGGCTTGCCAAACTGAGTACTCACATCTTTCACCTTTGCAAAAATTTGATCGTCAGTCAATGTAGGTGGTGCTATACGTTGTTCTGAATTTCCATTGAATTCTTGTCTCCACCCACGGTACTGATGATTAGAACTTAAGAATCTACGATGACCAAGAAAGACATTCTTCTGACCAAATTCCAACCGCGTCCAATCTGTGTTTTCTTCACAGATAGGACACGCACATTGACCTTTAATGCTATACCCCGATAGATTTCCGTATGCTGGGAAATCATTAATTGTGCCAAACAACATGGCCCTCAAATTAAAACTTTCTTTCCTATATCCATCATAAACCTCCACACCGTTCTCCCACAAACTTTTTAAGTCTTCGATTAAAGGTGTCAGGTATACGTCTATGTCGTTTCCTGGTTGTTTAGGGCCAGAAATTAACATAGATAACATCATGTACTTACGCTTCATACATAGCCATGGAGGTAGGTTATAAATCATAAGAATTACAGGCCAGGTGGAATGGGAGATACTTTGCAGACCGTGCGGATTCATTCCATCAGTCGATAATGCCAAGCGAAGGTTTCTAGCTTCTTCTCCAAAATCAGGATAATCATTATCAATTTTCATCCACTGTGGTGAATCTGCCGGATGTCGATACTTCCCATCTATAATTCTATCATCTGCATGCCAAGTAAGGTGTTTCGCATCTGTTTCACTACGAAACATGCGTCTGAATCTCGGAATTATAGGAAAATACCATAAGACTTTTGCTGGTGACAACTTCTTCTTATACCGAGATACACCGCATTTAGGACACTCGTTTAATGATGCATACTCATTTCGAAACAAAATGCAATCATTTGGACAAGCATGTATCTTATCATAGCTCATACCAATAGAGCATAACATTTTTTTAGCTTCATAGGTTCGATTGGGAAGAACATTATCCTCCGGAAGCATCTCTTGAAGTAGGGCTAACAACTCTGTGAAACTTTTATCCGACCATCCATTACCCGCCTTTAAGTTGTACAACTTTAATACCGCAGACAATCTTGTGAAAGTAGTGCAACCTTTATACAACGGCTTCTCTGCATTGCTTACCAACCTCTCAAACATCTTTGGACAATCTTTAAGATCTTCTTCAAGTGCTTCTGCAATATCTTCGACTCGATCACAATCGTATGTATCCCTACCATTGTCCTTTGAAGTAGAGGTCGTATTGTTCTGGGGTTCAACATTCTCGTTACTTATCTCACCGTGTAATGTCCAACATGTGTAACTTCGATCAATTCCATGTCTCATTAAATGAGATTCCAACTGAACCGCGTCAATTCGACGTCCATAACAGCAACCTAAGCAAGGACATGTGATCCTACTGGGGTCTTTGGCGTGTTCAACAGCAAACTTAACGAAGTTCGATACCCCATTCTCGTACTCTTTTGACAATCGATTAACAGACATCCAATTTTTATCCATACTATGAAAGTTAGGCAAAAACAGAGAATACCTGTAAAGAAATCACTACTTCTAAGAAAGTTGTACAGTAGGATGCTTGGAAACAATCACAACCTTACTCTTCTCAGGTAACCCCTATAACAGACAATATATACATTTTATTAAAATCATATTAATAATTAACCAAAACAAAAAAACTAGATAATCCAACAAAACAAATCATATTAAAAAAAAGTAGATATACTATAATAAACTATTCTACTATTAAAGCATACTTTCATTAATATGATTTTAAACTATTCTAAACTATTTTATAATGCTCAAAATGACATGGACTAAATTAAAGCATACTCTCATAAATGGTGGAAATGGACTAAATTATTCTAAACTATTCTAAACTATTTCATTAATATGATTTTAAACTATTCTAAACTATTAAATCATACTCTCAAAAATGGTGGAAATGGACTAAATTATTCTAAACTATTCTAAACTATTGCATTAATATGATTTTAAACTATTCTAAATTATTAAAGCATACTCTCGAAAATTTTGGTAATGGACTAAATTATTCTAAACTAATTTATAATGCTCAAAATTCATTGTGGCATTTCAACAAACACCTTGCATACAAAACTCAAGCCAATATCAAAAGAGTAATGCTCATCAATGGTATCAACAAAAACAAGTCAATAACTCAGAAAGAAGTAGCACTAACATCATCTAATCCAGAAAAATGCAATACTAAGACAATAATCCATAAAAATGCCGTAACAGTCGCGGATTTACCGTAACGGTGGAGGAGAACGAACGGTGAACGGCGGCGAAAGGGAACGGCGAACGGCGGCGAAAACAAATGGAAGACGGCGGCGCAAACGGACGGCGACGAAAGCTTCAACGGAGGGCGAAAATGGAAGATAGGGCAATGGAGAAATGAAGAAACGAAGAAGAAAACGAAAAAACGCGTGTTCTGTTTCGTTTACAATTCTGGAGGGTATATAAAAATTATTATACTAATACCTTTAGCAGCGCTTTTTAAAGGCCTTTAGTAGCGCTTTCATAGGGTGCATTAGCAATGACATATAGCAGCGCTTTATAAAAAAAGCGCTCTCGTAGGGTCCCCTTTTAGCAGCGCTTTTAAAAAGCACTTTCTAAGGGTCCCCTTTTAGCAGCGCTTTTTAAAAAAGCGCTGTCTTTGGTAGGTAATTTTTTTCTTTTTTTTTTACTGACTATTTAGCAGCGCTTTTTTTAAAAGCGTTGTCTTTTGTGCGCTGCTAAAAATCAATTCTGGCGTAGTGTCATGACTTTTGCATGCTCTTTGGTGTATGCAGACAGATGTTATAATGGCTTTGGCTGGGTAAAATGGAGGATCTTGGTCCACAACATTCTCGTCAAAATCTACTGCAAATTTGGTTAATGATAGTAATTTACATATTGGTGAAAATGAAGCAGGATTAATGAATAATGTAGCATTCCCACAAGAGCTTCACGGGAAGTTGCCTATAAGTGGCAGTTCTAGTCGTGTTGTTGGACCTAGTGACCGTGTATCCACTCCAACCAGTAAGCCTCAACCATACTACCATGGTTTGATATGGCTACTTTATAGTTTATAATAATGGATATCATACCTCCAAATGACAGAGTTTATAAAAAATACAATCTCAAGAGGTTGATGAGTTGAGAAGTTAAGTCCATACTTTCAATGTATCATTACAAAGACAAGAGCAAGAAAAGTTGGAGATGAAGCAATAATTGCAACGATAAGAAAAAGAGATGATTGAAACGAACAATAAACTTTCATTGTTAATGAATCATTTAGGATTTGTTGCATCTTCTTCTCATCTACCCCAAGTCAATAATGAAACCGATAATCCAAGTGAAGATGATGTTGATGAATCAGATGAAGACATTAGTGAACACATTAGTAGTGAATTTTGATTTGGATTATTTTTTCTTGTTAACTAATTTGAAATTTGGATTGTTTTTTCTTATTAATCTGGTTGGACAAGTGATTATTAATAACTTGAATGTAACTTTATAAGTACTCGTTATTGACTTTATAGTAATATTTGGTTGCTTTAAAAATTTGAATGTGATTAGTGTTGCATTGTCTTATTCAAATTAGATTTTTATTTTTATATTATTGTTACTTTTATATTTAACAATAATCATAGTATTTTAAATATGAATTAAACACAATAAGTAATAAATATTAAAAACCGGAGAGAGAAATTACTTGTGAGTTTACCTGCGGATTCACAATTTGATGCGCCTTTTCCTGCGAAAATTTAAATACCTGCGGTTGTTTCTACGAATTTATCTAGTTTACCTGCTAATTATTTAACTAAGAACAAAAATAGCGGGTAGTATGGTTTCTGCGGAAATTTTGTCAAAATCCGCAGGTAACTCCGCAGGAAATCATAGTAATTCTGGCCATGAAAATATTAATTCAAACAAAATCATAATGTATTTTATCAAAATAAAATTTATTTGCAGAATTTCATTCACATTTTGGTGAAGAAGTTTTAATACGATAAAATACATAAAAAAAAAGATCATCATAAATAAGTGGAGATGGTGAGATTTGAGAAAGCATTTGTGGGTGTGGTTGAGAAGACTGGATATACATATATTATTCAAGATGAATTACATGCTAAG
This sequence comes from Lathyrus sativus, assembly GCA_963859935.3. NCBI lineage: Eukaryota > Viridiplantae > Streptophyta > Magnoliopsida > Fabales > Fabaceae > Lathyrus > Lathyrus sativus. The sequence goes on along the minus strand of OZ012741.1, from coordinate 632,614,462 downwards.
GGTATCTTCCAGATTAAAGCGACACCACTTGGTGCATCTAGTAATTTACTAATATAATAAAATAACTGATTTATGACCTATTTATATGTCTCAATTATTTACATTTTTTTATATTAATATAGTAGACAAAAAAAGGCAGATAACTATGTAGCAAGGGAAAATACAACAAGGAAAAATTCGGCATAGTAAGGTCAATGGCGAGGATAATCAAAATGGAGAGAAAAATTAAGGTGACCAAGGTCAGTGGAAAAAGATCCAATGCAACAAACACAGGTTGAATGGCATGAGGAGTTCAGTTTGGAGTGTTGGGAGAGGGAAAGGGATAAAAAGAAAAATTATCTTCTTTCTTTTTCACCGAGTTTCCTGATCATTTCAACGCAAGAACATGTTTGATACATTCAAAGAATACGGTTTGGTCGTGGAGGTTTATATTCCCGCAAGAAGAGATAAAAGAGGAAAGAGATTCGGGTTCGTTCGGTTTAGAAAGGTAGTGGATAAAAATATGCTGGAAATCAAGTTAGACAACATACTTATTCAAGGAAGGAAAATACATGCTAACATTCTCAGATTTCAACGAGATTGAAATATTGAGGCTCATCATGGGAGAACTCTGAACCATTCGGGAAAGCCTAAGGAAGAGGGTTCGGAAAATCACATTCCAAACCATGTTTGGAAGACAAAGACATATAACGGTAAAGTAACATATGCACAAGCGGTGGGTGCTAACAGTTCCAACTTAAAAAAAAAGGATTTAGTGATAAGGTTCATTTGAAGTTCCCAGGCTTTCAACGCAGGAAGAGAGTAATGTTTATGGAAAGGGACCAATAATTATCTGATAAATGTTTATGCTTCTTGTAATTTGGGTGAGAAGAGAGTAATGTGGTTGGAATTGATTGAGAGGAAGATATCTCATCCTATATAGGGAGTGGCTAATCGGTGGTAATTTCAACTTGATTAAATCTAGAGAGGAAAGGAATGGGAGGAGTGCTACCTATAATATTGAGATGGAGGAATTTTTGTCGTTCATTGACACAATGGAATTAATTGATTTACTAGTTGTGGGAGAAAAATTTACTTGGTCCTCATCAAGTGGTAGTTGTAGAAGTAGGTTGGACAGATTTTTAATTTCGCAGCAGCTTATCAATTTATGGAATATCAAAGCTCAATATGTCAGTGATAGAGATATATCAGATGACCGACCGATTTGGATCAAAGCAAACAATATCAACTGGGACCCTAAACCGTTCAAAATCTTCGATGCCTGGTATGAACATCCATATTTCTCTCACTTTGTTGGTAGGTCCTGGAACACTTGTATGGCTCGTGGCAGTGTTGCTGCTATACGTGATGAAGAAACTGAAATTCTTGATCATGTGTCGGAGGTGGAGATGTTAAGGAGAAGCAAGGCCCAAACTGAAATGTGGAACAATTTAAAACTGAAGGATGTCATGATTAAACAGAAAGTGAGATTGAAATGGGGTAGGGATGGAGATTTGAACACCAAATATTTTCACTCGATACTAAATGGGAGATATCGGAGGAACTCAATTGTTTCCATCAAAGTTGGGGAAGATAAAGTGGAGGAAGTTAGTGCTGTTAAAGGTGCTATCAAAGCACATTTCCAAAAGTTGTTTTCTTCTGAACATTCTTGTAGGCCTCATTTGAATTAGACAGGTTGTGCTTCATTATCACTATCTGGGAGTCTGAGCTTTATGTTTTGACATGAAGAGATCAAAGGTGTAATATTTAATTGCGATGGTAGTAAAAGCCCGGAGCCGTACATATGTAATTTAGGTTTTTGAAGAAGTTTTAGGACGTCGTGGGAGATGATATCATCTTTTCTTGCACTGATACCAAAAAATGCAAATTGACAAAGCTTGAAGGAGTATAGGTCAATTTTCTTAATTGGTTGCGTCTACAAAATTATTTCAAAACTTCTTGCTGCTAAATTGAGAAGAGTAATTGGGAAATTGATTTCTGCTAATCAGTCGGCATTCATTCCAGGAAGACAGCTTCTTGATGGTGTATTGGTCCTGAATGAACTTGTAGACTAAGCAAAAAGAGGAAAGAAGAGTTTCCTTATATACAAGGTCAATTTTGCGAAAGCATATGACTTTGTTGATTGGAATTTCCTTAAGGACACATTACTTAACGTGAGATTTGGGAAGGTTTGGTTGCGTTGGATGGATGGTAGGGTACTGTCAAGCCACATGCTGATCCTTGTGAATGGGAGCCCAACGGATGACTTTCAAGGTTTGAGGGGTCTGAGACAAGGAGATCCTCTCTCCCCTTTTCTCTTTGCAATTGCAGTAGAAGGCCTTTCGATTTTGGTTAATAAGGCAGTGTCTATTGACTTGTTAAAGGGAGTCAAGTTTAACAAAGATGTATCGTGTAGTTTACTCCAATTCGTTGACGATACGGTGATAATGTGTGATGGTTCTTGGTCCAACTTATGGACTATCAAAGCTATCTTAAAAGGATTTGAACTACTTTTGGAGCTGCAAATTAATGCTTGGAAGAGTAGCTTATTTGGGTTTGGTTTGGAGGGTCATGTGGTACCAGCTGCTGTTGTGCTTCTTGGTAGCCGTTACGATTTTTTACCATTTAAATTTCTAGGATTGTCTATTGGCGGAAATCATAGAAAGAAAGCTTTTTGAAAGCCGATTGTTTCGTGTTTCAAATCAAAATTGTCATCTTGGAAGGGCTGGTTGTTGTCAATGGGTGGGAGAATCACTTTAATCAATTTCGTACTTACCAACTTGCCTATACATCACTTGTCATTCTTTAGAGCACTTGCTGCTATTATTCGGGAGTTAATCATTATTTAGCGTCAGTTTTTATGGAGTGGGTCGATTGATAAAAGGGGGTTGCTTGGGTAAGTTGGCGTAACGTATGCAAGGATAAGAAGTTTGGAGGTCTGAGAATTAAACACTTGAGGCTGTTTAATAGAGCACTAATAACCAAATGGCTGTGGCGGATCGTAAATGAGAGGAATGCGATTTGGCTAAGCTGCTGACTGTAAAATATGGCAATGTTATTAACAGGATCATTTCAAGAGTGGATACGGGAACAAATAAGTATGATTCTCTGTGGTGGCATAATTTAATGGAAATAGGAGATTCAAAGGACGTGGCTGTTTTGGAAACAATCTAAAATGAAAATTAGGTGAAGGTGGATCCATACCGTTTTGGTCTAGTCGATAGATTGGTAATGTAATACTACAGGATTGTTTCCCAAATATTTTTGTTGTTGCAGATGCATCTGCTGTTATTAAAGATATGAGAGCTTGGAGTGGTGAGACTTGGTCGTGGAATAGTTTCATGATCAACACAGGTGTCATGTCTTTCAGTTCTGCTGAGGCGCGGGATTTAGGCGACATTCTGCGTGACATCAGGCCTAGTAAGCAGGTAGTGGATAAATGTTTATTATCTGCTGGTGAATCAAGTATGTTCTCTGTAAAATCCTGCTATGTAGGATTGTTACTTCATGCAGGCGTGTCGATTTTAGGTCCATATTTAGAGGTTTCCCTTGCAATATTATGGCAGACAAGAATACCTTTGAAGTCTAAGATGTTTGGGTGGGGGCTGCTGCTTAATAGATTACCAACACGGCCCAACTTGGTTCGAAGAAGGATTATAACCAACTCTCACGAGATTGTTTGTGCGTTTTGTTTCAATGCCGACGAAGACGTTAAACATGTATTTTATTGTTGTCCTATAATTAAGGGTGTGTGGGAGCATATTTGTATTTGGGTGGGCATTTGTTAGATTGACGAAGATTTGATCATTAATCACTTTTTCGCTTAGTTCTTGAAGGTGGATAAATTATGCAGTTATAGAGATGCGAGGTTGATTTGGTTCGCTGTGTGTTGGAGCATTTGGTGGTCGAGGAATCAGATTATGCTCAACAACAAAATCGAGGACCCTTCAGTTATTGTTGATAGGATAATCTTGTTCTCCTGGTGGTGGGTAATATTTAGGGGGGGTAAAATCCTCTTGTAATTATTATGACTAGTTTTTAGATTTTGTCGACGCTTGAATCTTGTTAGGGGTGGCAAAATGGGTCAGGCCCGCCGGGTTGGCCCGTTTGACCCGCCACTTTTGGCGGGTTGAGCTGAGATTTTCGGCTTGGTACTTTAAGTTGGTCCGCCCTGCTTAACCCGCTTGAAAAAGCGGGACGGGGCGGGACGGGTTTTGCCCACGGGCTTTTTATTAAAAGTTTTTATTTTTTTACTTAGAATTAAAACAATTTTAACTATTAAAACAACACTCTTCTCTTAGGTTTATATTGATTGAATTATATTATAAATTATTATACAAACAAAATGAATTATAATTGTAATGTTCTTTCTATAACTTTCTAATACACGTGTTGCTGTGAAAAACTTAAAATAAAAGAACAATTGTATGTCATGCTGAATTATTAAGTTGTCAAACATTAACTCACATGTTTTCTTTAGAAATAGATGTTGATTTTAAGAAAAGGAAGGATTTGATTAGTGTATACGTGTGACATTTAAGATTTAACTATTAAGGAATCAGACAATATAAGAGTCTATATGATGTAAATAGTGAAAATTTTATGTGTTGATATTTTATGCAATGTGATGTTTTATGCAATGTAATTGTTATCATTGTTTATCTTTTGTAAATTTTTAATTGGGTTCTTTTAGTAGTTAGTTTTTAAGTAGGATTAGGATGATATGTATTATTTTTTTATTTGATACATTTTTATTGTGTTTGAGTTTATTTCGTTTTTTTTTTGTAATTGATATTTATTCATTTTATTTTTTGAATTGTTTGGACTTAACATGTTGAAGTTCTATTATGCGTTCTTAAAAACAACTTTTGTCGACCTCTTTGGTAATAAATAATTTTTGTGTGAATTATGTAGTAAATCAAATTGTAAAATAAAAAGTTAGCGGGTCAGCCCGCCAAATCGTTATTAAACGGGGCATGCTTGACTTTTGAGCTCAGACGTCTAAGGTGGCCCATCCCACTTTGCTTTTGGACGAGTTTAAACGGAACAGACTACCCACTTTGCCACCCCTAAATCTTGTAATCGGGTTAAAATATCTCCAATACTCTATATTTGAATTATTGCTTATAAAAAAAAAGGACAACAAAAATGAAGTGGCAATCATAAAAATAATTCTTTTATGCACATTGATTTTAAATTATGATTAATCTCTTTTTAAGTTTTGATACTCACTTGAATGATAGATTCAATTAGAAAACAATCAAGAACCTATAATGACAATTTATATATATATATATATATATATATATATATATATATATATATATATATATATATATATATATATATATATATATATATATATATATATATATATATATATATATATATATATATATATATATATATATATATATATATATATATATATATATATATATATATATATATATATATATATATATATATATATATATATATATATATATATATATATATAGAACAACATAAAACCAGAATTTTGAAGGTAGTAATAATGGTGAAAAGAAATTTAGAAAGAAGATGAATTAAGAGAAAGAGAGAATAGGGAAGAGAGTAATATTGGATGAATCACTAAATTGGCATTAACCATGAATTGGGATTACAACAATGTATATATACACATGAGAGAATAGCACAACTAATACAAAATACAACCAAAGTGCCATGCTGTTAAATTCTGTTATTTTGGAAAACTAACAGCTTTTTAAAACAGCTCACAACACACCACCTCACTTTAGTTGCTCCAAGTTCATCATGCTCAAGTTCTTCAACAGTCTCTTGAACACCTCATTTGTCACACCCTTGGTCAACAAATCCGCAACTTGGTCCTCGCTTCGACAATAGCTCAATCTAAACTTTCCATCACTGACCAATTCTCTCATGTAATGAAACCATATATCAATATGCTTTCTCCTTCTGTGTGCAATCGGATTTTTTGCAATATTTATCGCGGAAATATTATCCACAAACAGTGTGGTGGCATCATCATCACCACATCCCAATTCCTTCATGAGATTCACTAACCACATAGCTTGGCAAGCACTCAATGATGCCGCAATGTACTCGGCCTCACAAGAAGAGAGTGCTACAATCGGTTCCTTCTTCGAACACCATGAGATTGGTGTACTAACAAACATAAAGATGTAACCCGCTGTAGATTTCCGATCATCTTTATCTCTGCACCAATTAGAAGAGAGTGCTATGTAATTCTCATCAAATACAAGGAAATATAAAGTATATTTCTACACTTGGTTTATACACCACTGACAAAAAAAGACAACCAAGTATAAAGACCCTAAACTAGTTTGTCGTTCCTCACTCTCTTGGAAAAAATCAAGCTCATACAACTTACACTCCACTTTTGGGATGAAATGTTGGATCCAAGTTACATAAAACATTTGAGCTTCTAAGGTTTGTGTCTTTACCTTCAAGGATGAAAGTCTTCACTAATATTGTAAAGGGCCTCCAAATCCTCTTTAAAAAAATGGTGTTCCTTGTCAAGGAAGTCAGCTCGTCCTAGACGGTTTTCAACATCTCCGACTTCTCGATTGTAAGGGTTTTCACCATGGCTTCAAAAGCAACAATTATTTCCATTAAAATTTTGATCTTTATATTTCTTTAAAATTCAACATTCCTCAATTAAAAAACCTTTTTTGAAAAAATAATATTTTTATTAATCCATTAAAATTAGGCAAAGTTAAAAATTAACATTTTAAATTCAAACTCTTTTTTTGTAAATTCTTCATTTAGTTTAAATCTCTTTCCTAAAATCGTCTAACGTTGCGCTTTCAATTTCACATTGAACCTTACAGGTTATTTTCGTATAATTTTTATGTCGGTCAATTCATTGCTTTCTCAGTTGTACTGTTATAATACTTCATTTTTCATATTTCATTTTATGGTTGTAATTTACGCGAGGATATTGTCGCTTTGCAATTCCCTTACTTTCTGCATTTTATTTTCTTTGGGTTGTAATTTATGCGAGGATATCGTCGTTGTGCAATTCCTTTACCGTTTTCGTACCTTTCCCGTATTTTCATATTGCCGCTTAATCGTATTTTCATTATTTTATTTACCGTTAAATCGTTCTGAATGAATACGTCTAGCCGTTTGACCGATGCGTCAATAGTCTTTACCTTGGACTCTTTCCCCTTTTAAAATGCCTAGGCGTTCCGCCGTGGACAGTTTTACCCTTTACCTTAGCATTAGAATAAGGAGTCGTTGCACTCCATTTTAGGCGTCCCGCCATGGACACTTTTACCCTTTACCCTAACATTAGGATAAGGAGTCGCCGCACTTCATATTAGGTTTCCCGCCGTGGAATACATATCTTACCTTTTTAATTCAATTCAACTTCTACGTAGAAATAGGAGTCGCCGCACTCCACGTAAGCGATTCCTTAAGAATGCTTATTCCTCCATTGAAACCTTGACCACAGTCAAGAAGTTTCTAACCTCCCTTTAAAGGGGAACTACGATTACTCTGATTCCATCCCCTACCTCGGATACGTAGGCACAAGATGCGAATCTTGGCGAGTAAACTTAGGACTAACCCTTAGGTCTCTCTTTCACCTTTAACCCTTAACATATACCCTAAAGCAGATAATCAAGCAAAATAGTAAATTTTAAACAAGAGGATCCTGTAGAGTACTACAGAAGTTTAGGGTGCTATATACCTTCCCTAGGCTTAACCAACCCCTTACCTAGATCTCTCCCCACATTGTTTACGATACAAAATAGGTTTTTCCTTTCTTTAACCTTTCTTTCAGATAAATCAAAGACCGGTTGTGAATCAAAGATTATAATTCAAATTAATTAATAATTTGATATCTTATTCTCACCGCAACATATTGTTTTGTCTTGTTAATTAATTTGAAATTTGTATTGTTTTTTCTTATTAATCTGGTTGGACAAGTGATTATTAGTAAATTAAATATAACTTTATAAGTACTTGTTATTGACTTTATAGTAATGTTTGGTTGCTTTAAAAATTCGAATGTGATTAGTGTTGCATTGTCTTAATCAAATTAGATTTTTATTTTTATATTATTGTTACTTTGATATTTAAGAATAATCATAATATTTTAAATATGAATTGAACACAATTAATAATAAAAATTAAAAACCTGAGAGAGAAATTACTTGCGAATTTACCTGCGTGATTTCAACTGTTGCGACTTTTCCGGCGAAAATTTAAATTACCAACGATATTTTCTGCGAGTTTATCTATTTTACCTGCTAACCAATTAACTACGAAGGCTTTATCTCGGAACACAAATAGCAAGAAGAATCGCAGGTAATACGATTCTTGCAGAAATTTTGTCAAAATTTGCAGGTAACTCTGCAGGAAATCAGAGTATTTCTAGTTGTGAAAATATTAATTCCAACAAAATCATAAGGTATTTTATCAAAATAAAATTTAATTACAAAATTTCATTCACATTTTTGGTGAAGAAGTTTTAATACGATATAATACATAAAAAAAGATCATAAATAAGTGGAAAACTTTTTGCTAATATAAAATAATACCTCGACTAAATATTATCAAAAAAAATTCTATGATAAAAAGGTCAAGACTATGAATCCAGTAATTTACTAATATAATTAAATAACTGATTTATGACCTATTTATATGTCTCAATTATTAACATTTTTTTCATTAATATAGTAGACTAAAAAAAGGCAGATAACTATGTAGCAAGGGAAAATATAACAAGGAAAATTTTTGCATAGTAAGATCAATGGCGAGGATAATCAAAATGGAGAGGAAAATCAAGGTGACCAAGGTCAGTGGGAAAAGATCCAATGCAACAAACACAAGTTGAATGGCATGAGGAGTTCAGTTTGGAGTGTTGGGAGAGGGAAAGGGAAGGGATAAGAAGAAAAATTATCTTCTTTCTTTTTCACTGAGTTTCCTAATCATTTCAACTCAAGAGATATGTTTGATACATTCAAAAAATACAGTTTGGTCGTGGAGGTTTATATTCCCGCAAGAAGAGATAAAAGAGGAAAGAGATTTTGGTTCGTTTGGTTTAGAAAGGTAGTGGATAAAAATATGCTTGCAATCAAGTTAGACAACATGCTTATTCAAGGCAGGAAAATACATGCTAACATTCTCAGATTTCAACGAGATTGAATTATTGAGGCTCATCATGGGAGAACCCTGAACCATCCGGGAAAGCCTAAGGAAGGGGGTTTGGAAAATCACATTCCAAACCATGTTTGGAAGACAAAGGCATATAACGGTAAAGTAACATATGCGCGAGCGATGGGTGCTAACAGTTCCAACTTTGAAAACAAAGGATTTAGTGATAAGGTTCATTTGAAGTTCCCAGGCTTTCGACGCAGGAAGATTACAATCGATAATAGATCCACATTTACGCGCTTACAGTTCAACGTGAAGGAGGCGGAGATGGTGAGATTTGAGAAAGCATTTGTGGGTGTGGTTGAGAAGACTGGATCTACATATATTATTCAAGATGAATTACCTGCTAAGGGTATCTTCCAGATTAAAGCGACACCACTTGGTGCAAATCTGTGTCTCCTCGAAGAATCAACAGTAGGAGAGGTTGCAGCATTGGTAAGTGAAGAAAAGGACTGGGTTTCAGAGTGGTTTTCTGACATACATCCATGGTCTCCGGAAGACGTTGACATCGAGAGGCTTACATGGATGTGTTGCATTGGGCTACCGTGTCATGCATGGTGCCCCAGGTTATTTAATTTTATTGCAAGACTGGTGGGCGAATTTGTGTGTTGTGATAAGGAAACTGACAACCATGAAAATCTGGACGTTGCTCGTTTTCTGGTTAAGACTAGAGGTCTGATGGTTCTCAACTAATCTATTAACATTGAGGTGAATGGAAGAGTTTATGGTATAAAGTTATTTGAGGATAACCATGGTCCCAAGAGAATAGTTGTTCCCAGAAAACGTAAAATGCACGACGATTCAGATAGTAGTGACTCTGGTGATGATGACTCTGACGTAGAGGTGGCAATTGAATCCATTAAGACGAAATCCATTCAATCCATCAACCACACAAAAAATAAGTTAATGGATTGGATTAAATCCATCCATTTATATGCATGGATGAATTCAATCCATCCAACATATTTTAAGAATCCAATAGATTATTTTTATTTTCGTTAGATTTATTTTTTTTAAAATAATTAAAAAAACTATATTTTTTTTTCTGAAAAAAAAAGTTTAATTTTTTTTGAATTTTTTTTCTAGAAAAAATCGGTTTTTTTTCTGAAAAAAAATCAGTTTTTTTTTTCCGAAAAAATCGATTTTTTTTTCAGAATAAAAAATTGATTTGTTTTTCGAAAAAAATTTTGAAAAAAAATGACCTTTTTTTTGGAAAAAAATCGGTTTTTTTTTTCAGAATAAAAAACTGATTTGTTTTTCGAAAATAAAATAAAATTTTTTCTAGAAAAAAAATCGACATTTTTTTTGGAAAAAATTGATTTTTTTTTCAGAATAAAAAACTGATTTGTTTTTCGAAAAAAAACCGACTTTTTTTTTTGGAAAAAAAATCGTTTTTTTTAGAATAAAAAACTAATTTGTTTTTCGATTAAAAAATAAATTTTTTTCTGGAAAAAAAAATCATTTCTTTTTTCCGAAAAAAATCAGTTTTTTTTTTCAGAATAAAAAACTGATTTGTTTTTTGAAAAAAATATAAAATTTTTTCTCGAAAATAAACCGACTTTTTTTTTTGGAAAAAAATCGATATTTTTCAAAAATTAAAATATCAATTTTTTTTAAAAAATACAAAAAATTCAATTTTTTTAATAAATATATTAAAAAATAAAATTTTCAAAAATAAAATAAAATCAATTTTTTTAATATATATATATATATATATATATATATATATATATATATATATATATATATATATATATATATATATATATATATATATATATATATATATATATATATATATATATATATATATATATATATATATATATATATATATATATATATATATATATATATATATATATATATATATATATATATATATATATATATATATATATATATATATATTTACGAAATAAAAAAAAAGTTGGATGGATGGATATTCATCCATTAAAAATATGTTAATGGATGGATTGGATGGATTTTATTCTTAATGGATGGATTGAATTGGATAATTTTAAGAAAATTTTAGTGGATTGTTAATGGACTAATGAATTGTTTTAATCCATCCATTAACAATTCAATCCATCCATTTTGTCACCCCTACTCTGACGGTTCCATGGCGGGGGAAGAGGAGGACGATGAGTTAAGGATGAAGCTGCAGGTATCCAGAACCATGGAGATTTTCAAAATGTAGGAGAAGATGACGTGGCTAGTAATCCTAGGGTTTTGGAATATGGGAAAGTTGATTCGGCGCTTGTAAAGGATTACCCACGATGTGACAATGTGGCAGTAAAGGTGAATTTTGGAAAGATGCACACTGAGTTTCAGAGGATGTGGATACTTGGGTTTGTGTATTCTATGGAAAGGGACCAATATTTATCTGATAAATGTTTATGCTTCTTGTAATTTGGGTGAGAAGAGAGTAATGTGGTTGGAATTGATTGAGAGGAAGATATCTCATCTTATAGGGAGTGGCTAATCGGTGGTAATTTCAACTCGATTAAATCTAGAGAGGAAAGGAATGGAAGGAGTGATACCTATAATATTGAGATGGAGGAATTCTTGTCGTTCATTGACACAATGGAATTAATTGATTTACTAGTTGTGGGAGAAAATTTTACTTGGTCCTTATCAAGTGGTAGTTGTAGAAGTAGGCTCGACAGATTTTTAATTTCGCAGCAGCTTATCAATTTATGGAATATCATACCTCAATATGTCAGTGATAGAGATATATCAGATCACCGAGCGATTTGGATCAAAGCAAACAATATCAACTGGGACCCTAAACCGTTCAAAATCTTCGATGCTTGGTATGAACATCCATATTTCACTCACTTTGTTGGCAGGTCTTGGAACACTTGTATGGCTCATGGCAGTGCTTCTGCTATACATGATGAAGAAACTGAAATTCTTGATCATGCGTCGGAGGTGGAGATGTTAAGGAGAAGCAAGGCCCAAACTGAAATGTGGAACAATTTAAAACTGAAGGATGGCATGATTATACAGAAAGCGAGATTGAAATGGGTAGGGATGGAGATTTGAACACCAAATATTTTCACTCGATACTAAATGGGAGATATCGGAGGAACTCAATTATTTCCATCTAAGTTGGGGAAGATAGAGTGGAGGAAGTTAGTGTTGTTAAAGGTGCTATCAAAGCACATTTCCAAAAGTTGTTTTCTTCTGAACATTCTTGTAGGCCTCATTTGAATTGGACAGGTTGTGCTTCATTATCACTATCTGAGAGTCTGAGCTTTATGTTTTCACATGAAAAGATCAAAGGTGTAATATTTAATTGCGATGGTAGTAAAAGCCCGGAGCCGTACATATGTAATTTAGGTTTTTGAAGAAGTTATAGGACGTTGTGGGAGATGATATCATCTTTTCTTGCACTGATACCAAAAAATGCAAATCGACAAAGCTTGAAGGAGTATAGGCCAATTTGCTTAATCGGTTGCGTCTATAAAATTATTTCAAAACTTCTTACTGCTAAATTGAGAAGAGTAATTGGGAAATTGATTTCTGCTAATCAGTCGACATTCATCCCAAGAAGATAGCTTCTTAATGGTGTATTGGTCCTGAATGAACTTGTAGACTAAGCAAAAAGACGAAAGAAGAGTTTCCTTATATACAAGGTCAATTTTGCGAAAGCATATGACTTTGTTGATTGGAATTTCCTTAAGGACACATTATGTAACGTGAGATTTGGGAAGGTTTGGTTGCGTTGAATGGATGGTAGCGTACTGTCAAGCCACATGCCGATCCTTGTGAATGGGAGCCCAACGGATGATTTTCAAGCTTTGAGGAGTCTGAGACAAGGAGATCCTCTCTCCCCTTTCGTCTTTGCACTAGCAGCAGAAGGCCTTTTGATTTTGGTTAATAAGGCAGTGTCAATTGACTTGTTAAAGATATTCAAGTTTAACAAAGATGTATCATGTAGTTTACTCCAATTCGCTGACGATACGGTGATAATGTGTGATGGTTCTTGGTCCAACTTGTGGACTATCAAAGCTATCTTAAAAGGATTTGAACTACTTTTGGGGCTGCAAATTAATGCTTGGAAGAATTGCTTATTTGGGTTTGGTTTGGAGGGTCATGTGGTACGAGCTGTTGTTGTGCTTCTTGGTAGCCGTTACGATTTTTTACCATTTAAATTTCTAGGATTGTCTATTGGCGGAAATCATAGAGAGAAAGCTTTTTGAAAGCCGATTGTTTCGTGTTTCAAATCAAAATTGTCATCTTGGAAATTCCGGTTGTTGTCAATGGGTGGGAGAATCACTTTAATCAATTCCGTACTTACCAACTTGCCTATACATCACTTGTCATTCTTTAGAGCACTTGCTGCTATTATTCGGGAGTTCATCATTATTTAGCGTCGGTTTTTGTGGGGTGGGTCGATTGATAAAAGTGGGGTTGCTTGGGTAAGTTGGGGTAACGTATGCAAGGATAAGAAGTTTGGAGGTCTGCGAATTAAACACTCGAGGCTGTTTAATAGAGCACTAGTAACCAAATGGCTGTGGCGGATCGTAAATGAGAGAAACACGATTTGGGTTAAGCTGCTGACTGTAAAATATGGCAATGTTATTAACAGGATCATTTAAAGAGTGGATACCGGAACAAATAAGTATGATTCTCTGTGGTGGCATGATTTAATGAAAATAGGAGATTCAAAGGACATGGTTGTTTTGGAAATAATCTAAAATGAAAATTAGGTGATGGTGGATCCATTCTGTTTTGGTCGGGTCGATGGATTGGTAATGTAATACTACAGGATTTTTTTCCCAAATATTTTTGTTGTTGCAGATGCATCTGCTGTTATTAAAGACATGAGAGCTTGGAGTGGTGAGATTTGGTTGTGGAATAGCTTCTTAATCAACACAGGTGTCGTGTCTTTCAGTTCTGCTGAGGCGCGGGATTTAGGCGACATTCTGCGTGACATCAGGCCCAGTAAGCAGGTAGCAGATAAATTTTTGTGGTCTGCTGGTGAATCAAGTGTGTTCTCTGTAAAATCCTGCATAGCAGGATTGTTACTTCATGCGGACGCGTCAGTTTTAGGTCCGGATTTGGAGGCTACCCTTGCAATATTATGGCGGACAAGAATACCTTTGAAGTCTAAGATGTTTGGGTGGCGACTACTGCTTAACAAATTACCAACGCGGTCCAACTTGGTTCGGAGAGGGATTATAACCAACTCTCACGAGATTGTTTGTGTGTTTTGTTTCAATGCCGACGAAGACGTTAATCATGTATTTTATTGTTGTCCTATAATTAAGGTGGTGTGGGAGCGTATTTGTATTTGGGTGGGCATCTGTTGGATTGACGAAGATTCGGTTATTAATTACTTTTTGGATTAGTTCTTGAAGGTGGGTAAATTATGCACTTATAGAGATGCGGGGTTGATTTGGTTCGCTCTGTTGGAGCATTTGGTGGTCGAGAAATCAAATTATGTTCAACAACAAAATCGGGGATCCTTCTGTTATTGTTGATAGGATAATCTTGTTCTCCTGGTGGTGGGAAATATTTAGGGGGGACAAAATCTTCTTGTAATTATTATGACTGGTTTAAAAACCCGACTGTTTTTTTTAATTCATTAGATTTTGTCGACGCTTGAATCTTGTTAGGGGTGGCAAAACAGATCAGGCTCGCCGGGTCGGCCCGTTTGACCCGCCATTTTTGGCGGGCTGAGCTGAGATTTTCGGCTCGGTACTTTAAGTTGGCCCGCCCCGCCTAACCCGCTTGAAAAAGCGGGACGGGTGCCCACGGGCTTTTTGTTAAAATTTTTTAATTTTTTTACTTAGAATTAAAATAATTTTATTCTTATAAAGACAACACTCTTCTCTTATGTTTATGTTAATTGAATTGTATTATAAGTTATTATTCAAACAAAATGAATTATAATTGTAATGTTTTTTCTATAACTTTCTAACACATGTGTTGATGTGAAAAACTTAAAATAAAAGAACAATTGTATGTCATGCTGAATTATTAAGTTGTCAAACATTAGCTCACATGTTTTCTTTAGAAATAGATGTTGATTTTAAGAAAATGAAGAATTTGATTAGTGTATATGTGTGACATTTAGGAATTAACTATTAAGGAATCAGTCAATATAAGAGTCTATATGATGTAAACAGTGAGAAAGTCATGTGTTGATATTTTATGCAATTAATTGTTATCATTGTTTGTCTTTTGTAAATTTTTAATTGGGTTTTTTTAGTAGTTAGTTTTTAAATAGAATTAGGATGATATGTATTATTTATTTATTTGATACATTTTTATTGTACTTGAGTTTATTTCGTTTTTTTTGTTGTAATTGATATTTATTCATTTTATTTTTTGAATTGTTTGGAATTAAGACATGTTGAAGTTCTATTATGCATTCTTAAAAACATCTTTTAGATCTCTTTGGTAATAAATAATTTTTTTGTAAATTATGTAGTAAATCAAATTGTAAAATAAAAAATTAGCAGGCCGGTCTGCAACTCATTACTAAACGGGGCATGCTTGACTTTTAAGCTCGGACATCTAAGTTGGCTCGTCCCACCCTGCTTTTGGACAAGTTTAAACGGGACGTACTACCCTTTACCACCCCTAAATCTTATAATTGGGTTGGAATATCTCTAATACTCTATGTTAAATTATTGCTTATAAAAA
Source organism: Lathyrus sativus (assembly GCA_963859935.3). Taxonomy (NCBI): domain Eukaryota; kingdom Viridiplantae; phylum Streptophyta; class Magnoliopsida; order Fabales; family Fabaceae; genus Lathyrus; species Lathyrus sativus. Next base: position 632,598,637 of record OZ012741.1, on the reverse strand, counting down.
AAAAGGACAACAAAAATGAAGTGGCAATAATAAAAATAATTCTTTTATGCACATTGCTTTTAAATTATGATTAATCTTTTTTAAGTTTTGATATTCACTTGAATATATATATATATATATATATATATATATATATATATATATATATATATATATATATATATATATATATATATATATATATATATATATATATATATATATATATATATATATATATATATATATATATATATATATATATATATATATATATATATATATATATATATATATATATATATATATATATATATATATATATATATATATTATAAAAAGAATTATTTACTTGTATTTAACCATTAATAAAATTTAAAATTCAATTAAATATATAATCAATGTGTATAATGACGATAATAATTTCATATCATTTCTAATGGCATAAAAGGACACATAATTACTAACATAAAAGAAACATTGATTTTTAATAACATTTAATAATATTATATTATTGTTCTGGCCTGGGCCCCGGCTTGGCCAGGCAGTCCCAGCCCAATAATATTCTGCCAAGTCCAGTCCAGCTTGGGTTGCAGCCTTCGAGTACAAGGTCCCGGGCGGACAGGTAATGCCCTTCCGCGGGCAGAACCTGCCCCATCTGTGTCGAGCACAAGACTCTCCAATCGACTAGACATTACCCTCTCCGCAGACAGGACCTGCCCCTCCGCGGGCAGAACCCGCTCTCCTGTCGGGCAGGACAACGTGTCCTTCACACGTTCTCCACGTGCTCTCCTCTGCGGGGACAAGTCACCGACCAACTGCCCACCTCCGAAAGAGCAGGTCAAACCCACTTTCTGGAGATCACCGGACAATTGGACTAGGGCGAAGACCACGTCCTAGTCTTCACTACGCCACGTAAACCCTAGCAGTCACTTGGGTTGGGCCTGTCAATCCAGCCCAACACAAGTGACCGTTGGCCCAGCGTTAGGGTCTCTCTATAAATACCTTCTTTCACAAGAGGGTCATGTTATTCACTTCTTACCCCTTTTTGTACTTGTGATCACTCTGCCCATACGCTTACTTTAGCATCGGAGTGTCTTGCAGGTACACCCCCTTTCTCTTCTTCAACATCGGTGAACAGACAGTAAGTCGAAGACGCGTGGCAGCCAGCAATCCCTTTCTGATCAAGTCAGATCAATTATATAGTTAAGATATAAAATAATAATTTATAACAAATGTTTAAGAAAAACGTATTGTTGAATTTAATTACCACATACCATACAAAAATTATCACCACAAACTATTAATAGTTCATAAATATAATGTTTTTTTCCTAGTAGCAATACATACATACCAATAAGTTATGTTATATTGACCACAAAAAAAAAAATACTGTATGGACATTGCTACACACGTGAATTTTGGCCCACAATACATTCATTTATATTTTAACTTCTTTTATTATTTGATTAATATAAAAATTAAATAACAAAAGTAAAAGATAAAGAGATATTTTAAGAAATGATGTTAAGAGAATAGGTATAATGAGCAACACAACAAAATCAGATTTATTCACGTAACTCTATGATAAAATCTCATTATATATTTTCATGATTTATAATGAGAAAACAAAAACACAACTTAATTTATTTGTCTATAATTTTACATTCTAATTTTTTTTTTCTTCCACAAATTCAAAAGCAAAAAATAATAATATTGTAGAAGAAACATGGATAGCAATCGGTGGTTTTTATGGGGTATATTCTCTAAGATTAATTATTATTATTATTATTTTTAATCAATGGAATAAGTATATTAATTCAAAACGGCGATTAATACAGCGTAAGGGGATTCAAGGGGATCCAACCGACAAAAAGGATTCAAGATTACATCATAAAACTAACAAGATGTTTTCTAATCCTACTGTTGTTCCACCCTCGCTGGATCACATGATCTATGATGTTAGTAATCGTGGTTGTAATATATCTACAGCGTTTCCAAAAGTTTTGCCATTCCTATATCCCCAGATGTTGTAGATGGTTTCAGCTACCAACATCTTCAAAACTTTGACTTTCCAACCCTTTCCCTTTGTGTTATTGCTGATCCAAACCAGTTCCGCATTCCATGGTTGAGGGTCATGAGAAATGTTAAACCAATTAAGCACTTCCTTCCAAATGTGCTTAGTCTCTTGACAGGAGAAAAAAAGGTGATTTAGTGTTTCATCCTCAGCCTGGCATAGTTTGCAGCCGCTATCCTCAATCTTCCCAAACCGCTTCAGCCTCTCCTTGGTCGCAAGCTTCCCATGACAAGCTTGCCATAAGTAAAAAACTGCACGCGGTCGGGCCTTGTTGAACTTAATCAAATTACCCCATAGGACCCTTGTGCCATCATCAATCAGCACCCTATAGATAATCGAAGCTTTAAACTTGTGTGTAATTATAAACTGCTCCCATTCATTCTGGATAAACTCCAAGTTATCACGCTGTTTCAAGATACCGCGAACAATCCAAGAATTGTAAGCTTTGATTTCGTAGTTCAACACACTGTTTTCCTTCAAGTAATGAGTATGGATCCATTTGACCCACAAATTATCAGTTTTGTTGCACAGATTCCAGAGTCATTTCAGGAGCAGCACATTGTTCCAAACCTGAAGGTTCAGCAGATTTAACCCACCCTGAGCAGTCGGGCAGCAGGTGCGATTCCAAGCCACGGGGCATTTTCTGCTAATTGCATTCTTGCCAGTCCAGATGAAGTTGTGGCAGATAGATTCAATTTTCCTTATCACAACTTTAGGTAGAGGAAGGCATTGCATCCAGTATTGGACCATTGCCGCAATTATGCTTTTCACTAGCTGGATTCTACCCGCGTAACTAAGGAGTCTCGAGGAGCAATGATGGATTCGGGCCACAATTTTATCCACCAAAGGCATAAAATGGTTGATGTTTAGTTTCCTGCTAGATAAAGGGATCCCTAGATATTTGAACGGAAGTGATCCTTCATGAAAACCTGACAGTTCTGTCAAAGTCTTTCGCCTTTCAACATCCAGACCCCCACAATAGATTTTACACTTACTTGGATTCAATATCAGGCCTGTGGAATTGGAGAACTTATTTAAAGTATTTAGCATCATTTGCAGAGATATTTCATCACCTCTACAAAACAGCAGCACATCATCTGCGAATGTGAGATTTTGATTTGCAGCTTCTCGCACTTGGCGTGGTAGTTGAAATTTGGATCTTTTTGCATTTTCATCAAGAGCCTGTTCATATATTCCATCATGAGGACAAAGAGCATTGGGGATAGGGGATCACCTTGTCGAATCCCTCTTTTGGCTTGCAAACTCTCAGTGTACTCGCCCATTATGTTAAATTTGTAGGACAATGTGGTAATGCCTAGCATAATCCAATGAATGAATTTATTAGAGAACCCCATTTCTTTCATGATACATTTCAAAGCAGTCCAATTCACCATGTCGTAGGCTTTCTGCAGATCAATTTGCAGCATGATCATATGTGTACCCCCTTTCCTGTTGTAACCCTTAATAAGTTCAGTTACCAGCATGATGTGATTATGAATGTTTTGGCCTGGCACAAAAGCTGCTTGATTGTGGCTTACCACACTGTGAAGAACAGCTATTAATCTGCCTGTCAAGATTTTTGAGATGATTTTATAAAAGGTGGTACACATAGCTATAGGTATGTAGTCTTTTATTTCACAAGCAGTGTGGTCTTTTGGAATCAGGGAAACAACAACACTGTTGAATGGTTTGTAAATTCTGCCTGTTTCAAAGTATTCCTGAACTGCTGCAATCACATCAGTTTTAACAATTTCCCAGCCAGCTTTGAAAAATTTGGCTCCATAGCCATCCATTCCTGGAGTTTTTAGGTCTCCTATTCCCTTGAGGGCTTTTGTGATGTCAACTTCAGAAATGGGTCTGGTGAGGTGTTCCCTTTGCTCCATGTTAAGTTGCTTTCCCATCCTCATGGCTTCAATATCAATGTGGTTTATGCAATCTACCTCCTTTCCCATCAGGTTTCTGTAGAATTTGATCACTTCCTCTTCAATATCTGGTTTGGTTGTTAAGTGTCTGCCATCTTTTGTTCTTAGATTGGTAAGGCAGTTGGTATGTTGTCTACCTTTGATAGCTGCATAAAAGTAATGATTGTTACCATCTCCTTTTCTAATCCAGTCTATTTTTTCCCTTTGTTGTAGGATTTTCCATTCCAACTCATTCATGGAAATCACTTCCTCAGTCCGCTTCTTAGCCTGTTCAACCAAAGTGATGTTCAATCTGTCCTCAGTCAGTTTTCCTTGTGTTTCTTTTAGGTTTGCTCTAGCTGCTATCAGCTTCCTTTTAATATCAGACAGTGGTTTGCTGAACTGCTTTAACTCATGCTGCAGTCTCTTAAGTTTGTGCCAAAGAACATACATTGGGCTGCCCCTGATATGAGTATCCCAACTTTTCTTTATCACAGTATCATAGTCTGGCAGATCAGTGAGGCAGTTGCTAAATTTGAAGTGTTTGAATGGTTTCCTCTGTTCCTGTTTTTTCTCCAGATAAAGCATGGCATGGTCAGAAATGTTAGGTGGGAGAATTTTCAGCATAATCTCCATATTATTCATAAACCAGTCAGTATTACCTAGGACTCTGTCAATTCTATAGTAGATAGGACTAGCAGCTTGTTTATTGGACCATGTGAAATGATCCCCAATGCTGTCCATTTCACTCAAATCTATATTCCACATCATTTTAATCAGGTCTTCATATTCCTTTTCAGTAACTACATTACCTCCCAATCTGTCCTGGGCTTTGGTTACATTGTTGTAGTCTCCCACAACACACCAGGGCCCTTGGATGTTAATAGATAGATGTTCTATCTCTTTCCAAAGGCTTCTTCTCTTGTTGAGTTGGTTATGAGCATATACAACAGTTAACCAGTACTTGAATCCTCCACAATTATCATATACACCACAATGTATAAATTGGCTGCTACTTTGAATGAGTCTCACCTCCACCCTGTTGCAATCCCAGTGGATCCAAATTCTACCATTGGTGTGGTCTTTGTAGTTATCAATGTGCTTGTTGTATATCATCAGTTTCTCACGAACGGCTTTGGCTTTTGCTTCTTTAACTCTAGTTCCAATTAGTATGATAATAGCAGGCTTTAGCTCTTGGAGACGGGACCTAATCTCACGAATTTTACCTACATTATTGAGTCCCCTTATGTTCCACGAGACTAACATGGTTCAAGGTTTATTATCCCTTGATGGTCATTCATAACCTCAAGAGCTTCAAAACCATTGTTACAGTTGATGTTGCTATTCTTATCAAGCATGATGCTCTTACCTTTATCTCGTACAGTTTTTGTCACTCTTGTCCATGTTTCATCTGCTTGCCCTGTTGCTTCCTCTTTTCCTGGTTGTTTTGAGGGTGTGGTGTTCTTGGATGTTTCTGGTGGCTTGGGTTTTGGTTTCCATTGTTGAGTTTGTCGTCGGTCTTCACATTTGTGCCCCATTTTTTGACATGTTTCGCAGAAAGTTGGTCTTCATTCGTACTTCACAGGTTGCATTATAACATCTCCCTCAACATTTTTGATGGCTATTTCATCAATCAATTGTTGTGTAATATCCACTTCAATCAGGAGCCTTGCATATGATACACGGAGCTTGATTGTTGTACATTCATCAGTCACCAAGGGTTTTCCAATGGCGCTTCCAATCTTGCTCAGACTTTTTTCCCCCCATAGGTGCAGGGGAAGTTGGGGAAGTTTCACCCATATTGGTAAAGTTCTTAGCAGGTCCCTCTTTAGATTGAACCCAAGATGCCATTCCTTCAGAATCATTGGTATATTTTAAAATAAAATTAATTATAAAACTGGTTATGAATATAACCGATTTATAACCATTTTACAAAAATAAAAAACGGTTATGAGAATTGGTTTTGACAACTAATTATAACATATGGATTATTTATAGATTAGTTATATAAATTAACCGTCCATAAACATCCTTACTCTCAATATCATTATTAGAATTGTGAGACATAATATAGAAATAAATGAAATTTTTATTGAAATCAGTAATAATGATTTTTACATTGTTAGACCAAAGTAAAGCCATATTTCATCAATAATAATGATTTTTACATTGTTAGACCAAAGTCACTACGCCAGAAATGAGTTTTAGCAGCGCACCCTTTAGCAGCGCTTCTTAAAAAGCGCTGCTAAAGGGTGGGTAAAAAAAAAAGAAAAAAAATTTCCCACCTAAGACAGCGCTTTTGAAAAAGCGCTGCTAAAGGGGGGCCCTAAGAAAGCGCTTTTTAAAAAGTGTTGTTAAGAGACAAGTAAACCCCATTACAACGAAAAAAAGAAAGAAATGTTAAAGGATCAACCATTCTGAACTGGGCGTCGGTGTTATGCATTCATACATCAGGTACTTCGATCCTTTTTAATTAAATAATTGAACATTTTAAAATTTGCTCGTTTAACTTAATATTCTAATGTTGATTATGTTTTTTTAGGTTCTTGTATGACAAGTTATTGGTCCCGAATGAATTGACTTCAGTATTCGCATTCTTATCTGCTAGCTATGTCAACTCACGTATAATAGACCAGTCACCAGATACAGTCAAAGAGTACACAGTGCAGAGATTTATGCGCGCGACTACGGAGAAGTTGTTCTTGTTGCCATATAACACTGGCCATGGGTTAGATTTTATTCTAAATTCATTTATTATAATTGTTCGATTTTTCCCTTTCTATATATATAACATTTTCGTCTAAACTGTTGTCTTATTTTATAGTGGACATTGGTTGTTGATCACAATTAATCCGACGAAAGAAATAGTGTATTACATAGATTCATTGGATGGCGATACAACAAAATATGAAAATCTGAGGAACTTTGTTGATACGTAAGTGATGACATATACTGTTGTCTTTAATTATATATCTTTATTTATTATGTGACATTATTCTAAATATGCGTTTATATTATGTTAGAGTTATACAAATATTCAGAGCACAAAGAGATGCAACGGTGCCAAAAAGTAAGGCTAACAACATCAACTGGATCAGAGTGGAGGTATATTCTCGCATGTTTCTACTTGATAAAACTATTTAAACTATATATCCGGATAAATGTTCGTTTTTTTTCTTCCATTTACAGTGTCCTCGGCAGCGCAATGGTATTGACTGTGGATATTTTGTATTGCGCTTTATGAGAGAAATTATTCTTTCTAGTTAACTTGAGATTCCAGTCCTGGTATGGATCAATTCATTATATAAGTTATATGATTCATTTTGATAATTATCCGATACTTCATCTGAGTAATTAGTTTTAAACTTAAATCTTATTCGATCTGTTATATTATGTAGTATTATGATGAATTCAAGTGCGCTACTTACACGAAAGCAAAATTGGAAGAAATTAAAGAGGAATGGTGTCAATTTATTCTTGGGTTGAGAATTGTATAGAGTTATCGGATTGGAAGACTTGTAATTATATGTGAATTGAATGTATTTATGTTGTTGTAATTCTGAGGATCGAATTTTGTTGTAACATATTTAAACAGGTTTATGTGTATATTAAAATGTTTATGAACAAAGTCATGAGTTACAATGTATCCAAAGTTTTGAATTGTACATATAAGGTCAAAGTTTGAATTGTATATTTAAGGCCAAAGTTTGAATTTTATTTATAAGGCCAAAGTGTTGAAATAAAGGCCTGAATTATAAGCAGGTTTGTGTAATATAAGCAGGTTGTTGGTAAAATATACAAAACAGGGTGAATATTTTTTAAAAAAAAAATTTTAAAATCTGGGACATTAGACAGCGCTTTTACATAAAAGCGCTGCTAAAGGTCACAAATATTACGCTACAAAAGCGCTGCTATTGGTTTGGAAGGGGGGGTCTAAGGAAGCGCTTGTACAAAGCGTTGCTAAAGGGTGGGCTATGGCAGCGCTTTGCAAAAGCGCTGCTAAAGGGGGAGTCTAAGACAGCGCTTTTTGAAAGCGCTGCTAAAGGGGGGGATGGTTGAGGGAATTATGCAGCGCTTACAGAAGCGCTGCTAAAGGGCTAAAAAAGCGCTACTAAAGGTGTTGCTGAAGGGAGCTTTTAGCAGCGCTTTTTCATTGAAAAAAAGCGCTGCCTTTACCTTTAGCAGCGCCACTTTTGGCAGCGCTTTAAAGCGCTGCTAAAGGCCAAAAAAAGCGCTGCTAAAGGTCTTTTTTGGCATAGTGAGTAAAGTCATATCTCATCAGTAATAATGATTTTTACATTGTTAGATGTTAGATGCCAAACTCTGCTTATTTGCTATATCAAATGTTGGCATCTTTCATTCTTTTTGTAGATAAATTGAGTTAAATCACTCTTGTTTTTTATGATATATGCTTCATTGTTTGAAAATGTCTTGGTTGCTTTGATTTGTGTGCTATTGTGCAGAAATTAGGCACAAAATAAGAAGAGTAAGACACAAGAACTTTGACAAGGAAACCAAGTCAACAGCAAAACATCAACAAGTTCGAACAACGAACTTGCTAGCGAATTTGCCCAGGAAAAACATCAACAAGTTCGCACAACGAAGTGCATTGGAAACCTGACATTGTTCATACAGAGAGAAAAGACATCAAAAATCATTGTGCGAAGGAGGTAGCAAATGGTTCGCTGGAGCAAAGAAGAAATGAAGACCTAGCGAATAGCCCCAGACCTGAGGCAGTAACTATTTGGAGGAGAATTCTCTTTGCGAAGTTTGTAGCGAAGGCTTCGCAGTGCGAAGGATTGCTCGCACATCAAATATGTGGAAATATCTAAGGGGTGGTTTAACTATACACTTGCACTTTAAGTGCCACTTTTGGATATTCGCTAGGCGAACAAGAGCTTCGCAGTGCGAAGGTGACAACACAGCTGCATGTATATAAGCACTTGGTGCCACTTTTGCCAAAATATCCAATCTTTTGTACTTTTCTTAGCTTTGTATTTTTCAGCACAAAAACCCTAGTTTCTCCATTTTTCATCATCTCTTAGCCATCTTTCACAAAAAGAAGGTGGATTCCCATCCAATCTTGATTATTCGACTCAGATGTTAATCAACCTTCTTCCGAAACCTGTTGCTTAAGCTATTATGGAATGGGTGGCTAAACCCCTCTTGTGTCAAGATTAGAGGTAGCTAGTTCTGATTTTATGCATTCTTCTTAATCTTTTGTATGTAAACAAATCTTTGATCAATATAGATGAAGTTATTTTCTATATTTTATTATATTTATGGTTTGGATTGCTTTAGACATGAACGTTTCAAGTCTTGACCTAATTTCTTCATCTATCAACTATACAAACTCTAGACATAGATTTAGAAGTTGATATTCGCATTGTATTGATCTTAATGATTATTGTTTCGAGTATTATTTAGAGAGATCATTTAATGATCGAAGCAATAACATTCACGAAATTGCTTTAGAGATGAGCGGTTTTGCGAGGATACACGATTATATTGGTTAAAACTAAGTTCACATATTCGATTGATTGGATACATTTAAAATGATTAGTGAACCCTAATCTTGGCATGCTTTTTATCAACTAAAACCAAATTTTACCTTGCTTTTTTTCTTACAAACACATGTTACAAAATAGAAACCAATTTCAAAATCCCCCTTCTTAAATCACTAAACCATTGAACGACAAACATCAAATATTCTCATCAATCCCTGTGGATACGATAAAACACTCCTGACTCATACTTTCTAACAAATTGGCGTGTTTGAGGGGGATTGTTTGTAGAATATTGCAAGCATTGCAATAGATTAGTGATTTTAAGATTTGTGTATTATGAATCTCTTATCTCTGTAATTCGTTGTGATTTTTGATCTATTTAGCTTGTGTGCAAAATTCGTTTATGCGAGGACAAGTCTGGTTTGAAGACCTTCTTTTCGATCCTGAGATTGAAAGAACTGCTCGCCGACTCAAAAATCGAACAAGGCGGAGACGACAACAATCTAGGGAAAGACAAGAGCGCAAGGAATCTTCTTCATCGACTCCACCTGATTCACCAATCATGGCAGCTCCACCTCCAGCTTCACTTCCATGTACAAATAGTCCGAGACACAACGCTCAGTTTGCGCGCAATCTCTAAAATGGAAGGCAAGCTGAGATGAAAACGAGAATCCTTGCGCTCATTTATCAAAATCCTTTCACGGGGCTAGATTATGAGGATCCGTTTACACATCTTACCAAATTCTATGAGATTGCGGGTGCAACTGGAGCACCAAAAGCTGATGAAGAATCACTATTTAGGAGACTATTTCCTCATTCTTTGATCGGGAAAGCGAAGAAATGGTATCTTGATCAGTCTACAACAGTAATGACGAACTAAAATTTATTGGAAGAAAAGTTTCTTGAACGGTTTTTTCCACACAACCAGTTCATGGAAGCAAAGACGACAATCGCTGTATTTTCACAAGGAGGAAATGAATCCCTCAATGAAGCTTGAGAGAGATTCAAGTCAATGTTAAGAAAATGTAAAGGACACGGTTTTGCAAGTTCTCATTTTCCGCAATCGTCTCCTTCGGTTCACAAAACCTTGTTGGATGCTATGGCGAGTGATTTTTTGATGTCTAAAAGTGTCGAGGAAACAATTGAAATCATTGACAAGATGGCGCTTAATGACCACCTAGGGAATCATAATCGTGGAGTAACTCAAAGAAAACCAGGAGTGCTAAAGTTGGGTACGAATGATGCTATTCTTGCTCAGAACAAACTTCTATCACAACAAGTGGAGATTTTAACTCAACAAATATTGAAGCTTCCACAACAAATCAAAGAGATGCAAGAAGTTCCTACCAAAGCTCAAGTGGCAAGTTGCGAATTGTGTAAAGGAGACTATCCTACCGGTTATTGTCCTCTGGTAGTGGAAGAGGTTAACTATGTCGTAAATCAAAATCAGGGATACCAACCTAGGCCACCTTATTAATAAGCCAATCAAGGGTATCAAAGACCAAATCCTGGGTATCAACAACCTTGGAGGCCGCAAGAAGCTGAAACTTCAAATCGCCAACAATACCAAAGTTACACTCAACCTCCACAAACTCAAAGTGCAACTTCAAAGATGGAAGAAACTCTTACTCAATTTATGAAAATGTCAATGTCAAATCAAAAGAACACTGATGCGGCTATAAAACATTTAGAGACACAAGTGGGTAAAATATCAAAACAATTGGCCAACCAACAAAAATGACCGTTTACGGCTACTGCTCTCTCAAATCCTAAGGAGCATTGCAAGGCGATTCTCACAAGAAGTGGTAGAGAGATTGACATGGGTGTAGATGACGAGGTAGTAGAGGAAGAGGTAGTAGTTGAAAAAGAAAAAGAAAATGTTGAAAAAGAAAAAGAAATTGTTGAGAAAGAAGTAGAAAAAAATGTTGACGGAGAATTAGTTAAAAAAGAAAGAGTGAAAAAGAGTGAGGAAGAAGAGAAAAATAAGAGAGAAGAAAAAGTGAGAAAGTCTAGGAAAGGAAAAGAACAAGTGAGCACTATTCCGATTCAAAATTTTCTATATCCACATGCTTCATAAAGAAAAGATAGTGCGAGGAACTATGCTCGGTTCATGTGCACAATTCATGCCACCTCTATGTATCACACTAATCCAACTTAACAAAATTGAGTTCCAAGGCTTTTGTAATGATGAATTTGCACATGCTAAGCTAGATTCTTGACTCTTTGGTCCAAAGTTGAAGATATCAAGTGATTCATCAAGATTCCTTCTGATATTGAAAGATAACAAAGCTTGTAAGATGACTAACTTGTTGTGAAAAATCGTGTGATGCAAGTAAATCCAAAATCTGCCTTTGAAAAATGTCTTCAAAGTTTGCCAAAACATGAAACAGATTCTGCCTAAAAAAATTCTAAGTGTCAAAGTTCAAAATATCTTGAAACCCTAACTTCATGGCCTTATATCTCAAAATCTATGCATTTTTTGGGGATAGTTCCGCCTATAAATCTTGTTGTATGGAAGAAGATCTATCATTTGAGCTTTGGAGTGCAAAAAATGGTTGCTTGGATCACTAGTTATGGCCTTTGGAAGTTGGGTAGAAATCATATTTTTCCATAACTTAGTGAAATTTTCAATTCTTCCAATTTTGCTCCTTTTGCAAGTAACCTTGATTTCTTGGTCAATCCTTGTTCAAATGAAAAAATGGATCAGGTTTTCTTCTATAATGATTTATGACGAGGTTTTCAAATGCAGCAATGGATCAGGTTTTCAAATGCAACAATGTATCAGATGGATTTTGTGCAGGGATACCCTAATTCCTGATTTTTGATGAATGAGTATCCCAAGATGATTTTAAACTTATGAATGGACTTAAAGGGTATATTTGAGTTTTTTGAATCATATCCCAAGGTTGGAGATCATGTCTTGGTCAAAAGTCAAAGATATGGTTGACTTTTCATAAAAACCCTAGTTTGTGGCTCAGATGGATTTGAATCTTACATTGTTTATTAATCAAGTTATTTGGATCAATCAAATCATATGAATGGATTAATATGATGTATTTTAGGTCCTTGAAACTTATCTTGAGGTCTTGGATCATGCCTTGCACCATAAGTCATCCCTGGGATTGGGTTAGGTCAAAACCCTAATTTGGTGACACATATGATCTTGAGGCTTGACTAACTTGAAATGATGTAATCTTGTCCTTGATTCTTGGTGATTGGGATCTCTTTATCTCCATGGATGATTGAGGGAATTGATAATTTGAAGATCATGCCAATTCTTGATTGATCCTTTACCTGACTCTCCTGTATGGCTTAAAAACCCTAATTGGTGATCATAATGAAGCAAACAACAATCTTGAATTTCTAAAATGGGTTAGTGATGCATAAAAGTGTATGTATGAGATGAAAATGATGTGGGTAAGAGCTTCTGGCCGTTCCTGGATGACATTGGGTAAGAGCTTCGTGGCCGTTCTTGGATGGTTGAACTGTGCGTGACGGACAGAGATGTATCGAAGGACAACTGATCTTGGGTTCAGCTGGTCATCCCTCCTCGGCTGTCGGTCAGAGTAGAAAATGATTTCCCTTAATTGTCAGGGCTTAGGCTATTGGGATGTTTTGGGTGCAGAAGTGGATGGGGCTATGCCTAGCCATTGGGCCAGTTCGGAACACTCCATTTCCATGGAGATAACCTATTTTTGAGGCAATCTAGCACAGGCTTCCAGTAATCCACCCTACTATGGTTGTCTCATATCCTTAATCCCAAGAATTTAAATGGTATTTGACCACACTACTACAAAAAAAACTCATATAACAACGATTGCTAAAGATCTATAATAACGGTTGAACAACCGTTGTTCGGTAGAGTGTGGTTGTAAGTAGGTTATTTACAATCACAGTCTATTTCCTGTGGTAGAAAACTGGATAACTCACTACATACAACCACCGTTGTCTTAAACAACCATTGTTGTATGTCTTTTAATAAAATGAAATTAAATACAGCAGTAGAACAACAACAGCAACAATAACAACAATAAGAACAATAAAAACAATAAGAATAACAAGAATAACAACAATAAAAACATCAACAAGAAGAACAAGAAGAAGAGCAACAACAACAATAAGAAGAAGAAGAAGAAGAAGAAGAAGAAGAAGAACAACAACAACAACAACAACAACAAAAATAACAACAACATAAAAAAAAAACAAGAACAACCATAATAACAACAAGGACAACAAAAACAACAACAACAACAACAACAAAAAAAGAACAACAATAATAACTAACACTGCTAACTTGAATCCATACTTTCTTTGTCTCATTCAAGCTGGAAAAGAGATGATGGAGTTCTTAAATTTGCTAATGAAAGAAATAATGTTTTCGAGTTTTATTTATGGAATAAATAATATTTTCGAGCTTGGTTTAGTGGAGAATAGAGTGTCGTAAATGAAAGATGATGTTTGGAGGTAGAAGATAAAGTTCGTATAAGTTGGAAGTTCGTCTAAGTTTTAGGTTTCACGCGGATCACTAATGGTACTATTTTGAGCGTTGATAATCACTAAATGGACGACAAACATTTGTTTATTGATAACAAATATTTATATAAAATAACTCGCAATGTTAGTACAACTTGGAAAAACAAAACTGTGAACAACGCGCTACATACAACAACAATTGTATTAAATAACCGTTGTTTTATGTCTTTTAATAAAATAAAATAAAATGTTAGTACAGGTTGGAAAAACAAAACTGTGAACAACGCGTTACATATAACAATAGTTGTATTAAATAACTGTTGTTGTATGTCTTTTAATAAAATAAAATAAAATGTTAGTACAGGTTGAAAAAATAAAACTGTGAATAACACGCTACATACAACTACGATTGTATTAAATAATCATTTTTGTATGTCTTTTAATAAAATGAAATAAAATGCAACATAGAACAACAACAACAACAACAACAAGGTTCGAACTCATGACCATGCACCACTTTTCACCACGGTTGAAAGTTCCACTTCCAAAGACTGTAAACGAGTTCCATTCTCGATCCACAAAAGGAAAAAAACCCAGGTGGTCGTACCAACATTCGAAAACCTTAAAAGGCTTTGGTACCCCAGTTAACATTCACACCCTTAATCCAAACTGGTTTGTGGTCGAATATATTCCGAGCCCCAGCAGATTGATCAATTGTGTTCCATGTATTAATCAAATCCAAAGAAAGTAAGAACTTATCAAGGCGGCTCATTGCAGTTCCATTTGAGTTACAATATGTGAATTTGTTACTTGATAACGGAAGGTCAACCAATTCCATAGCAGATATGAAATCATTGAATTGGCCCATTTTTGTCTTGTTTGTTAGCCCTCTACTCAACCTTTCATCACTATTTTTTATTGAGTTGAAATCACCACCCACAATCCAACCCCCCAATGGAAGTTTGGATTTCAATTCCACAAGCTAAGCCCACATCCTCCTCTTTTCTAACAGAATGCAGGAGGAATATATGTTAACCAAGTAGACATTTTTATTGCTCCATGAAGTATTAGCAGACATATATCCATCCCCCCTGATGCTATTGTTGAAGCGGTAAAGCAGCAAGCAAAAATATTAAGTACCTAGTTTTTTCGTCTCCATAGGGATCAGTGCGAGGGAAAGAATGTCATTTGACAATTTCACGTCTCTAAGCTTGGGTTTGAATGGTTTGGGATAAAAATGCAAAAAGAATAACAGAAAACAAGAAAATAAATACATTCTTAAGAAATGAGAAAACTCGTCAAGAGTTGTATTTCTTTCCACCCGTCATGTACTAAAAAATATATGGATCAAATGCACGCAACCTAAATCGCTCGTTAATATCATCACATATCGCTCACAATAGAGGTTATGTCTAACTCAAAGTCGAGAGATTAACTGTATCGTCTCGTCGATGATGTCTCACGTAAGTGACAACACAGAGCATTAAGAATCGATACCTACGTGAATATTAGTCCTAAGTCTATGTCTAGAGTTTAGAATCTAACAGATGTTCATCTTAGATCGAGTTCGAACCGTATATGTCTATAGCAATCCAAATCCATTAAGTAAAAAATCAAGATAACCATCGATAAAGAGTTGTAAAAGAGATTTTATACAAAGATTCCTAAATGTACATTCAATCAAGATAAACTTACATACAAAACCCCAACAAATAGAGAGTATAAAGAGAAGAGAGAAGAAGAACATAAATCTCACGGTTTGTCAACTCCGATTGAAGTGGATTCGACTCCGGATCGTCAAGATGCACAATCTAATGTTGTTTCTATGCTAAATCTACTCAAGAATTTTTTTGATGAAGTTGGGGTAAAAAGTTCCCAATAACATAACCTAAAATATAATGAAAAGTGACTTAAATAGGCAAAAATTGGTTCCCATGTTCGCATTGCGAACTCCCGTTCACCCAGTGAACATATGCCACCTTAGCTACTGCTAAAACAGTGTTTTCCATGCTTCCAGAAATATTTTATTCGCCTTGAGTTTGCAGTGCAAACTCTTGGCGAAACTCGCCTCTAGTTCGCACAGCGAACATGACAGTAGACCAACACTTGTTTCGACCATAACTTTTAAACGGTAACTCCGTTTTACGCGTAGCCGGGAGCGTTAGAAAGCTTATTCAATGCTCTATAATACAATGACAAAATACCATTGCTTATATACCTAGAAAAATGAGATAAAAATAATTAAACTCAATAATATTTACGCGATACACAATATATACACTATAATATAAACTATACAACATATGCACAAAAGTTGAGGTTTATTAGTTAAATTAAGTCAATACGTGCCAATTATTCACACTAATAATCAATACAATTGAGCACTTATTAAGTCTCCCCAACTTAAACTTGTTTATCCTCAAACAAGAATCGATCAACTCAAGGAAACAAAAGTATCAATCAAGCAATCACGACTCAACAAGTTTTGAAAAAAAAAACAAATGTATGGTTCAACACAAAAAAACGTACATGCAAAGAAAAACAAACCGCTAAACTACAACGATAACATGAAAACGAAACAACTCCTAAATATAAAACACATGTCAAAAATTCTAAGACAATACAATGTTCAAAAATGAATCACACCTATCACACACTTCATCGATAGATGAATAAAAAAAAATTAGGGGCGTAACTCTTACCCAACAATCATGCTAACAACAAGTTAAATTATGCATTCATCAAGAAAAAACTCACATTGAACAATATAAAAGAAAAAATCACAAGGGCTTTAAGGGTTGTAACGTGGCTTGGGTAACAAGCAATTATTTTTCTCAAGGTAAAAGAAACAAAAAATTTCCTAATCAAATGAGAGTGATCATTTCTCACAATCTCAAGCACTCACAAATTCCAATCACCTTTTTCACTTTTCCAAATTGATACATCATTTCACACAACTTATTAGCATAACATTATTCTATTTTTTTCTTTTTTTTAAAAATTCTTTTCCTTTTTTTCTTTTTCTTTTTCATTTTTTTCTTTTCTTTCTTTTTCAAACTTTTTTCTTTTTCTCAACCTCTTAACAACCAACCTCTTCTTCCCAACTTTAATACAACCACACATAGTGACATGAATGCTCTCAAACTTATTAGACAAAGGTAAAACAAACTCAAATAATAAGTCATGGTTATAGTTCAAGAAAAAGTATTAGAATCCATACAAAAATGAACTTAACACCAACATAGATTCTAACAAAGGCTCAAAGGGGGTAAGAAAATTCTCACTCACTCACAAGTTAGATTGACTATTTGGTCAAGTGGGTATGCTCAAAATCGAAAAAAATGCTTTGATCATTTTAGTGATATTATACAAATCAACACAAATACAAGATTAAATATAACAAAACCGAGTTAAACAGGAATGTTGGTCTCATGCATATAGTAAACAATGGAAAGCTCCTCACAAAAAGGTTTTGTTTTAAAGTGATTCAAAACTGAACAAGTATGGCAAAAGAATGAATGACATGAAAATTGCTCAAATGAAAAGTCTCATAATCATGCTATGTTCTAGAAAGCGATAAATGAGTACCCTGTAAAGTACCAACTTCAAACAATATCAAAATCATGCATTCGCAAGTTAAAACAATCAAACTTGGAAAATTACAAAATGCATCCTTAAGCTAATCAAAAACAAACTTGAGAGCAAACACAAACATTATTCTAACAACCTAACAAAATTGAATTAAAACTAACTAAACACAAAGACCAAAATTGGTGAAAGTAGATGGAAAATGAGAGATTTGTCTTTGCAAAACAAGGTGCGCTAAGCACGAACAGGAAAACATCGATTTTCATATTCTTTTTCTCACATGTGGTATATCCATTTTCACTTTATATTAACTATACTATTAAATATAAAACTATAAAAACTCAAAAATCATTGGGTTGCCTCCCAACAATCGCTTGTTTCACATCGTAAGCTCGACGCCTTTATTTATGCATATGCTCCTCTATGTTGCTTGGTTCACTAGCTACTACCAAATAAATCTGCGCAACACTTGAGCAAACGTAAACCAAAAACAAAAATATGCAAAAACACATAAACATGATAGAAAACACATATATATAATAATCACTTATGTAAAATAACTATAAACATGTATATACAAAGCTTAAAAACATAGAAATTATCGCAATGCGATTCAATATCAAAACCAATCCCCGACAACGACGCCATTTTGTTGGAGTGGTAAAGCAGCAAGAAAAAATATTAAGTACCTAGTTTTATCGTCTCCACAGGGATCGGTGCAAGGGAAAGAATATCATTCGACAATCTCCACGTCTCTAAACTTAGGTTTGAATGGTTTGGGATAAAAGTGCAAAAGGAAAAACATAAAACAATAAAATAAATACATTCTTAAGAAATGAGAAAACTCATAAGGAGTTGTATTTCGTTCCACCCATCATGTACTAAAAAATATGTGGATCAAATGCACGCAACCTAAATCGCTCGTCAATATCATCACATATCGCTCACAACAAAGGTTATGTCTAACGCAATCCAAACCCATTAAGTAAAAAATCAAGATAACCATAGATAAAGAGTTGTAAAAGAGATTTTATACAAAGATCCATAAATATACATATAATCAAGATAAACTTACATACAAAACCCCAACAAATAGAGAGTACAAAAAGAAGAGAGAAGACGAACACAAAAATCTCACGGTCTGTCAACTCCGATTGAAGTGGATTCGACTCCGGATCGTCAAGATGCACACTCTAATATTGTTTCTAAGCTAAATCTACTCAAGAATTTTTTTGATGAAGTTGGGGTAAAAAGTTCCCAACAACATAACTTAAAAAATGCTGAAAAGTGACTTAAATAGGAAAAAATGGGTTCCCGTGTTCGCACTGCGAACTCCCGTTCTCCCAGCGAACATATGGCACCTTAAGTACTGCTAAAACAATATTTTCCATGCTTAAAGGCAATTTTTATTCGCCTTGAGTTCGCAGTGCAAACTCTTGGCGAGTTCGCTCGCCTCCAGTTCGCACAGCGAACATGACAGCACTTGTTTCGACCATAACTTTTAAGTCGTAACTCCATTTTACGCGTGGTCGGAAGCGTTAGAAAGTTTATTCAATGCTCTATAAGACGATGACAAAATATCATTGCTTATATACCTACAAAAATGAAAGAAAAATAATTAAACTCAATGATATTTACGCGATACACAATATATACACTATAATGTAAACTATACAACATATGCATAAAAGTTGAGGTTTATTGATTGAATTAAGTCAATAAATGTCAATTATTCACACTAAAAATCAATACAATTTAATACTTATCAGCTATAAATCAATTCAAAAAAATCTTTCCTCCATAAGATGATAATTGTCCCCTTAATTTCCAATTGAGTCATTGGAAGACCTATCCACATCAATTCTTCCCCAAAGACTATAGGCTATTTTATAAGTCATTTTATTATAGTTGGTCTCTTGTATAAAGCAGACATCAACTCCTCCTTTTGAAATAATTTGTCTAATCCTCCTTCTCTTAAGATTGCCTCCACACCCTCTTACATTATAAGTTACGAAATTTATTTTGACCTTGATGTTGCCACCTTCTGAGCTTCAAATTCCTATCTATCTGTAATTTCCATACTTTTGATAATTCCTCCACACAAAAAAATCATCATCTTGATCCCCTTCAATTCCCATGTTCTTAATAGCCTTCCATATTTTCTTTGACACGTTTTCTATGCATGTTTTAATTCGAGAATTGCTCTAGTTGACGTCACCATCGTTGATCGAATCGCAAGATAAAATGGATCCTCCTGAAAATCTTGAGTTAGAATCACCATCGATTGTAATTGGGAAATTAGGGTTGTTCTTAATTGGGGCAAGAAAGGATGATTTGTCTGTCTGAGCCAAAGCTACAAAATAGGAGGGTGAAAGTGGAATTTGCAGTTTTTCATAAATGTCTATAAGAGTTTTTTTCCTCCCGGGCCTTGAAAAAACCTTTTGAATCTCCAAACCATGCCTAGTACAAGAAGGAAGTTTTACCTCATACCCCTACACTTGTACCTATACCCCTACATTAAAAATTTTTGGACCAAAATATCCTCGTATAAAAATTTATTATTTTTTAATTTTTTTATATTTTTTTATTTGTTTACCGGAAGACTTTTTGGAAATCTTCCGGTTCACATTTTTTTCGTATGTTTACCGGAAGACTTTTTGAAAGTCTTCCGATTCATATTTTTTTGTTTGTTTACCGGAAGACTTTTTGGAAGTCTTCCGGTTCATTTTTTTTTTAATTTGTAATTAATATTTAAGATTTATTAACTTTATATAAAGACCAATTTAGTGAATTTTTGAATATTATACTTAAAATATAAAAATTCTATAAATAGAGAATTATTTTCAGAATATTTTCTATTTGCTATAATTATTAGAATACAATGAGATTAAAATCATTTATTTTAAATGATCATAATAGTAAAATTTTCTCAAATATCTTATTAATCTTAAACATTAATAAATAAAATAAATTTAAATATAGGATATAAGTTTACATTATTCAATATATTTAATCAAATGAACACATATGTGATAAATAAATAATGTATTTTAACTTAAAATGATCACAATAAGTTAACTTGCAAAATAATATAAGTAATAAATTAATAATGTATTTTATTTAAAATAATCACAATAATAGAATACGCAAATAATGTGTTTTATTTATAGGACTGATATAGTTTTATTGATTATTTAATTTTAAATACTACTATGAATATAGTATTTAATCTATACTTTAGAACTCACATAATTATAAATATAAAAAATATTGTTTTATTACCCATATTTTTATTTAATTAAAAAAAATAAGAATATAAATTTATTATTTGTTTTTCATTTTCGTTTGATCTTTTTTTTATTTATAAATTTTTTGCATATTCTATACTGTGCTTACTTTAAATAAAATATATTATTTATTTTATTAAAAATATTAAATAAAGTGAAATAATTAAAAAGATCAAACAAAAATGAAAAACAAATAATAAATTTATATTCTTATTTTTTTAATTAAATAAAAATATGGGTAATAAAACAATATTTTTTATATTTATAATTATGTGAGTTCTAAAGTATAGATTAAATACTATATTCACAGTAGTATTCAAAATTAAATAATCAATAAAACTATATCAGTCCTATAAATAAAACACATTATTTGCGTATTTTATTATTGTGATTATTTTAAATAAAATACATTATTAATTTATTAGTTATATTATTTTGCAAGTTAACTTATTGTGATCATTTTAAGTTAAAATACATTATTTATTTATCACATATGTTTTCATTTGATTAAATATATTGAATAATGTAAAGTTATATCTTATATTTAAATTTATTTTATTTATTAATGTTTAAGATTAATAAGATATTTGAGAAAATTCTACTATTATGATCATTTAAAATAAATGATTTTAATCCTAATATTCTAATAATTATAGTAAATAGAAAATATTCTGAAAATGATTCTCTATTTATAAAATTTTTATATTTTAAGTATAATATTCAAAAATTTACTAAATTGGTCTTTATATAAAATTAATAAATCTTAAATATTAATTACAAATTAAAAAAAAAACATGAACCGGAAGACTTCCAAAAAGTCTTCCGGTAAACAAACCAAAAAAATATGTACCGGAAGACTTCCAAAAAGTCTTCCGATAAACATACTAAAAAATGTGAACCGGAAGACTTCCAAAAAGTCTTCTGGTAAACAAATAAAAAATATAAAAAAATTAAAAAATAATAAATTTTTATACGAGGATATTTTGGTCCAAAATTTTTTAATGTAGGGATATAGGTATAAGTGTAGGGGTATAGGGTAAAACTTCCGTACAAGAAATATGATCAGACTCAATAATATTATTTGCAAAGGATTTTTGCAAATTTTTCCTAGACCATTATGTTTCCCCAAATTCACAATAGACATGTAACCCGAGCCGTTTGAAAAGTCATCTCCCATCAATCCATTAGAATTTCCTCCACACGCGATGTCAAAGGCTTTTTCCTGTTCAGCACTTCCAAACTCACCTTTCCATTCAAAATAACTTTTATTGGTCCCTAATCTCCAACAGTGTCGTGTGATTATTCTCCATGTCCTGCTCCGTCTCTTTCACTACTGTAGGTTCAGCTCTATCAACCTTGGACCCTGGATCCTTGTGAATCACGTCGACTAATCCATCATTATTATGATCTCTCTCATCATCTTCTTCCCCTACCTCTGACATGTTCCAATCACCTTTGATATCACCGTCACTATCTCCGCCATTATCATCTTCTTCATCGTTTTCAAATTCACTCACCTTCTCATCTCTATCTTTCACAACTACTCTCATTGGGCCATGATGATCCTCCACAATTTTAATTCTATAAGTATTATTGTTTAATTCCACATTGAAAGTTTCGTTAAGACAAAGGGAGTATATGTCTCGTGCTTCATACGATTTCGGAAACTTCGTGAAGAAGAAACTGGTTAACTGTTCCATGTGTTCACCACCCTTACCACCTGTTGCTTTCTAAATCGAGCCTCTTGATGCCTTGTGTTGTATTCTTTTTCTTTTCAACCTCAATCCAATCTCCATCCATGGTAGCCATGGCCAATGATAGAACACGGTGGAGCCTAATCCTAGAAATAGGAATTTAAGCCACCGGTACAGACCACCGTCCAACAACTAGATTATACAGATGCAAGTTTGTTCATCAATCATTACTTGTTCTAACACTTAATGAATTTCAACACAAGTGACATGCATAAAAAACACTGTCGGTACTTATAGTTTTATTTTGTGTTTGGTAGAAAAGGCTTGAAACATGCTTAACTAATAGACTCATTTTTTAATTTCTCACTGTTGGTTTCTATATGCTAATTTCCAAGTTATTTTTGAAGTGAAATTTAGATTTTTTTTATTTTGCATAATAGACATTCAAGGATCTAAAGTTTTAGATGTGTTAACGGTATGTAAATTTGGTATGTTATTGGGTATCTATATCATAATGAACAAAACTAAGATGTGTACCTAATGGCAGGAACGCTACTGTCATATCCCAAATTTTACCCTTAGATTATTAGGGTCATTTCGCATTTCATTTCATTCTGCATTGCGTTTTAACTAACTGCTAACCGGCTTACTCAGTATGTTGCTGTTGCAGGAAAATAACGCTGGGTGCGCTTTAGTCTATGGAGGGCAGAAGGGTCGTTATCATAAACCATATGGATTTGAGGGCACTGAAATGTAATTGAATTTGGGTTGAGTCGGTGCGAGAATCGATTGCAAGGAATTTATTCTGGCCAGAGCACAATTTCCTGGTTTTCCTGCCAGTTACCAGTCCATTTTAAAGGAACAGTGGGATTTTGGTTCGCGTTGAATTTATAATGAACATCTTTTGGTTTGGTCATGATTATTAGCCGAGCTGGTTCAGGTTACCGAGTTAAATCATTCGAGATGCAATTTGAATTTTCAATACGAAAGACAATTCGTTTTGCCGCTTAATTGATTTTCTCTGCTTATCCGTTCAAGGCCGTATTCACCAGTTTTATTATCGGATACAAATTAATTTGCAAAGAGATTTGTTTGAGCTCAGCGGATACGTCAAATTTAAATCGTGCAAAATGATTAATTGTCGAATTTGGAGTTGGAACGTCATAGCATAATCGGATAAATTTAATGAATTTATTTGAATGAGTTTAATTGGATGAAGTTAGTCGTTTGA
Source organism: Lathyrus sativus (assembly GCA_963859935.3). Taxonomy (NCBI): domain Eukaryota; kingdom Viridiplantae; phylum Streptophyta; class Magnoliopsida; order Fabales; family Fabaceae; genus Lathyrus; species Lathyrus sativus. Next base: position 632,574,900 of record OZ012741.1, on the reverse strand, counting down.
ATTCAATCAGATGACTTTTAATCGGATGACGTTGATCATGTAAATTTAGTCGGATAAATTTAATTAACTGAATTTATTCGCTTAAGTTTTATCGAATGAGTTATTTGGAGAGGAAATAAAGTCGGTCCATTGAGAGTGGGATTTATTTATTTAAATTCTATATTTTTTACAAAGTACAGGAAGTAATTGAAAAATTGAATTTTATTTATTAAATTCTATTTTTACAAAAGAAATTACAAAAAAAAAAAAAAAAAAAACAAATTCCTAAGTACTAAAATTTTTATTTGTTCTAAAAGTGTCTTCGCGACCGTTTCTTCGACTTTTATCTGTTCCAAACCTGCACACACCACTACGCCAGAATTGACTTTTAGCAGCGCATAAAAAGACAGCGCTTTATAACAAAGCGCTGCTAAATAGTCAGTAAAAAAAAAAGAAAAAAAATTACATACCAAAGACAGTGCTTTTAAAAAAGCGCTGCTAAAGGGGGAGCCTAAAACAGCGCTTTTTAAAAAGCGCTGCTAAAAGGGGATCCTAAGAAAGCGCTTTTAAAAAGCGCTGCTAAAGGAGGACCCTTTGAAAGCGCGTTTTAAAAGCGCTGCTAAAGGGGGACCCTACGAGAGCGCTTTTTCTATAAAGCGCTGCTATATGTCATTGCTAAGGCACCCTATGAAAGCGCTTTTTAAAGCGCTGCTAAAGGCCTTTAAAAAGCGCTGATAAAGGTATTAGTATAATAATTTTTATATACCCTCCAGAATTTTAAGAGAAACAGAAGTCGCGAGTTTCTTTTTTTCTTTCTTTCTCCTCTGCTCTGGCGAACGAACTTTGCCCTATATACCCTCCAGAACCATTCCGTTGCCGTCGCCCTCCCTCCGACCGTTGTCGTCGCCGTCTTCCGTTCACCGTCCGTTTTCGAGTGCCTCCGTCCATTGCATTTCCAAAATTGTTACGGTATGTGTAGTTTTACTATGGTTTTCTTTTTTATTGATCTTTTCACCATTGTTATATATTTCTTTGAACCTTGATATATGATATATGATAGATTTATTGGAAAATATTTGTTGTCGCTTTATTGGAAAATATTGGAAAATATATGATAGATTTATTGGAAAATATTTTTGTTGATGAAACTTTTGGTATTAAAATTGAAACAATTTGTTTGTAGAGAGAAGGAATGTGCTTCATGTTATATATATATATATATATATATATATATATATATATATATATATATATATATATATATATATATATATATATATATATATATATATATATATATATATATATATATATATATATATATATATATATATATATATATATATATATATATATATATATATATATATATATATATATATATATATATATATATATATATATATATATATATATATATATATATATATATATATATATATATATATATATGTTGTTATGGTTTTATATGATGATATGGTTTTATATGTTGATGGTTTTATATGTTGATGGATTATCTAGTATTTTTAATATGATATATTTTGGTGGATTATCTAGTATTTTTGTTTTGTAAATTATTAATATGATTTTAATAAAATATATATTTTGTCTGTTATAGGGGTTACCTGTGAAGAGCAAGGTTGTGATCGTTTCCAAGCATCCTACTGTATAGCTTTCTTAGAAGTTAGTTATTTCTTTACAGGTATTATCTGTTTTTGCTTAGACTACTCAATTATTATGGATAAAAATTGGATGTCTGTTAATCGATTGTCAAAAGAGTACGAGAATGGGGTATCGAACTTCGTTAAGTTTGCTGTTGAACACGCCAAAGACCCCAGTAGGATCACATGTCCTTGCTTAGGTTGCTGTTATGGGCGTTGAATTGACGCGGTTCAGTTGGAATCTCATTTAATGAGACATGGAATTGATCGAAGTTACACATGTTGGACATTACACGGTGAGAAAAGTAACGAGAATGTTGAACCCCAGAACAATACGACCTCTACTTCAAAGGACAATGGTAGGGATACATACGATTGTGATCGAGTCGAAGATATTGCAGAAGCACTTGAAGAAGATCTTCAAGATTGTCCAAAGATGTTTGAGAGGTTGGTAAGCAATGCAGAGAAGCCGTTGTATAAAGGTTGCACTACTTTCACAAGATTGTCTGCGGTATTAAAGTTGTACAACTTAAAGGCGGGTAATGGATGGTCGGATAAAAGTTTCACAGAGTTGTTAGCCCTACTTCAAGAGATGCTTCCGGAGGATAATGTTCTTCCCAATCGAACCTATGAAGCTAAAAAAAAGTTATGCTCTATTGGTATGAGCTATGATAAGATACATGCTTGTCCAAATGATTGCATTTTGTTTCGAAATGAGTATGCATCATTAAACGAGTGTCCTAAATGCGGTGTATCTCGGTATAAGAAAAAGTTGTCACCAGCAAAAGTCTTATGGTATTTTCCTATAATTCCGAGATTCAGACGCATGTTTCGTAGTGAAACAGATGCGAAACACCTTACTTGGCATGCAGATGATAGAATTATAGATGGGAAGTATCAACATCCGGCAGATTCACCACAGTGGATGAAAATTGATAATGATTATCCTGATTTTGGAGAAGAAGCTAGAAACCTTCGCTTGGCATTATCGACTGATGGAATGAATCCGCACGGTCTGCAAAGTATCTCCCATTCCACCTGGCCTGTAATTCTTATGATTTATAACCTACCTCCATGGCTATGTATGAAGCGTAAGTACATGATGTTATCTATGTTAATTTCTGGCGCTAAACAACCAGGAAACGACATAGACGTATACCTGACACCTTTAATCGAAGACTTAAAAAGTTTGTGGGAGAACGGTGTGGAGGTTTATGATGGATATAGGAAAGAAAGTTTTAATTTGAGGGTCATGTTGTTTGGCACAATTAATGATTTCCCAGCATACGGAAATCTATCGGGGTATAGCATTAAAGGTCAATGTGCGTGTCCTGTCTGTGAAGAAAACACAGATTGGACGCGGTTGGAATTTGGTCAGAAGAATATCTTTCTTGGTCATCGTAGATTCTTAAGTTCTAATCATCAGTACCGTGGGTGGAGACAAGAATTCAATGGGAATTCAGAACAACGTAGAGCACCACCTACATTGACCGGCGATCAAATTTTTGCAAAGGTGAAAGATGTGAGTACTCAGTTTGGCAAGCCTTTTGCTCATACGCTTACCACGCGTGGGTGGAAGAAGAGGTCAATTTTGTTTGAGTTGCCGTATTGGAAGTCGTTGTATGTACGACATTTTCTTGATGTTATGCATATTGAAAAAAATGTATTTGAAAGTGTTATTGGTACGTTACTCAATATACAAGGAAAGTCTAAGGATGGCCTTAAAGCAAGAAAAGACTTGGTAGCAATGGGAATAAGAAATGAATTAGGACCCCAGAAGAAAGGAAATCGCACTTATCTACCACTTGCTGCATATACTTTGTCTAGAAAGGAGAAAAAGATAATGTGTAAGTTTCTGAGTGAAGTTAAAGTTCCAGAAGGATACTCTTCAGATATTAGAAGACTTGTTTCTATGAAAGACCTAAAGTTAAAGAGTTTAAAGACACATGATTTCCATGTTCTTATGGAACACTTTCTACCAATAGGTATACGTTCTATTTTGCCAGAAAAAGTGAGAGGCGCAATAACAAAATTGTGTTTCTTTTTCAGATCTATTTGTAGTAAGGTGATCGATCCTGCGATCTTACCAACATTGCAAAAAGATATAATTATTACTTTGTGTGAGCTTGAAATGTATTTTCCTCCGTCATTCTTTGACATAATGGTACATCTAGTTGTGCATCTCGTGAAAGAGACACAACTGTGTGGACCTGCATATATGAGATGGATGTATCCAGTTGAACGTTATATGAAAATATTGAAAGGGTATGTGAAAAACCGAAGTCGACTAGAGGGATGTATTGTTGAACGATACATTGTTGAAGAAGCTATTGAGTTTTGTACTGAATATTTGTCCAACGTTCAATCCATTGGCCTCCCAAAATCTGATGTTGTTGAAAAAGTAGTAGGTAAACAGTTAATTGGAAATAAAGTTGTGACAGTTTCAAGGGATGAACGGGAGCAAGTGCATTTATATGTTCTGCACAATGACATTGAGGTTGAGCAGTACGTTAAATTGCACAAGGACGTTCTCCGAGGTTTAAATCTGAATAGAAATGAAAATTGGATAGTACGTGAGCACAATCGAAGTTTTATAACATGGTTCAAAGAGCATATTTATTCAAAGTTTTATTCTGATCCCGCTTCAATAACAGAAAGGTTGAGATGTTTAGCATATGGTCCAACTTTGCATGTGTTTTCTTATAGCGCATACGCAATTAATGGATACACATTTTATACCAAGGAGCAAGATGATAAAAGTACAATGCAAAATAGTGGTGTCACTGTGCTTGCCGAATCAATGCACATTTCCTCGTATTTTGGGGTAATCGAGCGCATTTGGGTGTTTGATTATGAGAAGTTTCAGATTCCTATCTTTGGATGCAAGTGGGTTGAAAGTAATAGTGGCATACGTATGGATAAGTCAGGTTTTTTGCAAGTGGATCTTAATAAGGTGGGGTACAAAGATGAGCCTTTTATTCTAGCCACACAAGCTAAACAAGTGTTCTATGTCACTGATCCGAAAAGTACGAAATGGTTTATAGTTCTTTTTTCCAACAAAGTAATCAACAATAACATTGGAGAAAAGGGGGAGGTTGATGTTGAGAATGAATCTTATGTTAGGGATGATCCAGATGAGAATATTATAGCAGACGAATCATATATTAGAAATGATCATAGCGAGGGAATTTGGATCAATCCATCCGTCCGTGTTGTTAAGAGACAAGTAAAGCACCTTCGAACTAAAAAAAGAAAAAGATGTTAAAGGTACTTGTAAAATTACATATTGTCTCATTCAATAAAATAACATATTATTTCTTATTTATACGTTTCTTATGTGTGTATATATATATATATATTTCTTATTTACATATTTGAATGTCATTCATTTGATACTTTAGTTTTCCTGAATTACAGGTATATTATGGCCAGCAATAAAGATTGGAAGAAATTAAAGTAGAATTGTATAATTTGTGATGTTGAATTTCGAGTTGAGAATTGTATATAATTTGTGATGTTGAATTGTGAAGCTTTTGAATTATATATATTAAAGTGGAATTGTATATAATTTGTGATGTTGAATTGTGCATATAATGCCAAAGTGTTGAATTGTGCACATAATGCCAAAGTGTTGAATTGTGTATATAAAGTCAAAGTGCTGAAATAAAGGGCTAAATTATATAAGCAGGTATTGTAATATAAGCAGGTTTATTGAAAAATATATAAAAAATGCCATTAATCTGGAAATTTTTTTTTTCAAAACGTGCACATTAGACAGCGCTTTTATGTATAAGCGCTGCTAAAGGGGACAGAGAAACTGCTAAAAAAGCGCTGCTATAGGTGGGGAAAGAGGGGTCTAAGACAGCGCTTTCATAAAGTGCTGCTATAGGGGGGTCTAAGACAGCGCTTTAATAAAGCGCTGCTAAAGGGGGGAGGGGGGGGAGATTAGGCAGCGCTTTAAAAAGCGCTGCTAAAGGGGTAAAAAAGCGCTGCTAAAGGTGATGTCTTTAGCATCGCTTTTTCCACAAAAAAAGCGCTGCCTTTACCTTTAGCAGCGCCACTTTAGGCAGCGCTTTAAAGCGCTGCTAAAGGTCTGTTTTGGCATAGTGCACAAAAATCGACAAGGGAAATAGTGTTAAAGTTAGAATTAATTAAAGTTGGTTTTTCGGTCCCGATATCCTTAGTTAATTATCGTCATCGGGTACGTCGGGAGGGTAACAGAATATTCCACCACCAGCTCCCGACTCCATTTTCGACCCCGGCACGAATTCGACAGATCAAGAGAGAGAAAAAGTGATTTTGGAAAAAGCACTTTTTATGGAAAAATGATTTTTTGCCAAACAGGTCACAAACAAATTTCCCAAGATTCTTGCAACCAAACGAGATCCAAGCGCATAACAAACTTCCCAAATTCACAGCAACCAAAACGAAAATGAAGCCAACAACACGCCACAAATTCCTCAACCCAATCATAAAAAATGCAACAGCCAGCAACAAATGCATCGCAAATATTGCAACAACTTAAGGCCGGCCCAAGAAACAAATCATAATAAAAGCAATCACAAGAATATCATAAAAGGAGGGGGGTTATCAGTTCATCACAAAAGGAATAGAAAAGGAGGATCCTCAGTTCATCATCATCAGAAAAATAGGAAAAAGGGTCACAAATCGGAAGCAAGAAGAGTAGGAAAGATTAACATCAGTTCATCAATAAAAAAGAACGAAGAACAAGTTCTTCAAATCATCACCAGTGAGCATCAGAAAAAGTAGGAATCCACCATCATCACCGTTTCCGGCCAAGAACCTCAAACCCTCATCACCGTTCATCAGATATCATTAAAGCTCCAAATCGCTTCCAACCCGTAAAAGGGTGAGCGTTTTGACGCTAACCGCTTTTTTTCTTTCAGTTTGTGTTTCAAGAACTATATGGGGAGAGCAATCGAGCCGTGGTGGACAAAGAAGGATGAGCGAAAAGCTTTGGAAGCTCAACAATGGAGGGAGCAACACCGCGGCTGGGAAAGAGGAAAGGGTCCAAAGAAAACCCTAGCAACTACGTGCAACATCTCAGCCCCCAATTCTCCCAATTTATGTCATTTATTTTTTTATTTTATTTTATTTATTATTATTTTATATTTTATAATTTAGTACCTTTAGAATTATTAAAACCATATTTTAGTTTATCCTTTTATAATTTAGTTTAGTTAGAAAATTAAAACCCTTTTTAATTAAAACATTAATTAACATTAAAACTATTTTTTAATTAAAAGATTAATTAAAATTAAATACTTGTTAGTTAAATCCTTTTTAAAATTAAAAATCATTTTGTTAATAAAATCCTTTTTTAAAATTAAAAACCATTTTGTTAATTAAAGCACTTTTAAAATCAAAACTCTTTTTCATAAATTAAAGTTTCTAAAATAATTAATAACTTTTCCTAAAAACAATAAAATTAAAATTAATTTTCAATTAATTTCAAAAAATTTCTTAAAGACAAGTCTAACCTAAATTTCTAATATTCATTCTAATTTCTAACATAGAAAGTCAAAAGTAGAAATTCCTAGCCTTGCCGTTTAATTCCGTCTAACTATTATGTGTTCCTTTCGTATTTCTTATTTGTACTTGTTTACTAACTGCATATTTTGCCGTTTTTCGTTTTTCATGGTTGTAATTTATGCGAGGCAATCGTCGTTTTTATTTCGTTATTATTATTGAATTTTTCATGGTTGTAATTTACGTGAGGCAATCGTTGCTTTTGTTTCGTTATTATCCCTGCAAGTTCCCGTATTTCAGTTCCGTCGCTTATTCAATTTGCGTTGCATTATTTACCGTAAAACCCCTTCTGAAGGAATAGGTCTAGATGTTTGACCTCCTCGTCAGGTCCTTACCTTTGAATCTTTCACCTTTCAAACATAGAGAATTCGAGTCGTCGTACTCATATTTTTAGGCGTCCCGCCGTGGACCAAATTACCCTTTACCCTAGCATTAGGATAAGGAGTCGCCGCACTCCATATTAGGTTTCCCACCGTGGAATACCTGTGTTCCCTTTTCATTTCAATTAAACTATTTTCAACGTAGAAATAGGATTTGTCGCACTCCACGTAAGCGCTTCCCTACGAACGCTTATTCCCCATTGAAACCTTGACCATAGTCAAGAAATTTCTCTTCCTCCCTTTCGAGGGGAACTACGATTACTCTGATTCCATCCCCTACCCCAGATACGTAGGCACAAGATGTGAATCTTGGCGAGTAAACTTAGGACTAACCCTTAGGTCTTTCTTTCACCTTTAACCCTTAGCATATAGCCTAAAACAGATAATAAAGCAAAATAGTAAACTTTAAACAAGAGGTTCCTGTAGAGTACTACAGAAGTTTAGGATGCTAATACCTTCCCTAGGCTTAACCAACCCCTTACCTAGATCTCTCCCGCATTATTTACAATGCAAAAAGTAGGTTTTTCCTTTCTTTGACCTTTCCTTCAGATAAATCAAAGACCGGTTGTGAATTAAAGATTTACGATTCAAATTAATTAATAATTTGATACCTAATTCTCACCGCAACAGAAAATGGCGACTTCACTGGGGACCGTCCTAACTTTTAAGGTTACCCCTACCTTGTTTATTATTTTTACTATTTGCTTCATTATTTGCTTGCTTGTATATATATCTTGTACCTTGCTTGGGGTATCCTTGTTGTCGCTACTGCGACAATCGGCGCCGGCTTGACAGGAGAGTCGCCACCGTGCGTTATTTATCCCTCAGAGCGGGAAAGGAAACGCTCGAAGTAGACCTCGCAAAGACGGGAAAAAGGTATGGTCATCGCAACCAAAACCTGGATTCGGGAGTCGGTTACGCAAGGGGAAGGTATTAGCACCCCTCACGTCCATCGTACTCGATGGGATCCACGCTTGATGTTTATAGGTAAAAGGGTGTGTTATCTATCTACGCTAATGGCTGGTCTGAAAAGAAAATAAAAGGACAGGACTCGACAGAACATACGGTGTTCTGGGCCTACGTATTCCCTCGTGCAATGGGAAAGTCAGAGTCAACGTAGTTCGACTTCCTACGTCTAAACGGGGAAAAGGTTGCTCGCCAGGACGTCGCGTCCTGTGCCTACGTACTTTCATCTGGTATGAAAGATCAGAGCAAACGTAGTTCGACCAACTACGGGTAAACAGGGGGCTCTCACACAGCAGTGAGAAAACAAACTGGTCCTAAAGGCTCTGGAACCTACGAATACGATCTGGTCTCGAATGCGCTCAGGCAAGAGAAAGGGGTAACAATTAGTCGTTAGCGGGAAAGTCTCGATCGCACAGCCGCGAGAGAACAAAAGTTAGTCGTTAGTGTGCTCGCTAGGATATCGCATCCTATGCCTACATATCTTCGTCTGGTACGAAGAATCAGAGCAGCTGTAGTTCAGCTAACTACGGATCAAGCTACTCATAAGCTCCTACAGAAAGGAAAGGGAAACCCTAAAACTATAGCTGAGAAAGGGGAATCTACCTACTGCTATCACACCTGGTTGACCATCCTAATGTCTATCATAACGACTCCGCAGCGGAGAAGTCAGAGCTCCTAAGGGATCATGGCAACAGGACTAAACCACAAACAAGAAACTGCAAAGTAAAGGAATACTGAAAATATGCATGAATGCAACAACTAAACAAACAAGGCACAGAGGCCGCAAACCACAAAGGTAAGGGAGCTCAGCTCTACCAAATACCAACAAGCAAAGCCACTCAATAACAAACAAGCAGAAGGAGGACCACCTCAACTTCTCATGCAAACCAAGTCTACTTCTAAGATGCACCTATTCAGAACTATCTAAATGAATACCTAAGTCTAATGCAACATAACATCATACAAGTCAAACAATCCAAAGAGAAGGCTAGCTAACCTGATAAGCCTCTATCTATAAAACAAAAAGCTACTCCTGGGCAAGGCCCCTAACAAACCTGAAATAAGCTCCTAGTCTGTCTCTAAACAAAACTCTATACAAAACCCTAAGCAAAGATCTAAGCAAAAATTCTAAGCAAGAGGAATCAATCCCAGTCTCCAAACTTCAGAACAAGCTTATCAAAGAGAGGGAGCTAAGCAGGCGAGCTCATAGTGCCTTCCTCAGGAAAGTACCAGGAGGTTACTACTCAGGAGTCATATCCTATGCGGCTCGACAACTGTGATCAGTTTACATCCCTCCTCAGGAGAGATTAAACTCACATGAAGGCTCCGGCATCACGGGATATTTGAGAAAACCTATATGCACTAAGGGAACTAAGTGAACAGACCCATAGGACCTTCCTCAGGAAAGTACTAGGAGGCTGACACTTAGGAATCGTATCCTACGTGGCTCAACAACTGTGATCAGTTTACATTCCTCCTCAGGAGAAGTTAAACTCACAAGTTGGCTCCAACGTCACTGGATACTTAAGAAATCCTAGATAAACTAATGGAACTAAGTGAATAGACCCATAGGACCTTCCTCAGGAAAGTACTAGGAGGCTGACACTTAGGAATCATATCCCATGTGGCTCAACAGCATGTGATCAGTTTACATTCCTCCTCAGGAGAAATTAAACTCACAAGTTGGCTCCAACATCATTGGATACTTACGAAAGAGGTGAGAAGAAAGAATGAAAGTCATTCATAGTGCCTTCCTCAGGAAAGTACCATAAACTCCCTTCAAACTTCAGGATCTCGAACCTCACAAACAGACAACAAGCTCCTAGACTAAGCCTCAATCCACTGCATCCTTGCAAGCTCCAACAGGACTACAACCAGCTCCTATCCTTAAGAAGAACCCACAGGCCAACAAACCACAAGAGACTATCTCTGAAGTTCAACCACAGTTGAACTTCAGAGTCAGAAGTCATCAAGACTTCCAGCTCAGACAAATCACCTCAGAACATCCTACAAAAATCTAACAAAAATCTAATGGGAGACCTACATGGCTCTATGACAACATACTGAAAAATCAGAACAGAATTCAACACCAGATGAAAGAACTAAAATCAGCAACACAGGCATATCCACAGACCAATTATTCAACATCAATAACAGTGAAAAAAATGCAATTAAAATGAAAATGCATGATTAAGCTAATGTTTTTATACTATAAAATTCTACACTGAATTACGAGTCTACAAAAAAAGAACGGAATTATTTGACTCAATCTACTATTTTTTATCAATTTTCTAATGACATGTATGCACTAAAAATATTAAAAGAAATCAATTAAATGGAAAATACACAAAAATAGTAAAAATAAAATGACACTTTTTATTTTTATTTAATTTTCTAAACATTTTCATGAAATGGCTGAAAAAAGAAGAGTTAAAAAAATCACCTATTTACATTTTATTATGATTTATTTATATACATGAAAATATAAAAGAAAAACAAAATAAAAGAAAATGGGGGAGGGGGTTCAAACAGCAAGGATTCCAGTTATTCATCATTGGGCCTATGCCCAGGGGTGGTGCAGATAGCATGAGGCGCAGGCCCAGCACTTACCAGAAACTCATCACACAACAAAAAAATAGATGAAAAACGCAGGGGGTGCAGACTAGCAGCTTCTTCAGTTACTGTTTCATTGGGCCTACGCCCAGGGGGGGGCGAAAAGCAATTTGGGCATAAGACCCGAATCCACTCACTCAGTCTCTCACACGCCAGGGGGGGGGGGGGGAACGAGCAAATGGGGGGTATGCGTCAGTAATATGCATTTGGGCTTTGAACCCAGCCCAAACCCTAACCAGAAAACCCTAATCCACAAAACCTAATTCATCTCAACCTCTCTGGTACTGTTCATCCTAACCTGGCCGTTTCGTTCGTCTTCCTCAACTCACTCTCTCTGCAACTCATCCTTTCACTCACACACCATTCTGAAACCTTTCCAAATAACCTCACTCGAATCAAACTCCTAGAAACGAATGACGCTAAACATCTTGAAATGAGAGAGTCCTAAAGTCATAGCGATGAATGAACGGAAAAGGGAACTAGTGAAAAGATCTAACCTGAGACGATGAAGTTGATGCGATGAAGTTCTTGAAACTTCTCGAAGGCGCGACGATCTCTCTGGGAAAAAGACTGAGGGAGATGCAAATCTTAGAGGCGCGTTGATCTTTGATGCACGGTGGAGGAACTTTGGAGAAGACGAAGGCACGGAGGGAAGGTTGAACGCGAGCGTTGAGAATCTTGAAGGCTTCCTGGAGTTGGTTGATGAAGATTCTGGGGAGAGATTGAAGAGCGATGAAGGTTTGAGTAGTTTCTGGGTTTACTGATGGGGGACGATGAAGATCTGGTGGTGGTGAACGTTGATGATGTTCTGGAAAAGTGGATGAAGTTTCCGGCGAGGGTTGGATTTTCCGGTGAGGCGAAGATGAAGGTGGACAGAGGAGCAAGATGAAGATTGGGGCGTTTCTGGAGATTCTGGGCGTGAAACAAACTCCGGCGAGCCGTTGCGGTGGCCGGAAGACGTTGGGGGTCACCGGCGGTGGGAGGTTACGGCGGATGCATGGCCGCCGGTGGGTTTTCTGGTGGAGCTCAGGCGATGGCTGTGGTGGCGCCAAGTGTCTCGCATGCACAGAGAGAGAGAGAGTGGGGGACAGCTGGGGGACGCGTGGCGCGAGCTGGGGAAGTCTGAGTGTGTGAGGTGTTGTGATCACTGAGAAACGCGTGGGGCCTCTGCTCAAGCAACACGTGGCGTGCCACTATTTATGCCACTGAAAATGCTAGAATCTTCTGGAAGCTTCTGGGAGAAGACTGGACTTGCTGGACGAATTGGACTATTTTCTGGACTTTTTCTGAGCTGAGACCAATTGAGAACTGGGCCTCAAAAAGGACACCTCCTGGGCCCATACGAAAATGAATAAAAAACTGTAAAAAAAAAAACTGAATTAAAATAAAAAACAATTAAACCTAATTATATCTAATCAAAACAATTAACACCTAATTAGCTAATTTCCTAATCAACTCTAAAAAATGATTAAAGCTCTAATTAATTCTATATTATCCTAATTAAACCTAAAAAAATCAATTAACCTAATTAAACTCTAAAAAGTGATTAAAGGTCTAATTAATTCTATATTATCCTAATTAAATCTAAAAAATCAATTAAGATCTAATTAACTCTAAACTTCTACTAATTCTCTATTAAAATTCTAATATTATTTAATATCTATTAAAATCTATCATTAATAAGAAAAAAACTATATTATTTTCTATATTATCTAAAAACAATTAAACCTATATTCTAAAAAATCTATTTTAAAATCTATAGAAAAATTCTAAACTATTAACATCTACTAGTAATAAAAGAAAAAACTATATTCCCCTTTTTCTTTATTATTCTAAAAACTATTTAAAATCTTACTTATTCTAAAAATCTATTTAAAAAATCTATAAAATCCTAAAAAGAGAATTAAACTATTAAAAAATACAAAAACCCTATTTAAATTCCAGAAAAATCGGTAAAGCCTATTAAAAATTCACAAAAGTCTATTAAAATCCTAAAAATGCAGATGAATGCAAATGACCCCCATAAAAGAGCGCACGAGACCAGATCGAATCGAACAGAGATCCCCGAGCATCAGAATATCCTCAAAATCACTGTGCAAGCTAAAAATCACCGAGGAGCGCACAATTTCCCGAAAATAAAACCCTGGTGATATGGACTAGATCTGCCATATCTGATAGACGAAAATCAAGCTGTAAACTCTGATATCCTCCGTTTGTGCACAAATATCATCTATCTGATTTGCGAATATGAAATTAAACCACGAGTCAGATAGGAGAATCAGTTGGTCAAATTTTAGGGTGCAACAGCTGCCCCTATTCAAGCGACTTCGACCTGAAGGGTTTGAAGAGCGCTCAGCCTTCAAACATTCAGAGGTACGAGACGGTTGAATACAAATAAAACCCGAAAATTTGCCAACCGCGAGCATATACTGTAAGCTGCTTGGGGAGTACAGTCCAGAAAACCGAGTCCAGTCATTATGGCACCAAACTGATCAATCATCTGATAAAGAACTCCTGATTTGAATACCCACTACTGGTGATACCCCATATAACAAACCCTGAGGGTTGCACCAAAATACCTGATCCTTTCACATTGCCTACTGATAGGCAGGACGAGAAATATGCCCACATCGTCCAAAGATGGACGGGAAGACACCCTGATTGAATACTCACCTCGTCTAATGCTAGACGGAAAGACACCATTAATCTCCCAATTCACATCGTCTAGGGATAAACGGAGTGAAGTAATCTCCATACTCACATCGTCCAAGGATAGACGGAAAGACACCATAATCTCCATATTCACATCGTCTAAGGGTAGACAGCATCATCCTGATTGATGAAACAAATCAATATTCACATCGTCTAAGAGTAGACGGGAAGAGATTCTTAATCTCCATACTCGCATCGTCTAAGGGTACACGGGATCATCCTGATTGATGAACAAATCAACATTCACATCGTCTAAGGATAGACGGGAAGAAATAATCTCCATACTCGCATCGTCTAAGGGTAGACGGAAAGACACCATAACGCGATTCAACACCAATCCTTGAATTTCAGAATCTTTCTGTCTACGGGAATTGATGGAAAGATCAACATCTTTGAAGGGGCCACATCATCAGTATGGACCGACGGGAAGAAAGCCACCTTCTAAGGAACCATGTCGTCAATAAGAATCAACGATCACGAAAGCTGAACATTCTTCGAAGAGCCTCGACGTCAATAAGGATTGACAGTCAGAAAAGTATCTCTTGAAACGTCATCTCATCCAATAAACAGAAAGAAAATCATTATCCGAGATATCGTTTTGAAACCCTTCAACAACCAAAGATAGCCGGAGAAGACTCGCTGGGGAAACTCACCATGCGTATGATCTGGCAATAAGAAACCCGCTGAACAGTAACTCGAAACTTCACATCGTCTGCTGACAGACGGAAAGAAAAGCCACTTGCTAGAAAAACTCTATTCTGAACCCTATTGAAAATCCATCAAAACTTCACATCGTCTACTGATAGACGGGAAGAAAAGCACATCCTGGGGAAACCCCTTCTTGAAGCCCCACTGTGATCACCCGCAACTTCACATCGTCTATGGATAGACGGAAAGAAAACCACATTCGTACTCAAGACGTCGGAGAAGTCCATTCATTGGAGGAACACATCGTCAATATGAATTGACGGGAAGAAAAGTCTGTCGATATCAGATGACTGCTTGATCAAAGCATAATCGTTGTATGATCTGAGATACAAATAATCTGCTGAACTGTCTGAATACTGTTGCTGGATAAATGCCCCTGAACTGATCACAGAGTAATTCACGCGCCATATGAGGCTGATAAAAAATCTGACTTATGCCTCGTATGCACATGCGTATGCTTTAATCTTTCTACAGCGTAATGCTCCATTCCGGATGGAAATGCTACGCACTTTGACAACGATATGCAAGTATGATGCAAGTATGATGATGCATGCAATATGCTAGTGCAGGCCCGAGCTGCCGGAGAAAGCTAGGTACAAAACCACTTCAGCAAAGTAAATGCTGAAGGCGAGGCCAATTCTGCTGGGGATAAACCGGATATCGCAGGATTATCCCAGCAAAATAAATGCTGGGAGAGTGAAATCAACTCCACTGGGGATATTGGGAACTTAACCGAACACCTTGACGAAGTAATACCCTGTTGGGGAATATAACTCCGCTGTGAAATAGCAGACGTGTTGAATATGATTGGACCCCTCTGGAGATAGCTTACCCGTGCCAATGACAAATTGGACTTCGCTGGAGAAAATGGAGGGAGCCCTCCTGCGTACTGACGAAGCTCGGATCTGGAAATTGATGCGCCAACACGGATGGGCTTCACAGTAATCGCAAACATGGATTTGAGCTCTTAAGCTTATCTTACTGGGTCAGATACAACTGCCGCTGGAAAACATTCTTCCTGAATACACAGCCTTTTAGTGAAGAGTCAAGGGATAGTGACACGACTTCCCGCATTCATCTCGCTCTCGAAAATCGACTGCATCTGCTCGAATAACTCTGAATGGCCCTGCTGGTACGAAGAAGACCAACCCTTTCTCTTCTGATATGCCCCAGCCTACGGGACCTCTGTGGGGATAGTCCCTGAAAGGAAATCTGCAAATCTGTTCCTTGATGGTCTGACATAACATGCCTCAGTGTTCTGAACTTCCAAGAGATACTCCACCTTGAATGCTTCTCGAGTAACTTCTGCGTGCTTAAGATGGTCTGCCCCTGACTGCAATGACCTTGCCCCTGATTATCTGATTCAGAGTAGTGCCCTCTGACTGCGGCGTATTTGCCTGAATCTCAACCTGATTGCCCCAGGATAACTGATTTCGAAAGGCTGACCTGACTGGGGATCACAATAATAGCTTGCCCCTGTTCTCTGAACATTCGGGCGTTCTGCATTCTATCTTGACCATACTTTCCACTGTAGGAAACTTTTCTGCTGTCCAGCGCTTACTCGCAAGTAAAACAAGTTGTTCTGCATAAAAGATGTATTAATGCAACACATATGACAGCTTTGGCATCCAATCTGTTCACTGGGAAAAGGAAAAACGGTTTATGGCATATGATGCATAAAACATTTATCAACATTAGTACCAACATGGTAAGAGGAACTTTTTTTAGGAGTCAGAATCGACGCGACCTTTACCGGCGTATGCTTTCGAAACAACCTGCTTTAATTAGGACTTTTGGAGGTTGTAACGTGGTCAGGTTCATGGTTTTGAAGGAAAGGATAAAGGCTCAAAGTTTTCTTTAACCCACCCATTCTCCTTGATGTTCTCCGATCCTATGTTCAGCTAATTCGACCTTAGCGCTCACCTCTCAGAGGTTGAAAGATAGGAGTGATAGCTCGAGAAACTTTTGGATTTTGGAGTGACAGCCACTCACTCTTCATCTTTGACACTTGAGATCACGCGACTCGTATTTCCATCGAAGATTTTTCTTTTGATCCTTTTCATCTTTTCCTTTTCATATCCCTAACTTTTGCCTGGACTGACTCCTTTTGAGTTTCTTTTGATTTTTTTTTTTTTTTTTTTTTAAGTCCAGCGGGATGCCCTCATTTTTTGCCTAAGTCATTTGTTTTGAAGTTTTCTTGACTTAGCGGGCTTTTGATTCTTTTTTCATTTTTTCTTTCGAACAAGTCACGTGACACTGGTTGTTTGACTCTTTGGGAAACAATGTGGCCGTCACACTCTTGATTGAACCACTGTGGTCTTTTAGGCACGACCTCTAGGGGTGTGATTGATCCTTGAACGGACACTCCTTTTGCAATTTGGACGCTCGGTCAAATTAGCTAACACCTACCCTGCCCCAGGTTAAAGATCGAGGGTTTTTTATTCACAGAAAGAAACTCCTACTACAAGGCTCAAAGGGGTTGACAAGGGATTATCTTCCTTATATCTCCGGTGTTTAGGGGTTTGAAACAATGCCTGTACATCATCAACAGGTTTTATCTCAAAAGCATACAATATCGGTAGTTGCATGTCGGTCATTTTCGTCATCCTCCCCAAATTCTTCTTAACCAAGCGTTGGACATTTGCAAAACAGTTAGTGAACCCGAATGGATTTAATCAAAACCATGCATATTTATTTCATTATCATCAATTGAAATGAAAACAACAAGTTTTACAAGCAAGATTACAAATTCAAACAGGAAAGCAACTACAAATGTAAAGAAATGACAAGCTAAAACAAAGAAAATATGCTAGCTTCCGAGAACCGGGCTTTCACATCTGCCCTGCTACTGAACCAGCTATCTTTATTAGGGACACTTCGATGCTGCCCTGATCTGCTTTCAACGACTCAACCAAATTATAGAGCCCTTCCTCCTTCATTCAGATGATTTGGGGACCTCCCGGCCCGAAGTTGATTGCTGCACTATCAAGCAGATCCTGCACTTTGTGCTTAAATGCTTTACAGTTCTCAACCGTATGGCCTGGTGCCCCGGTATGGAACTCACAAGTAGCGTTGGCATCATACCCCGGTGGTGGTGGTCCCGTTAAGGGAGCCATTGTCCTTTTATGAACCAATTGGAGCTGAAGCAACGTCTGCAGAAGCTGTGCATACGGCATAGGAGGAATTTCCAAATGACGGCTTGCCAAAGGACCTTGATTCTGATATCTTTTATACCCCCGATTATTCTGTTGCTGAGGCTGCTGCTGCGGCTGCTGCTGCTGGTATCGGGTTGACCCTTGAACACCCTTCGTATCAAATGCAACATCGGTTTCTTGATCTTCAATGTATTGATTAACGCTCTCCTTATGCTTAGCCATTTTCTTTCTCAGATCTGCCCCAGGAATAGGCAACAATTGTGGGCCTGGAGATTCTGACACCATGGAGTCCAGGATACGCTTCTGACCCACTGCAGCTTTAGAAGCATCTGTCATTTTAGCATCGACTGAGACAGGAGCAATATGCACTGCTACGCCGCCCGGCGTGAATTCAATATCGTGTGAGTCAATCAAGTCTTGAACATTGTGCTTAAAAGCATGACAACCCTCGATGTCGTGTCCGAATGCCCCGGAATGAAATTCACATTGCTTATTGGCCTCGTACCCATGAGGAAACACTCTCGTTGGTGGTTCCAACGTTCTTTTCTCAACCAGATTAAACCTCAATAAAGCCTGCAAGAGCTCAGCATATGTCATAGGCGGCGCCTCAAACATTCTCTTTGGCTTCCCTTCCTGGATCCTCCGTTGGGCCGGACGTATCTTCTGTTGCTGTTGCTCAGGTTCCATAGGCACAGGTGGCGCGAGCTTCTTCATTGCGGCTTCAAATAGCTGATCGTCTTCTTTCCTAAGCACATTCTTGACTACCTCCATGATCAAGCTCATTTGGGTCTTCAGCTGACTGTTCTCCTCTTTGAGAATCTTCTGCTCCAGACGCATCTCTTGCATGTCTCTCATCATCTACCCCAGCTGGCTTTGGACTTCAACCAATTCAAATTGATTCTGTTCCATATCTCTGAAGGAGTTCCTGCAACAAACTGGATGATGAGGAAATAAGGCCCACGGTTCTGATATACCTGCTAAATGATAATGCAGCGCAGAAAGCAAACACATATTCATAACGAGACAAAGAGAAACTCAAGCTATAAGCACACAGACGAACATCTCCCACATATGTACAACCAACAAAATCAGCAGGTAAGCACAAATGAGTATGAATATAACGACCCCAGCCAACAATCCTGGTGGTGGTCGGCAGACACTAGTGCACAAAAACTAACGGATTAAGCAGAGAAAACAGATGCGACATCTGGCGCAAAAACCTCTAGAAATTTCTCCCATACAACTGAACTTTCTGATTGACAATCTTCAGAGCACACACTTCCTGTGGAGTCCTCCGTGACATTAACTGACGAACCCACACAACTGGAGGATGGAAAATCATTAATCTGAACAAAACCCTGAGGAGTGATGCAAATACGGCTAGAGTCTAACAGATCTTGAACCTGGCTTCTAAGCACCTTACAATCATTGGTGGAATGCCCCTGTGCCCCAACATGGTACTCACAGCGGGCGCTGGCATCAAAACCTGGAGGATACGGTGGAATCACCGGCTTAGTCTCTTTCGGCACTATCAATCCACTTCTGACCAGATCTGGCAACAACTGACTGTACGACACTGGTAGCTGAGTGAACTGCCTTTCAGGCTTCCTTGGTCTTCGTGGAGCATGCTGGCGCGATCGGCGATAGGATGATCGTTGACTTGAGGTGTCTGAAAACTGATCCTGAGATGCTAGAGATTCTGAGGTGGCGTCATCTCCTTCCCACTCTTCTTGAGAACTGACAACTGACTCAATCTTATTAACTGGGACGTAAGGAACACCTCGAAACTTTCCACTCCTGAGTCCTCTCTCAACAATCTCTCCCAGCCTCATCAGGCCCACAAAGTTTGTGCAGCTGAACAATTTGTCAAAATAATGGCCTTTCAGAGTACCCAAGAAGATATCAACCAGTTCCCTTTCCGGAAGCGGTGGTTGAACACTAGCAGCCAATTCCTTCCATCTTCGCAAATACGCTCTGAATGATTCATTCTCCGCTTGAGACAATTCTTGCAGATCTACGAGACTAGGAGTCAAATCCAAGTTGTAATCGTACTGCTTCATGAAAGCTCTGGCTAAATCCACCCATGATCGAATCTGATTACTCTCTAATTGCACATACCATCTTAACGATGCCCCAGTCAGGCTATACTGGAAGCAATGGATCATTAATTGGTCATTTCGCACAAACGAAGTCATCCTTCGACAGAACATCATCAAATGCAGCTTTGGACAGCTATCTCCCGTGTATTTTTCAAATTCCGGCACTTTGAACTTGTATGGCAACACCAGGTCAGGAACCAAACACATGGCTACAGCATCCAAGTTAACGGCATCCTTCGCTTCTAAGGCTTTCATTTGCTCTTCCAACACTCGGAGTCTTCTACCATCGTCAAGAGCTCTTGGATCTACTAACCCGGTCACTGGAATATCTCTCCGGTAATTCATCACAGGGAAAGCAACACATTGATTGTTAACAGGAGGATAACGTTCATTTCGGGCGAGAAACTGCTCATGTCGGCCTCGGTTCTCAACAGCTGGTTGTACAACTTGGTCTGCAGTAAGATTGTTCGCTTGCGGGAAGCCTTCCATAGAATCATACCGATGGTTGGACGCCATAGTAAACCCTGCCTGGGTGTTAGGAACCTAGAAATTGCCTGTAACTGACTACACTGCTTGATTCTGCTCAAATCTGCTTCAGCCCCTTGGTCGTCTTCAACACTCCGCTCTTGCCTCAAACAATTCCCCGAGAATCACTTTCTGGTGAAAACAAAGGTTGGATGAGTGCTCTGACCTGCTAGAGAAATGCTATGCAGTATGATTTATGCAAACAGAAATACAAAAATGCTAACGTGCATGTGTGCATTGGAGATATTTCCCCTCCAATTCCAGTGTCAGTGGTAGCAAGACGAGATAAACCATAAAGACAATATTTGAAAAAACCCTCATATATTTATTAGAATAACTGTCTTGTCAAGAAGTTACATAACTATGCTCCATACAACTTGATATGATAAGGAGGATCCCAGCCAACATGCCTGGTGGTGATCTCAACATACAGAATACAAGAGAGAAATCAAATACGGGTACGGTTGCGGAAGTCCTCGACCATCTTCTTTGTCTCTGCATGATCTGGTTGATAAATCAAACCTTCTATCAGTCGATCCCTCTTCCTGACCGTCCCCTGGATGTCTCTGACAAAGTCTTCCCAAGCCTTATCATTGGCACCGCCCCCAGGTTTGGGTCTCTTGGCATCTGCTCTATGCTGGAAATCTTCCAAATTCTTCATGGCATCTGTCAACTTGCGCTCGGCCTCGTATCGGCGGCAGGCTTCTTCTTCAAGCTCTTCGTTCTTCACTTTGACCTGTTCTTCCAACTGAGCAATCTGTGTCTTCAGCTCTTCTTCTCGTTCCTTGCGCTTGGTCATAGTGAGATCCCAGTGTTCTCTGAACTTGGCTAGCTTTGTGTAGGCCCTTTCCAGCTCTTGCTTCTTGGTGGCCAGCACACTACTAACTGAGTCTACATCTAACTCTAGACGCTTCTTGGTTTCAGTCAATTCCAATAGCGTAGTCTTCAGATGTTTCAGAGTTTCAGCCTGTTGCTTGGAAAAGTATCCTGTTTCAATTTTTTCATGACGAAGCTGGGCATTCTCCTGCTCTAAAGCCTCTTTAGCCC
Source organism: Lathyrus sativus (assembly GCA_963859935.3). NCBI lineage: Eukaryota > Viridiplantae > Streptophyta > Magnoliopsida > Fabales > Fabaceae > Lathyrus > Lathyrus sativus. Next base: position 632,553,505 of record OZ012741.1, on the reverse strand, counting down.
TTGCTAGCTCTTCTTTCTCCGCCATCAGCTGCTTGTAGACCTGCATGTCCACAGTGGTAGGCTCCTCTACCGGAGAAGGATGCAATGGCTGGATCGCTGGATATGGCATAAGGAACTTCACAGCTCGCTCACGAATCCATTCTACATATGGGCTAGGAACTCGAGTATCCCCTCTGCTACCTGAAAGCTTCCTTCTCTTGTGCAAGTTTTCCAGGCTTTCTCAAGTTTGGTCAGCATCTCCTTCCCAATTGCCCCAGTGAGATACAGAGATTCCTGTATCTCCTCGGGCTTTGGCGCTCCTTGAGGTATGTACCCAAATTGCTTGATCAATAAGGAAGGGTTATAGTTGACACAACCTTTCCTTCCTATTAACGGAACATTCGGGAATCCTTCGCCTTTGAGTATGACTTCAGCTCCGAATACCTCTTTAATGACCCATACCACGTTCTCAGCAGTCAATCCCATTAAGCGCTCGGGCCATCCTAGAGAATTGATAGAGGTGACAAAAGGGCCTGACTTAGGCATATGACTGGTGAACCACCTGCATAGGAGAGGTACACAGCAAGACACATTCCTTCCTCGTCGCTTTTCATTCTGGTAGTGAGTTGAATGGTGGATATCCCCCAGCAAAGTAGGAACTGGGTTTCCCGCAGCCAAAATATAGAAGGCATCTGAATCAACAAAATCAGGAATGTTCGGGAACAACACGATGCCATAAACACATACAGCAAGGATGACGTCAAAAACACTCCAGCTACCCTTCTGGGCATATTCTCGAGCCTTCTCCACTAAGACATCCAACGGAAACCCCCATACGTCTCCTCTTCTGATCATCTTCCCAGACAGCTCAGACTCTTTCAAGCACAGGATGGCAGAAAGCTCAGCCAGCTTAGGCTCAGCGTCCGTACGATAGAAAGGCATCTGCTCACGGATCGGTATATCCAGAAGTGCCGAATACTCCTCCAGGGTAGGAGCCAAAACGAAGTCGGGAAATACAAAACACCTGAGCTCCGCGTCGTAAAACTGTAACAGAGTATAGATGCCACTGGTCTCGTAGGCAGATGGCTGATAAACGTAGGTCAGAATCCTCCCATATCTCTTTCTGAAGTCATTCATTCCTCTCTTCTTAGCAATAGCAATCAACTCTAACAATAGACTGATATTCGGCGACGGAAACTTATAGGGCAATACTCTCTTCAGGTTTTCCATGTCTTGCTAGGAACAAACACCAGAACTGGAAGGGAAAATATGTACCTGCAATACACACACGTTAGTTGAATGCAGATGGTAATGCAATGATGCAATATGATAAATAATGCAATCTGCGAACATAGGGGCCATGCTGTAGCCTGAAGAGGAATATCTCTGTGATCAAGAACAGAAAACCATCACGGTCACCAGAATCTCATGCCACTAACTATCATCTGATACTCAAAATATCAATCCCCTGGTAAGAAAACCATCTGAACCTCTGTATCTGACGAGAAAACCATCGGATAATAGACTCAACCTCAGATAAGAAACCCATCTGACCCAGACAACACACCTGGAGATGAATCAAGAACACCATCTGACAAAGGTACTGAATCATGGTTTCTGAAGGCCAGTTTTCCTGCAATAACCCAGTCCCTCTCACAGGTAGGATAAACCTAATCCACGGACAAAGGTACGGCATCCTATGCGGTCATCAGCGTCACAGACTTTCACGAGTGACGATACGATTCCCAGAAGGAGTGGCATCATCAAATCATGAAGAGGCCTCACTTAGCTGACTTCCAAATGATCGGTCCCCAGAGTCGACAACCCTCACGTCTGGACTCCCCTCAGATCCTCAAGACCGGAAAGGAGCACCTCTGCAAGAATCTCGTCTGAGCGCAGATTTTCGTAGGGAACTGTGCCTGCTCAGCAGACAGGTTCGTCTACTACTTCTCCACAACTATATCTAGGTGTGTACTCAAGCCCAGGTCCGGCTTTCACTCACAGTAACCTCCCTTTGCCCACAGCAATAATCATAATAATATAATGCTGGAAAATAAATGCGGAAAGGTAAAGGTACAGAAAAGTAAAGTGCAGAAAAGTAAAACACAATACGCACAACACCCAACAAATAAACATCCAAGCGCTAGGATTGACTCGCGTAGGGGATGGGAAACGGTCCCAGCATAAGGGATGGGAAAAGTCCCTAGATGCTATAGGTTCCCCAGCAGAGTCGCCAGCTGTCGCTACTGCGACAATCGGCGCCGGCTTGACAGGAGAGTCGCCACCGTGCGTTATTTATCCCTCAGAGCGGGAAAGGAAACGCTCGAAGTAGACCTCGCAAAGACGGGAAAAAGGTATGGTCATCGCAACCAAAACCTGGATTCGGGAGTCGGTTACGCAAGGGGAAGGTATTAGCACCCCTCACGTCCATCGTACTCGATGGGATCCACGCTTGATGTTTATAGGTAAAAGGGTGTGTTATCTATCTACGCTAATGGCTGGTCTGAAAAGAAAATAAAAGGACAGGACTCGACAGAACATACGGTGTTCTGGGCCTACGTATTCCCTCGTGCAATGGGAAAGTCAGAGTCAACGTAGTTCGACTTCCTACGTCTAAACGGGGAAAAGGTTGCTCGCCAGGACGTCGCGTCCTGTGCCTACGTACTTTCATCTGGTATGAAAGATCAGAGCAAACGTAGTTCGACCAACTACGGGTAAACAGGGGGCTCTCACACAGCAGTGAGAAAACAAACTGGTCCTAAAGGCTCTGGAACCTACGAATACGATCTGGTCTCGAATGCGCTCAGGCAAGAGAAAGGGGTAACAATTAGTCGTTAGCGGGAAAGTCTCGATCGCACAGCCGCGAGAGAACAAAAGTTAGTCGTTAGTGTGCTCGCTAGGATATCGCATCCTATGCCTACATATCTTCGTCTGGTACGAAGAATCAGAGCAGCTGTAGTTCAGCTAACTACGGATCAAGCTACTCATAAGCTCCTACAGAAAGGAAAGGGAAACCCTAAAACTATAGCTGAGAAAGGGGAATCTACCTACTGCTATCACACCTGGTTGACCATCCTAATGTCTATCATAACGACTCCGCAGCGGAGAAGTCAGAGCTCCTAAGGGATCATGGCAACAGGACTAAACCACAAACAAGAAACTGCAAAGTAAAGGAATACTGAAAATATGCATGAATGCAACAACTAAACAAACAAGGCACAGAGGCCGCAAACCACAAAGGTAAGGGAGCTCAGCTCTACCAAATACCAACAAGCAAAGCCACTCAATAACAAACAAGCAGAAGGAGGACCACCTCAACTTCTCATGCAAACCAAGTCTACTTCTAAGATGCACCTATTCAGAACTATCTAAATGAATACCTAAGTCTAATGCAACATAACATCATACAAGTCAAACAATCCAAAGAGAAGGCTAGCTAACCTGATAAGCCTCTATCTATAAAACAAAAAGCTACTCCTGGGCAAGGCCCCTAACAAACCTGAAATAAGCTCCTAGTCTGTCTCTAAACAAAACTCTATACAAAACCCTAAGCAAAGATCTAAGCAAAAATTCTAAGCAAGAGGAATCAATCCCAGTCTCCAAACTTCAGAACAAGCTTATCAAAGAGAGGGAGCTAAGCAGGCGAGCTCATAGTGCCTTCCTCAGGAAAGTACCAGGAGGTTACTACTCAGGAGTCATATCCTATGCGGCTCGACAACTGTGATCAGTTTACATCCCTCCTCAGGAGAGATTAAACTCACATGAAGGCTCCGGCATCACGGGATATTTGAGAAAACCTATATGCACTAAGGGAACTAAGTGAACAGACCCATAGGACCTTCCTCAGGAAAGTACTAGGAGGCTGACACTTAGGAATCGTATCCTACGTGGCTCAACAACTGTGATCAGTTTACATTCCTCCTCAGGAGAAATTAAACTCACAAGTTGGCTCCAACGTCACTGGATACTTAAGAAATCCTAGATAAACTAATGGAACTAAGTGAATAGACCCATAGGACCTTCCTCAGGAAAGTACTAGGAGGCTGACACTTAGGAATCATATCCCATGTGGCTCAACAGCATGTGATCAGTTTACATTCCTCCTCAGGAGAAATTAAACTCACAAGTTGGCTCCAACATCATTGGATACTTACGAAAGAGGTGAGAAGAAAGAATGAAAGTCATTCATAGTGCCTTCCTCAGGAAAGTACCATAAACTCCCTTCAAACTTCAGGATCTCGAACCTCACAAACAGACAACAAGCTCCTAGACTAAGCCTCAATCCACTGCATCCTTGCAAGCTCCAACAGGACTACAACCAGCTCCTATCCTTAAGAAGAACCCACAGGCCAACAAACCACAAGAGACTATCTCTGAAGTTCAACCACAGTTGAACTTCAGAGTCAGAAGTCATCAAGACTTCCAGCTCAGACAAATCACCTCAGAACATCCTACAAAAATCTAACAAAAATCTAATGGGAGACCTACATGGCTCTATGACAACATACTGAAAAATCAGAACAGAATTCAACACCAGATGAAAGAACTAAAATCAGCAACACAGGCATATCCACAGACCAATTATTCAACATCAATAACAGTGAAAAAAATGCAATTAAAATGAAAATGCATGATTAAGCTAATGTTTTTATACTATAAAATTCTACACTGAATTACGAGTCTACAAAAAAAGAACGGAATTATTTGACTCAATCTACTATTTTTTATCAATTTTCTAATGACATGTATGCACTAAAAATATTAAAAGAAATCAATTAAATGGAAAATACACAAAAATAGTAAAAATAAAATGACACTTTTTATTTTTATTTAATTTTCTAAACATTTTCATGAAATGGCTGAAAAAAGAAGAGTTAAAAAAATCACCTATTTACATTTTATTATGATTTATTTATATACATGAAAATATAAAAGAAAAACAAAATAAAAGAAAATGGGGGAGGGGGTTCAAACAGCAAGGATTCCAGTTATTCATCATTGGGCCTATGCCCAGGGGTGGTGCAGATAGCATGAGGCGCAGGCCCAGCACTTACCAGAAACTCATCACACAACAAAAAAATAGATGAAAAACGCAGGGGGTGCAGACTAGCAGCTTCTTCAGTTACTATTTCATTGGGCCTACGCCCAGGGGGGGGGGGCGAAAAGCAATTTGGGCATAAGGCCCGAATCCACTCACTCAGTCTCTCACACGCCAGGGGGGGGGGAACGAGCAAATGGGGGGTATGCGTCAGTAATATGCATTTGGGCTTTGAACCCAGCCCAAACCCTAACCAGAAAACCCTAATCCACAAAACCTAATTCATCTCAACCTCTCTGGTACTGTTCATCCTAACCTGGCCGTTTCGTTCGTCTTCCTCAACTCACTCTCTCTGCAACTCATCCTTTCACTCACACACCATTCTGAAACCTTTCCAAATAACCTCACTCGAATCAAACTCCTAGAAACGAATGACGCTAAACATCTTGAAATGAGAGAGTCCTAAAGTCATAGCGATGAATGAACGGAAAAGGGAACTAGTGAAAAGATCTAACCTGAGACGATGAAGTTGATGCGATGAAGTTCTTGAAACTTCTCGAAGGCGCGACGATCTCTCTGGGAAAAAGACTGAGGGAGATGCAAATCTTAGAGGCGCGTTGATCTTTGATGCACGGTGGAGGAACTTTGGAGAAGACGAAGGCACGAAGGGAAGGTTGAACGCGAGCGTTGAGAATCTTGAAGGCTTCCTGGAGTTGGTTGATGAAGATTCTGGGGAGAGATTGAAGAGCGATGAAGGTTTGAGTAGTTTCTGGGTTTACTGATGGGGGACGATGAAGATCTGGTGGTGGTGAACGTTGATGATGTTCTGGAAAAGTGGATGAAGTTTCCGGCGAGGGTTGGATTTTCCGGTGAGGCAAAGATGAAGGTGGACAGAGGAGCAAGATGAAGATTGGGGCGTTTCTGGAGATTCTGGGCGTGAAACGAACTCCGGCGAGCCGTTGCGGTGGCCGGAAGACGTTGGGGGTCACCGGCGGTGGGAGGTTACGGCGGATGCATGGCCGCCGGTGGGTTTTCTGGTGGAGCTCAGGCGATGGCTGTGGTGGCGCCAAGTGTCTCGCATGCACAGAGAGAGAGAGAGTGGGGGACAGCTGGGGGACGCGTGGCGCGAGCTGGGGAAGTCTGAGTGTGTGAGGTGTTGTGATCACTGAGAAACGCGTGGGGCCTCTGCTCAAGCAACACGTGGCGTGCCACTATTTATGCCACTGAAAATGCTAGAATCTTCTGGAAGCTTCTGGGAGAAGACTGGACTTGCTGGACGAATTGGACTATTTTCTGGACTTTTTCTGAGCTGAGACCAATTGAGAACTGGGCCTCAAAAAGGACACCTCCTGGGCCCATACGAAAATGAATAAAAAACTGTAAAAAAAAAAAAACTGAATTAAAATAAAAAACAATTAAACCTAATTATATCTAATCAAAACAATTAACACCTAATTAGCTAATTTCCTAATCAACTCTAAAAAATGATTAAAGCTCTAATTAATTCTATATTATCCTAATTAAACCTAAAAAAATCAATTAACCTAATTAAACTCTAAAAAGTGATTAAAGGTCTAATTAATTCTATATTATCCTAATTAAATCTAAAAAATCAATTAAGATCTAATTAACTCTAAACTTCTACTAATTCTCTATTAAAATTCTAATATTATTTAATATCTATTAAAATCTATCATTAATAAGAAAAAAACTATATTATTTTCTATATTATCTAAAAACAATTAAACCTATATTCTAAAAAATCTATTTTAAAATCTATAGAAAAATTCTAAACTATTAACATCTACTAGTAATAAAAGAAAAAACTATATTCCCCTTTTTCTTTATTATTCTAAAAACTATTTAAAATCTTACTTATTCTAAAAATCTATTTAAAAAATCTATAAAATCCTAAAAAGAGAATTAAACTATTAAAAAATACAAAAACCCTATTTAAATTCCAGAAAAATCGGTAAAGCCTATTAAAAATTCACAAAAGTCTATTAAAATCCTAAAAATGCAGATGAATGCAAATGACCCCCATAAAAGAGCGCACGAGACCAGATCGAATCGAACAGAGATCCCCGAGCATCAGAATATCCTCAAAATCACTGTGCAAGCTAAAAATCACCGAGGAGCGCACAATTTCCCGAAAATAAAACCCTGGTGATCTGGACTAGATCTGCCATATCTGATAGACGAAAATCAAGCTGTAAACTCTGATATCCTCCGTTTGTGCACAAATATCATCTATCTGATTTGCGAATATGAAATTAAACCACGAGTCAGATAGGAGAATCAGTTGGTCAAATTTTAGGGTGCAACACTTGTTGTGAGATAAGTCCTACACCCAGACTTGAGTGACATTATTATATGAAGGTGATATATTTGACGAGGCTTATAGGTAGTGAGTCCCGACCAAGCTGACTTGAGAATCACCGCTCAGTTGAGGCCCTTCTGAAATTTAGTTCGGTTGAATGAGTATAGTCTTGAAAACCCTTACTATTTTCGGCTAGGAGTCTGTGATATTGGGGACCGTAGTACCTTAACACCACTTTGGCCTTATATAGGACGTAGTGCGAGGATTATGAGGGAGTAGTCCCAAAATAGTTGCTACGCGATACTACATTCAAAGGAGGTTCTCTTGAGAATATTATTAACCACCGAGTCAATCAGGAAATTGATAATATCCGAAAGATGGACTGATGACTTTGGGCAACCCTTGTTCTGCAGGTACAACTACCCTATAGTACATATGTAACGCCTTCATTTTATACCCCAAAATAATCACATATCAAATCATATAGTCACGAATATAAGTATTTTATTTTTCATCAGAGTATATTTACATTAAGGTATAAAAGAAGTGCGTCACAATACCCACGAAACGACCACATGAACGCATGATTCTTCGAAATTACATATTCATGTTTTCTCCTAAAGCGGAAGACTAAAACATATATATATTCACTTAAGACATGACAAAACGTAATTACATGTCATCTAGTTGTTCACAGCTTCATTCACATATAGACAAAACATCAAAAGACATTCTACAAGCCTATCTACCCAAAGTTACATATCAGAGCGACCGACACGAGGGAAAAGAACTATACTCCAAAGGAAACCTCCAGCGGATCCTAATCTGCAATGCCTCGTAGGGCATTATAAAACAATAGAAGGGTGAGAAACATATCATAATAATCAAGGCATAAGATCTATATATATATATATATATATATATATATATATATATATATATATATATATATATATATATATATATATATATATATATATATATATATATATATATATATATATATATATATATATATATATATATATATATATATATATATATATAGATATATATATATATATATATATATATATATATATATATATATATATATATATATATATATATATATATATGTACAAGTACCAATTGCCTATACCTCATACTTATTCATTACAATGCATAACCATAGATTCTCACCGCATCAAATACACATAGACATAATCGCTCACACTCAACCGCCTATTCATCGGTTAATATCTCTCACATTTATTTATTTGCTAACGCATCTCATCAATTCCTGCACATAGGCATATTTACATATGAAAATCGCGGTCATACCATGCGATTCATATTAGACTCATCACTACCCTCAATCCTTTTCCGGACTATGGGTACGTCGCTTATGCTCTACCGGGAACAACGTCTCGGCCATTCTACCCCGGTAACTACCTCACTAAGAACGGCGCATCGCCGTTCTACCCTAGTGAGTAGAATCTCTCTACATATACATCGACCTCATTCTCATATTGACTAGACGCAATAAATATATATATATATATATATATATATATATATATATATATATATATATATACATATATATATATATATATATATATATATATATATATATATATATATATATATATATATATATATATATATATATATATATATATACCCTAATACCTTCTCAATGTAATATTTCCAATTCATCATATGGAGATGATGATGCACTCATAGAGACCGACACCTCGATCCTATGCCGCTACAACCACGGTATCGACTCATTCATCCGTCAGATTCTCTTAGAATTCACTCCTCTCGCACTTATGCGGTTACACTACAACTCATCAGATTTTCCTAGGAATCATTATATAACCATCACATCAAACGAGGTTCTGCAGATCCTACACGGGATCAAATATAACCATCGCATCAAGCGAGGTTCTGCAGATCCTACACGGGATCAAATATAACCATCGCATCAAGCGAGGTTCTGCAGATCCTACACGGGATCAAATATAACCATCGCATCAAGTGAGGTTCTGCAGATCCTACACGGGATCAAATATAACCATCGCATCAAGCGAGGTTCTGCAGATCCTACACGGGATCAAATATAACCATCGCATCAAGCGAGGTTCTGCAGATCCTACACGGGATCAAATATAACCATCGCATCAAGTGAGGTTCTGCAGATCCTACACGGGATCAAATATAACCATCGCATCAAGCGAGGTTCTGCAGATCCTACACGGGATCTAATATAACCATCGCATCAAGCGAGGTTCTGCAGATCCTACACGGGATCAAATATAACCATCGCCTCAAGCGAGGTTCTGCAGATCCTACACGGGATCAAATATAACCATCGCATCAAGCGAGGTTCTGCAGATCCTACACGGGATCAAATATATACTAACATCATACACCGCAGTGTATACTACACGACACGCTCAACATTCATGCCAAATCGTTATGCATTTTAATCGAATTAGACGATGCACAAAATTGCCCAAACGGCTACAATTCATAACCTAGGATTCACGCCTATCGGCTACCCACAATACATCGCGAGCCATCACACCATCTTCTAAATCAAGGAAGGGTCGATCGCAATCGGAACCCCAAGTCACAACTGCACCCAACAGCAGAGAAGACTCATTCTGCTACGTTCGCTACACGTTCGCCTAGCGAGCTGCTAGCGAATGTTCGCCACCTTCTCGCCTAGCGAACTGCTAGCGAGCAAGAACAGAAGCTACAGACTTTGTTCGCTACCTCGTTCGCTACAACGAACCCCCAGCGAGCCATTCGCTACTCCATTCGCTGCCAGCGAAGGAGACCAAAGCACTACTGTCCCAAGTCTGGGACCGTTCGCTACGCACTCGCCTATCGAGATGCTAGCGAACACTCGCGACCTGCTCGCCTAGCGAGCTGCTAGCGAGCGTCTGCGAACTGAACTTTCTCCCACTGTTCAGAATCCAAACACCCGATGAAATCTCCCGATAAATCCCAACTTGTTCCCAGTAGCCTTAGCCTAACATATAATGACTAATCTACGGTATCTAAACGTGATTCTAACCGATAAACATCAGTTCTACCGATTTAACTCATTTATGCCCTAAATGGAAAAATGAGGAAAGCATTCCAACAACTAACACAATCCATACATAATCATAAACATTAATAAGATGATGATACTTCACACCCTTACCTGATTAATTGCACGCTTTGGTTGATCTTGATGATTTTCGAAGTTTCCTCTTCTTTCTTCTCTTTTTCTCTTCTCCTTCTTTCTTTCTCTTTTCTTTCCTCTCTTTCTTCTCCCCCCTCTTTTCTTTCTATTTCTATTCTTTATATTTCTTTTCATTCTATTTCCTCCAATACACCTATTATTCCAATCAATTTCCATAACCCATCCACTTAACCATTAATTGAGACTGTCCGAAATATTTCCCACTAAACTTCCAAAACTCTACAAATGATAAAATAGCATAATATGTAGACTTAACATATTATCACACTATCCCCTAATTAAAATAATTCCAATAACTGAATTAATTAGTTAAACCGAAATTGGGCTGTTACAACATACCTTTTGGGATGGGTATACCTTGACTCCACTCATTGTTCCTCTAATCTAGGACCCTTGTTTGCTCGTGTGCGTTGTATCTTGTCTTGCATCACATTGCATTCTATTTGCATCTTCACATGATCCATTGCATACCATATGTCTGTTCGGTAACTCATGTCGAGTTGTCTTTATCTTCCAGTGCCCCTTTGAGTCGTCAAGCTGATTCCTCGACACAAATATCGGACTAGAGCTAACTATAGACTCCAGATGTCAGAACAAGAGACATATAATGCGGAAATCCGAACGGAGATCGATGAGTTGAAATTAGGCATGACCAAGCTCACCGATATGCTTCAAGTACTGATTGCCAGGGGAGAGCCACCGCAGAGTGTAACACCCATTTTACTTATTTAGTCATTTTATTACTATTTTAATTATTATATGTTGGTGTGCCCTTTGGTGGGGGTGTGTTTGATGATGATTGGTGGGTGTCCCTGATATGGGAGGATTATTGGTGGTGAATTGGTGTGAATATAATAATAAAATAAATAGTAGTAATATGGTGGTATTATTATTATTATTATTATTATTATTATTATTATTATTATTATTATTATTATTATTATTAATTGTAGTATAATTATTAATATTGGAGAATATTATTATTAGTAATATTATTACTATTATTATAACTATTAGTGGGAGAATATTATTATGATTATTATTATTATTAATAATAATATTATTGGCAGAGTATTATTACTACTATTATTAATATTATTATTATGGGTGAAATAATATTATTAATATTGCTATGTGTATTATTATTATTATTATAATGATTATTATAATTATTATTATTAGTAATATTATATTAGTATTACTATTAAGATTATTATTATTATATTATTTTATTAAGTTATTATTATTATTAAGATTAGATAATTAAAATAGGGAATGTGAGGGGTTAGTGTTTTTTTTACTATACATTTGGAGAGTTGGGAGAAAGAACGAGAGAAGTGAGAAGAGTGTAGAACGAGCAAAGGAACGAGGAACGGAAGAGAAAGGAGAAAGCCAAGAGACCAAATCTAGGAGGATTTCCATCGATCAAACCGATTAACAAGGTAAGGGGGGAGAAACTTGATTGGGATGGTATTTACATGTATAGGATAGCGAGGATTCCTTAACCCCGTAGGAATGTATCGGTGTATGAAGTTTTATGTTGTCATGCCTATAATTGTTGATTGATGTTGAGAATTGGTATTTGATAAACCAATGAGGAATTGATATATGTCGATGTTGATGAATTGTTGTTTTTGGTGAGCTTGGGGTATTGGTTGGGTTTACGGTTTTAGGGAAGTTCCTGTATAACCTCTGTGGTTTGGATAATGACCATGAGTATTGGTGAAATTTTGTGTAACCTCTGTGGCTTGGGTAATGACCATGATATAGGTTCTGAGATGTAGTTTAAGGAACAATTGATTAGAGTAGTGTGTGATAGTTGTAGTAATGATAGGGCAGAGGATGGATGAAGAGCGATAAGCTTGGAATTGAGCAAGATGACAGTGTTGGACAGTAAGGGTGGGTTTTCGTATGATCATTGTGATTGTGTAATAGTGTATGATGGGTAGGATCACATTTAGGATAGAAACCCCTAAATGCCATGGTTTTGAAAAGTATGGTTATATGATATATGATGACATGATCTTTAAAAATATGTTGTTGGCTGTTATAATTGTCATATTATCGTAGGATTTCGAATTTTGAAACCGGGACTTTTTACGGAATTGAAATCGGAGGTTCGGAAGGCCTCCAACGATGGAAAACACAGAATTTTCTGCATTCTGCGCTGTTTGCGTCGACTCAAAGTTGTATATCGGTGAATTTTCTGTTTTGACAATTTTGGCCATAACTTTTGATCCGTAAGTCGGATTTAGTCCCCGTTCGAAGCGTTGGAAAGCTCTTGAATAGATGTATAACATAGTATAAATAATATAGTTATTTGCCAAATATTTTTATATCCAATATTTTTGGGGAGTCATTGTTTAATTAAATAGTAACTAAACCATGGATCGATTGAAATGATTTATTGATTATTTACTTGAGTTTAATTGTTGTGCATTTAGTGTGCTTGTGTTTATTGGTGGTGTAATATATATAATGTGTGGTGATGTGATCAGGAGGATCGTGTGCACTTAGTGTGCTTGAGTTTGTTTGTCGTGCATTGTTGTCGTGCATTGGTGTCGTACATATCATGGTGTTTGGTAGGATGAATCATTGCTCAGGAGGAGTGTATGTGATTCATCCGTACTCCTTTGTGGAGAATGGTGGGGATAGATCATATCTCAGTAGGAGCGTAAGTGATCTGTCGGGGATAGATCATATCTCAATAGGAGCGTAAGTGATCTGTCGGGGGATAGATCATATCTCAGTAGGAGCGTAAGTGATCTGTCCAGGGTTCGATTGAATGAACCAATGAGTCGGTATCGCATGCATGGTGTTGTGTGGCATATTGCATTATTATATGTTATGTGGATGTTTGAACAGTAGGTTCGTGATTGGTGTTGATGGGGTGAATATTAGTGTGTTTTACTACCTTTATTGCATGTATTAAATTACCGATATATTTTGATCATGTTTTCTCACCCCTTTGTTGTTGTTGTGGTCTGTGCTTCCTCGGAAGTACAGATAATCCAGGTACATAGATAGCTTGGATAGCGGTGTGCAAGTCGAGTCTTAGGATGCTCTGATACGTAACACGGGATATGGGTGTTTTATTTGTTTATGTTAAACTTGTTGTAAATCCTGTGACGTATCACGTTTTGGTGAATTATAATAATAAAGATTTTATGTAAATCTGGCAGATGGCCGAGAATGTTGGAATAATAATTTCCGCTGTATTATTTTGAAAATAATGAATAAAGTATTTTGATAACTATTGGTGATGTGATATCCCACTGTTTTTGTGAAAACTCTGATGTTTATTTATAATGTTTATATTTTATTTAATTTGGGAAGTGGGGTGTTACACAGAGGACCGCCATTCAGGATGTTTTAAGTGTTGATCCACCTCCTGTTCAAATGCCACCCTCTACTTGGCCAGAGTTTGGTTTACTTCTTAACTACTCTCCACCTATTGCATCTGCTGCTATGATTGGTTAGACTATCAGACCGGTTTTTCAAGCTCCCGTCCTTACCGAGCCCGGACCTGTGGTCCACACTGTTAACCAGACTGTCCAAGCTCCCTTTGAGAACCTTCCCTATGGGTATAATGCGGTCGATGCTCAAGGGGAAGACCATGAAGATTTTGTTGAGCCTGAGATTACCCATGAACAGTTTTAGGTCATAAATAAGAGACTCCAAGCTGTCGAGGGTACTGGTTTCTTCAACGTAGATGCAGACAATATGTGCCTAGTTTCTGGTCTTGTTTTGCCTGCCAAATTCAAGACTCCTAAGTTTGTGAAGTATCAAGGTCACTCATGTCCAAGGGCCCATCTAGTCACGTGCTTCCGAAGGATGGCGGCTTACACCAACAATCAGAAGCTGCTCATCCATTGCTTTCAGGATAGTTTGAGTGGTGCTTCTCTCAAATGGTATATGAACTTAGAGCATAACAGCGACCACTGCTTCCAAGATCTCGCCAACGCTTTTATGAAGCAATACAAATACAATTTGGACATGGCTCTTGATCGCCGTCAACTTCAAAGTATGTCTCAGGGTGAAAGAGAGTTGTTCAAGGAGTACGCTCAGTGTTGGAGGGAGTTAGCTTCCCAAGTTGAACCCCCTATAGCAGAGAAGGAGCTAACATGAATGTTCATGGATACTTTCTCTCCATTCTATTGGGAAAATATGATTGGGAGTGTCTCTTCAAACTTTACAGATTACTATTGACCAAAGGTTAGAAGAAGGTTTGAAAAATGGTAAGGTATCCAAAGCTGCTGAATCTTCTAATGGTGCAAAGAAATCCTATGGGAATTTCCATAAGTGGAAAGAGGATCAGACCAATGTTATAATGACTGAAGCAAGAAGGCCTCGCCATGAACCTCAATCTGTTGATCATCATATTGTTGCTATTGTTGCTGCTCCACAACCAGCTCAGACTCCTCAACGTCCAGCTGTTAGACAGAACCAGTATCGGAATAAGAATCAATTTGATCCTATTCCCATGACTTACATAGAAATATATCTTGACCTAGTTCGACAAGGGCTAATCACTACAAGGGCTTTACCACCTCCTCTTAATCCTCCTCCAGCTGGATTTAGGGTTGATCTCTAGTGCGCTTTTCATGAGGGTGCCCTAGGCCACGACTTAGAGCATTGTTTTGTACTGAAAGCTAGAGTGTGTGAGTTGGTTAGAGCTGGAATACTTGATTTTAAGGATAGTCATCCGAATGTCCAGAAAAATCCCTTGCTAGTGCATCAAAAGTGAAGCTTCGGCCTGACCCCGGTGGATTATTTTCCCAAACGCCAGTGTTCCAGACAGGACGACTCAACTTTGTACTGATTTAGTCACTAGGCCTTTGTTTCTTGTTGTTTGTACTTTCCTTACTTTTATATTAGTTGTTTGACTTCAAATTATGTTTGTACTTTTATATTAATGAAACGAGCATTGCGACTTTTGATTCAATTCATTTCGTCCCTTTGTTTGCATCTTTACGCTTTATCTTTCAAATATTTACTCCTTGTTCAAATTTTTGATATGCAAAGATTGGAGGGAGAATGACGAAAATATTATACCCATAACTGTTGTTAGTATGCTTTCAATCAAACTTTGTTGACGATGTAAGACATTGTTTCAATCCCCAAACACTGGAGAAATAAGGAAGTTAATCCCTTGTCAACCCCTTTGAGCCTAATAGTTGGAGTTTCTTTCTTTACAGAAAACCCATAATGTCAACCTGGGGCATGGGTAGGTTTTCAGTTAACTTGGTTGTGTTTTCCTACAATGCACCTTTCATATAAAGGTTACATTCACAAGTTTTCCTTTGCACACAACAGGCAAGTGTCGAAGATGTTTTCCAAGCTAAAAAGTCGATGATGGTTCACCGTAATCATTAAAGCCAGACAGTCACTTTCTTTCCAAAAAAAAATCAAAAGAAAAAGCCTGCTAAGTCAAGGAGACTTAGGCAAAACTGGGGCATCCCGCTGACTGTGTGCTTTAAAAGAAACAGTTCAGGCAAAAGTTAGGGATAATAAAGAGAGGAGATCTTTAAATCATTACCCTGAAAAAGCCTCAATGCCAAAACAACTAAATGTTATAGGGAAGTAGTGGCTGCCTTTTCATAGGTCCCTTGACTTCTGAACCATCATTGCTACCATCAGTGCAATTCCTAACCTATAGGAGCCTGAGTGTATATTCTGAGTTAGCAGAGCATAGGACTGAAGATCATCACGGAGTTTGGATGGGTACAAATGAATTTTGAGCCTTTATCCTTTGTTTCATAAATCGTGAAGCAGACCATGTTACAACCCTCAAAAGACCTAACTGAAACAAGGTCATTTTGAAAGCATACTACAGCAAGGTTGCGTTAGCTGACTCCAAAAGATTTTTGAAAATCAATTATTTTGGCATTACACTTTTACTTTTCACTTTGAGTATTTTGAACCGTCGCATTCTGATATGAAACTCTTATACTTTGCATCTTTCAAAAATAATTTTGATTTCAAAAGTTGCATGAACTTTGCATTACTATGTTTGTATGAATATTATGTTCTCGAACTTGATTTCTTCAAGGAATTTTCAAACAATGAGAAACTTGGTCGGTGATCCTATCAGGGGCAAGTTCCTTTTACATCCTGTCTAAGAATCAATTTAAGATTCGTGGTTCAGGGGCAAGTCCTTCTCAGAATCAGTTTATCTAGAAGATCCTCCAAGACTCATACTGGGACAGACCTTCCAGAGGCATAGTAGCGCAATCATCTCCAGAATCAAACAAGCTAAAGTAATTATTAGGTCATCTATAACAGACGGTTTTATCTGGGGCAGTTTACTTGGAGGACCATCAACTTGATACAATTTAGAAGTGTGGCAGATATGTGCCCAGCAGTAGCATCTTTAATCCCCAAGTAGAATGACGGTGATCTCCGTATTGAGGAATCAGTCTTCCAGTTTTGTCATCTTACCAGAAGAGTTGAGTCGTGTCATCGGCGTCTACATTTGCATTTGATCATATATCATAGCATTATTCTTATACATATGCATATCATGAGTGTTTCATCCTCAGTTTCATTTCTCCCGAGCTCGTGTTTATCCATGTCTCACCTCGTGGTCAAAGTCCAACTTACTTAGCACCTACCAAACAGTTTTTGTCGTGTCTATTTGACGTTCTTCCAGATATGACATTTCTTACCCATTTGTTTTCCCGAATATGTCTTCCCTTGCCTTACACCTAATATCACTCTCAAATATTGTGATTATACCTTTCATTTAAAGCCATTATTGGATGTCTGGTACCCTTTTTTATCCACTACCATTCTCGGATGTCACCCTTATTTATATTTCTCTTTCTAATGTTTTCCCAGAGGGAGTCTTGGTCCTGATGTTCTTCCAGAACTTATCTGATGTTGTTCAGAATATTCCTGTTGATTCTGATGTTTTTCCAGAATCTATCCGATGTTTTCCAAATTTGTTTCTCTTTCTGATGTTTTCCTAGAGTGAGTCTTGGTTCTGATGTTGTTCCAAAATTTATTTGATGTTGTTCCAGATATTCCTGTTGATTCTGATGTTTTTCCAGAATCTATCCGATGATTTTCCAGATATGTTTCTCTTTCAGATGTTTTTCCAGATTGAGCTTCTGTTCTGATGTTCTTCCAGAACTCCTTTGTTGCTTATCTGATGTTCTTCCAAATATGTCTTCAAACTCTTCCCGTACGTTCAGTGCTTTCCTAAATGTTTTAGATGTACCTTCAGAGACTTGTCTTCATCGCATGCTCCCATAGATGTTTTCATTTTTCTTATGGGTGCAGCCCAGAGTTCATTCGATGTTTTTCCGAGTGTCTCTGGTGTTTTTCAGAGTTCATTCGATGTTCTTCCTGATGTTTCTGATGTTTGTTTCTCCCTGTATATTTTCTGACGATTCCTGAAAATCCTGCTCGATCTCTTTGTTTGAAGGAATGTCCCGAAAACTCCAGCATTTTTTGTTTACCTGATCCTACCGCCGTGTGGATCCTGTGTTACCTTGTCATCCTAGAGTGTCAATCGATCATGCCTGAATTCGTTGCACAATTACTCTTGGATATTCCCCAGTGGAGGCTGTCTCGCCGGTGCCATCTCCATTGAGGATCCCATTCTTACTGTTTCATCCTAAAGTGACAGTTGGTCGCGCTTGCACCAAGTGGCCATCGCTTTAGAACTCCACCAATTCGCTATCACTTTAGAATTCCCTAGCGTGTCATCTTCCCCAATGTGCGGTTAAGCGTCGCGTCTAACCCTTGTGTCATCGTGTTGTTCGCATCCTTGCATTTATCATTTCCACCATACGCATCATATTAGATTCATGGCATTATCAGCATTATAGTTTGTTCTGTTTTGTCCATATCATTGCATATTACTGCATATAAGGGCAAAATTTTCGGTTATCTGTATTTAAATCCCTTTCACCATGATTTCTCAAGTCTATGTCGCTCAGATCATTCGGTGAAGCTATTTAAATAAGGGCAACTGTCATACCCCAAATTTTAACCTTAGATTATTAGGGTCATTTCGTATTTCATTTTATTCTGCATTGCGTTTTAACTAACTGCTAACCGGCTTGTTCAGTTTGTTGCTGTTGCAGGAAAATAACGCGGGGTGCGCTTTAGTCTATGGAGAGCAGAAGGGTCTTTATCATAAACCATATGAATTTCAGGGTGCTGAAATGTAATTAAATTTGGGTTGAGTCGGTGCGAGAATCGGCTACAAGGAATTTATTCTGGCCAGAGCATAATTTCCCGGTTTTCCTGTTAGTTGCCAGTCCATTTTAAAGGAATAGTGGAATTTCGGTTCGCGTTGAATTTATAATGAACATCTTTTGGTTTGGTCATGATTATTAGTCGAGCTGGTTCAGGTTACCGAGTTAAATCATTCGAGATGCAATTTGAATTTTCAATACGGAAGACAGTTCGTTTCGCCGTTTAATTGATTTTCTCTGCTTATCCGTTCAAGGCCGTATTCACCGGTTTTATTATCGGATATGAATTAATTTGCAAAGGGATTTGTTTGAGCTCAGCGGATACGTCGGATTTAAATCGTGCAAAATGATTCATTGTCGAATTTGGAGTTGGAACGTCACAGCGTAATCGGATAAATTTCATTGGATAAATTTAATGAATTTATTTGAATGAGTTTAATTGGATGAAGTGAGTCATTTGAATTCAATCAGATAACTTTTAATCGGATGACGTTGATCAGGTGAATTTAGTCGGATAAATTTAATTAACTGAATTTATTCGCTTAAGTTTTATCGGATGAGTTATTTGGAGATTTTAATCGGAGGAGTTGAATCGAGAAATAAAGTCGGTCCGTTGAAAGTGAGATTTATTTATTTAAATTCTATATTTTTTACAAAGTACAGGAAGTAATTGAAAAATTAAATTTATTTATTAAATTCTATTTTTACAAAAGAAATTACAAAAAAAAAAAAATTCCTAAGTACTAAAATCCCTATTAGTTCTAAAAGTGTCTTCGCGACCGTTTCTTCGACATTTATATGTTCCAAACCTGCACACAAAAAATTGACAAGGGAAATAGTGTTAAAGTTAGAATTCATTAAAGTTGATTTTTCGGTCCCGAGACCCTCAATTAATTATCGTCATCGAGTACGTCGGGAGGGTAACTGAATATTCTACCGCCAGCTCCCGACTCCATTTCCGACCCCGGCACGGATCCGGAAAATTTCTGTTCTAATTAGTCCAAGAGAGAGAGAGAGAGAGAGAGAGAGAGAGAGAGAGAGAGAGAGAGAGAAAGTGATTTTGGAAAAAGCATTTTTTATGGAAAAATGATTTTTTGCCAAACAGGTCACAAACAAATTTCCCAAGATTCTTGCAACCAAACAAGATCCAATCGCGTAACAAACTTCCCAAATTCACAGCAACCAAAACGAAAATGAAGCCAACAACACGCCACAAATTCCTGAATCCAATCATCAAAAACGCAACAGCCAACAACAAATTCATCGCAAATATTGCAACAACTTAAGCCCGGCCCAAGAAACAAATCATAATAAAAGCAACCACAAGAATATCATAAAGGGGGGGGGGGTTTATCAGTTCATCACAAAAGGAATAGAAAAGGAGGATCCTCAGTTCATCATCATCAGAAAAATAGGAAAAAGGGTCACGAATCGGAAGCAAGAAGAACAAGAAAGATCAACATCAGTTCATCAATAAAAAGAACGAAGAACAAGTTCTTCAAATCATCACCAGTGAGCATCAGAAAAATGGTGGAATCCACCATCATCACCGCTTCCGGCCAAGAACCTCAAACCCTCATCACCGTTCATCAGATATCATCAAAGCTCCAAATCGCTTCCAAACCGTAAAAGGGTGAGCATTATGACGTTAACCGCTGTTTTTCTTTCAGTTTGTGTTTCAGGAACTATATGGGGAGAGCAATCGAGCTATGGTGGACAAAGAAGGATGAGCGAAAAGCTTTGGAAGCTCAACAATGGAGGGAGCAGCGTCGCGACTGGGAAAGAGTAAAGGGTAAAAAGAAAACCCTAGCAACTACATGCAACATCTCAGACCCCAATTCCCCCAATTTATGTCATTTGTTTTTTATTTTTATTTTATTTTTATTATTATTTTATATTTTATAATTTAGTACCTTTAGAATTATTAAAACCATATTTTAGTTTATCCTTTTATAATTTAGTTTAGTTAGAAAATTAAAACCCTTTTTAATTAAAACATTAATTAACATTAAAACCATTTTTTAATTAAAATTAAAAACTTTTTAGTTAAAACCTTTTCTTAAAATTAAATCCTTTTTTAAAATTAAAAAACATTTTGTTAATAAAATCATTTTTTTAAAATTAAAAACCATTTTGTTAATCAAAGCACTTTTAAAATCAAAACTCTTTTTCATAAATTAAAGTTTCTAAAATAATTAATAACATTTCCTAAAAACATTAAAATTAAAATTAATTTTCAATTAATTTCAAAAAGTTTCTTAAAGACAAGTCTAACCTAAATTTCTAATATTTCATTCTAATTTCTAACATAGAAAGTCAAAAGTTGAAATTCCTAGCCTTTTCGTTTAATTTCGTCTAACTATTATGTGTTCCTTTCGTATTTCTTATTTGTACTTGTTTACTAACTGCATATTTTGCCGTTTTTCGTTTTTCATGGTTGTAATTTATGCGAGGCAATCGTCACTTTTATTTCGTTATTATTATTTCATTTTTCATAGTTGTAAATTACGCGAGGCAATCGTCGCTTTTGTTCCGTTATTATCCCCGTAAGTTCCTGTATTTCAATTTCGTCGCTTATTCAATTTGCATTGCATTATTTACCATAAAACCCTGTTAGATGCCCAATTGTGCTTATTTGAGCTATCAAATGTAAGCATCTTTCACTCCTTTTTTGTCGAGAAAGTGTTCAAAATCACTCTTTCTTTGGTTGGTTTGCAACTTAGTGTGAAAGTATATTGGTACCTTTAATTTGTGTGTTATTGTGCAGGAATTTGACATGAAATAGTGAGAATTAAGACCTAAGAAAGATGGCAATGAAACCAAGATAGCAAGCAAACATCAGCAAGTTCGCTAGGTGAATTGGCCAGCGAAGGTCCCTCTAAAACTTCACAAAGTTCGCTAGGTGAACTATGTAGCGAAGACCAAAAATCCAAAACAGCAAGGAAAGGGCCATAAACTCGCTAGGCGAAGGAGGCAGCGAAGCACTCGCGAGGCGATGAAGCAGCGAGTAACCAGCGAATACTCCCAGACTTAAAACAGCAAGGAAAGGGCCATAAACTCGTTAGGCAAAGTTCACAGCGAAGGCTTCGCTAGGCGAAGGATTACTCGCCTAGCGAACTTTTGGAAACTTGTCTGGGGAGAGTTCACAGGGCACAGGCACTTCAGGTGGCACTTTTGAGGTTCTCTAGGCGAACCACTTTGTTCGCCTAACGAACATGATAGCCCAGATGACCCTTCTATAAGTAGCATAAACTACTTTTTGTAAATATATCTTTTTTCTTGTACTTGCATTGGAGAGGATTTTTCTGACCTAGAAACCCATTCTTTCATTTCTCATCATCCCTTAGCAATATTTCATCAAAAGAAGGTGGATTCCCATCCATTCTCGATTATTCGACTCAGATGTGGATCAACCTTCTTCCAAAACTTGTTGCTTAAGCTATCATGGAAATGAGTGGCTAAATCCCTCTCTTGTCAAGGTTAGGAGTACTTAGTTCAGTTTTTTATGTATTCTTCTTAATCTCTTGTATGTGAACAATGTTATGATCAATGTAGATGAAGTTATTTGCTACTATTTGTTCATTTATGGTTTGGATTGCTTTAGACATGAACTTTCTAAGTCTTGATCTAATATCTCCATCTATCAACTATACAAATGCTAGAGATAGATTTGAAAGTTGATATTCGCTTTGTATCGATCTTAATAATTATTGATTCAATTGTTATTTAGAGAGATCATTTAACGGTCAAAACAATAACATTCACGAAGTCGCTTTTGAGATGAACGTTTTTGCGAGGATACGCGGTTATGTTGGTTAGAACTTAGTTCACATATTTGATTGGTTGGATATGTTTAGGACGAACTAGCGAACCCTAATTTTGACATGCTTTTATCAAACTTAGACCGACTTTTATTCCGTTTTAATTCTTGCAAACTTATGTTACGAAATTGAAACCATTATAAAAAACCCCTTTTTTCTTAAGTCATTAAACCGTTGAACGAAAAGCATCTATATTCTCTTCAATCCCTATGGATACAATACAACACTACCGCAAAATACTTTCTTACAAAATAGCGCCGTTATCAGGGATTGTTAGTTAAATATTGCAAGCATTGCAATAGTTTAGTGATTTTAAGATTTTTGTGTTGTGAATCTCTTATCTTTGTAATTCTTTGTGTTTTTTAATTTGTTTAGTTCGTGTGCAGAATTCGTTTATGCGCAGACAAGTTCGGCCGAAAATCCTTCTTTTCGATTCTGAGATTGAGAGAACCGCTCGGCGTACCAATAGTCACACAAGGCGAAGACGGTAACAAGTTATTGAAAGACAAGAGCTAGGAGAATCTTCTTCATCCACTCCACCTAAATCACCAATTAAGGCAGCACCACCTCCACCTCCACCTCCATTTTCTGTCCCTTGTACAAACAGTCCAAGACACACCGCTCAGCTTGCACGTAATCTTCAAAATAGAAGACAAGCCGAGATGAAGACGGGAATCCTAGCACTTATCTATCAAAATCTTTTCACGGGGTTAGATCATGAGGATCCGTTTACGCATCTTACAAAATTCTATGAGATTGCGGGTGCAACGGGAGCAACCGAAGCTGACGAAGTGTCATTGTTCAGGAGACTATTTCCTCATTCCTTAATTGGGAAAGCGAAGGAATGGTATCTTGATCAATCTACAACAATCATGACAGATTGGAATCTTTTGGAAGAGAAGTTTCTTGAACGGTTCTTTCCACATAACCGTTTCATGGAAGCTAAAACTACGATAGCTGTGTTTTCACAAGGAGCAAGTAAATCCCTAAACGAAGCTTGGGAGAGATTCAAGTATATGTTAAGAAAATGCAAAGGACACGGTTTTGATGAACTTACTCAAGTTCATATTTTCCGCAATGGTCTCCTTTCGGTTCACAAGACCTTATTGGATGCTACAGCGGGAGGTTCTTTGATGTCTAAAAACGCCGATGACACAATTGCAATTATTGACAAGATGATACTTAATGATCACCAAGGGAATCATAACCGTGGGGTAGCTCTAAGAAAACCAGGCGTGCTCGAGTTAGGTATGAATGACGCTATTCTTGCCCAAAGCAAGCTTCTTACGCAACAAATGGAGCTTTTAACTCAACAAATGTCAAAGCTTCTACAACAAATCAAAGAGATGCAAGAAGTTCCTACTCAAGTTCAAGTGGCGAGTTGTGAATTATGTAAAGGTGACCATCCTACCGGATATTGTCCTCCCGTTTTGGAAGAAGCAAATTATGCCGGAAATCAAAATCAAGGATACCAACAAATACCACCTTATCAACAAGAAAATCAAGGTTATCAAAGATGTAATCAAGGTTACCAATAACTGTGGAGGCCGCAAGAAGCCGGAACTTAAAACCGTTAACAATATCAAAACTACACTCAACCTCCACAAACTCAAAGTGCACCGTCAAAGATGGAGGAAACTCTTACTTAATTCATGAAAATGTCAATGTCAAATCAAAAGAACACCGATGTGGCTATCAAGAATTTTGAAACTCAAGTTAGTCAATTATCAAAACAATTGGCCGATCAACAAAAAGGGCCTTTCATGGCTACCGCTACTCCAAATCCGAAGGAGCATTGCAAGGAAATTCTTACAAGAAGTGGTAGAGAATTGATATGGGCGTAGGTGAGGAGGTAGTGGCGGAGGAAGTTGTAGTTGAAAAAGAAATTGAAAATGTTGAGGGAGAAGTAGAAAAAAATGTTGAGGATTTAGTTGAAAATGAGAAAGTGAAAAAAATGAGGAAGGAGAGAAAAGTAAGAGAGAGGAAAGAGTGAGAAAGTCGAGAAAAGGAAAAGAGCAAATGAACACGATACCAATTCAAAATTTGTCTTACCCGCATGCTCCAACAAGGAAATTTAATACGAGACATTATGCTCGGTTTATGGACATATTCAAACAATTGCAAATTAATATTCCATTTTCCGAAGCATTGGAGAAAATTCCAAAGTATGCTAAATTCATAAAGGACATTCTCACAAAGAAGAAGCGGTATACGGATCAAGAAACAATCATGGTGGATGCTAGCTGTAGCGCAATTATTCAACATACTCTCCTGAGGAAATAAAGGGATCCGGGACGAGTCACTTTGCCCATCACAATTGGAAATACTTATGTTGGCAAGGGGTTGATTGATTTGGGCTCTAGCATAAATTTGATACCCTTATCTATTGTGAAGAGGTTGGGATACATGGATTTGAAATCTACTCAAATGACTTTGCAACTTGCCAATAAATCTACCACTCGCTCTCATGGTGTAGCCGAAGATGTGTTGGTAAAGGTTGATAAATTTTTGTTCCCAATTGACTTTGTACTAATTGATATGGAAGAAGATGAAGAATCTCCATTGATTCTTGGCCGACCTTTCATGAAGACCACATGCATGGCGATTTATATGGACGATGGTCTCATGAAAGTAAAAGTGCTTGATGAGGAGATTTACTTCAATCTTTTCGAAGCCATGAAGCTTTCTAAAGACAAAATAGATTGTTTTAGAATTGATGCAACGAAAGTCGCAATTGAAGAAGTCAAAGAGTTATTACAAGTTCCCACACCATTACAACAAGTTCTTACCAATGCTCTTTCAAAATTCAATGAAGAAGAAGAACGAGAAATTGAAAAGTGTTTGCGGGAACTTGAAGAGTTAGAGGAAATCCCACCTTTGAAAGAAAAGGTGGAAATTTTGAAAAAAGAGAACAATGAGGAAGGCAAGCTTTAGTTGAAATTGTTACCATCTCATCTAAAGTATGTTTTCCTTGATGAAGAGAAAACAAGTCGATGATCTTAAGTTTGAAGTTAACCATGGATGAAGAAAGGAGATTAATTGTGGTGTTGAAGAAAAATCAAGAGGCAATGGGTTGGACTCTTTCTGACTTAAAAGGTATAAGTCCTTCCTATTGTATGCATCGAATATTCATGGAGGACGATTTCAAGCCGGTCGCTCAACCACAAAGAAGATTTAATCCCACTATGAAAGAAGTGGCGAGGAAAGAAGTTGTAAAAATGTTGGATGCCGGCATGATTTATCCTATTTCTGATAGTCCGTGGGTGAGTCTAGTTCAAGTGGTGCCGAAGAAAAGTGGAATGACGGTTTTTCATAATGAGATGAATGAGTTGATTCCAACAAAAACCATAACGGGATGGAGAATGTGTATTGACTACCGTAGGCTAAATCAAGCTACGAGAAAAGATCACTTTCCTCTTCCTTTCATGGATCAAATGCTCGAGAGGCTTTCCGGTCAAGAATAGTATTGCTTATTGGATGGGTATTCCGGGTATAATCAAATCATTGTCAACCCGGAAGATCATGAAAAAACAGCTTTCACTTGTCCTTTCGGAATCTTTGCTTATCGGAAGATGTCGTTTGGTTTGTGTAATGCACCGACGACTTTTCAATGGTGTATGCAAGCTATATTCTCAGACTTGATTGAAAAGACGATCGAGTTGTTGATGGATGATTTCTTAGTTTTTGGGCCATCATTTGATCTTTGTCTAAAAAATCTTGATGTTTTCTTGGAGAGGTGTGTGGATACTAATCTAGTGCTTAATTGGGAGAAATGCAACTTCATGGTCACTGAAGGTATTGTGCTCGGGCCCAAGGTTTCTTCAAAGGGTCTTGAAGTTGATAGAGCTAAAGTGGAAGTGATTGAAAAGCTACCGCCACCTCTGAATGTGAACGAAATTTGAAGCTTTCTAGGTCATGCAGGATTTTATCGAAGATTCATCAAGGACTTCGCGAAGATAGCAAAGCCATTGAGCAACCTGCTCAATAAAGATAAGTCTTTTCTTTTTTATGATTCTTGCATGACAGCTTTTGATTCTTTGAAACAAAGCCTAATAACTACACCCATAATTGTCGCACCGAACTGGAAAAATGATTAGCTTATGTGCGACGCAAGCGCTTATGCGGTTGGTGCAGTTTTAGGCCAAAGAAAAACAAAATTTTTCCATGCGATACATTATGCAAGCAAGGTTCTTAATGAGGCTCAAATTATTATGCAACAACGGAAAAGGAATTGCTTTCTATAGTGTACACATTAGAAAAATTTAGGTCTTATTTTATTGGATCAAAAGTTGTGGTTTACACCGACCATGCGGCGATCAAGTATGTGCTTACCAAACCGGATTCTAAGCAACGGTTAATTTGTTAGATTCTTTTACTTCAAGAATTTGATCTTGAAATTCGTGATAAAAAAGGGTCCGAGAATTTGGTAGCAGATCACTTGTCCTGACTTGTGAATGATAAAGTCACAAAGCATGAGAAAGAGGTGAGGGAGGAGTTCCCCGATGAAAAATTGTATATGGTGAAGGTTAGACCTTGGTTCGCCGATATGGCTAACCACAAAGCCACCAGATTGATGTCGGAAGGTCTAACTAGTCACCAAAGAAAAAAAATGTGTCTGACGCAAAGTACTTTGTTTGGGATGAATTACATCTTTTTAAACTTGGTGTCGATAACATTTTGCAGAGATGTGTTTCTGAGGAGGAAGCCAAAGATATCCTGTGGCATTGTCACAACTCTCCATATGAAGGTCATTTTAACAATACAAGAACAGCCGCTAAAGTCCTTCAATCAGAATTTTATTGGCCGTCCTTGTTCAAAAATGCGTAGCGCATACAAAAAGTTGTGACAAATGTCAAAGGATCGGTGGAATAACGCAATAAAATGAAACGCCACTAGAAAACATGATAGAAGTCGAAGTTTTCGATTGTTGGGACATTGATTTTGTTGGTCCATTTCCATCGTCATTTGGAAATGAATACATTCTTGTCGCGGTAGACTATGTCTCCAAATGGGTGGAAGCCATAGCTAGCGCTAAGGCAGACGGGAAAACCGTAATAAATTTTTTGAAAAAAAACATATTTTTTTCGTTTCGGTACTCCGAGAGTGTTAATAAGTGCAGTGATTCGCACTTTTATAACACTCAGTTAGCCAAAGCTTTAGAGCAATATGTTGTGCGCCACAGAGTTACAACACCATATCATCCGCAAGCTAACGGACAAACGAAGGTATCGAACCGAGAGATTAATTTTTTTTTGGAAAAAACAGTGTCTACCTCACGAAAGGATTGGTCAAGCAAGCTTGACGATGCCTTGTGGGCCTATCGGACCGCTTTCAAAGCTTTGATTGGTCTCACACTGTTTAAAATGGTCTATGGAAAAAATTGTCATCTTTCGGTGGAATTGGAACACAAAGCCTTTTGGGCTTTGAAGTTGATTAATTTAATCATAACTTGAGTGGCGAAAAAAGAAAAAGCCAACTTCATGAGTTGGACGAAATTCGCCTTCAAACTTATGAGTCGAACAAGATTTACAAGGACCGAGTGAAGATGTATCATGACAAAAAGCTTGTGACCAAGACATTTGAGGTTGGACAGTTGGTGTTACTATTCAATTCGAGGTTAAGATTATTTCCCAGAAAATTAAAATCCAAGTGGTATGGGTCCGTTTCGGATTCGCGACATTTTGAGCTACGGGGCTATTATCATTGAATATATCAATACCAAAGAGAATTAGACTGTAAATGGCCAACGATTGAAAATTTACTTAGGTGATGATTTCGAGCGGGACACCACCTTCATGCATTTCGATGATTTGTGATCGCATCTGACCGTCGAGCTCCAACGATGTTAAACAAAGCGCTTGTTAGGAGGCACACTAACATTGTAAGTATTTATTGCTTTCTGTTGTCTGAATTTGGTGCTTGATGTGGTGGAACTTGGCTGAGTTGTGTTGTGCATTGTTTGTTTAAAAAACCAAAACCTGTCATGTTCGCTAGCACCTTCGCTAGGCGAAGACAGTAGCAAACATGTTCGCTAGGACGTTCGCTAGGCGAACAGAGCGAAACATGTTATTTTATTTTAATTCAATGGGCCACCTATTTGGGCCCAAAGACCGTTTTGTTTGTTTTGGTGTTAGTCTGAAGGATTTTTAGGGTCTCTGTTTCACTTTCACACTTGCCACACTACAATCTCACTCACATCATTTGTGCATCCTTGAAAACCCTAGTTCTCTTCTACTGCCTCAACAACTCAATCACTTTATTCAATCAGGTATGTATCTGTTCTATTTTTCTTTGGTTGAGTGCTCTAAATTTCTTGAGAGCAAACCATGTGGGTTGTTGTGGGTGAGTTACAGATCTGTAGAATTTAGGATTGCATGTCTGTGTAATACTGTTCTTAGCGTGCCAAATACTTTGGTTCTTGAATATTGATGAAAAACAAATGGATTGCCTGGATTTTGGTTGAAAACAATGGGAGAAAACAAAAGCCCGCAACCTTCGCTAGCACCTTCGCTAGGTGAACCTGGAGCGAGTATTCACTGGGCTTCGCTAGGCGAAGCTAGCAGCGAATGTCACTGATTTTCATTTTTCTGCTCTGATCACTAATATGTCTTATGGATACTTTTGTTTCTCTTTTGTGTTGTTGCAGATGGATTCCAGGTTTGGTGCTTCTAAAAAGAGGAAAGTTGGCAGCACATCTCGTCCTCAACTGAGACAGTACGACACAAAATGATTTATGGGTTCGAAACAAGCCGCACGCTATGTGGCTCTAGAAAAACGCAAAATTCTGCCTGAAAAGCGGTTTCTTATTCATCCAAAGGGCGAGTATAGAACATTTACCGGACTCATCCATGACAAGAAGTGGGATACATTGGTGACTCCAGCGGATAGTTACAACATTGAGATTGTACGTGAGTTTTATGCTAATGCACTTCCGAATAATGATGAACCTTTTACCTGGACCACGAAGGTGTCAGGACGACAAGTGGTGTTTGATAGAGATGCCATTAATAGGGTGCTTGGAGGACCTCTCACCTTGGGGGAGGAAGATATTGATGATTATCACCGTGATTTGAGGCTGCATAGAAACACAGATGCCATTTCTAAAGCCATATTGATGGAGGGAAAGACAGTATAGCTGAACCCATCTGGGGTTCCTAGGAGGTACCACCCTGAGGACATGACATTCTATCCCAGTTGGTGTTGCTGCTTATTTTGACAAAAATCAAACCGAAATCCCACACTTCAACAGTGTCGGTCCCAGTGGCACACTTGGTTCACTCCATTCTAACTAACGTACAACTTGACGTGGCTAGAATCATTGTTGATGAGCTGAAGTCCGTGGTGGAGAGTGGGCTGAAAGCGGGGGCGCGAGTTAATTTCCCCCTTGCTTTACCATGTCTCATTATGGCCTTATGTGTTCAGTCAAGGGTGAAATTACCCTCCCGGAGACAGGTGACTATTCCAGCTGCGATCGATGATCGTTACGTGGACAAGCATTTCCGACCTAAGAATTTCAGAGCCAGTACAGCTGCTGCAGATACCGGGGCTACTGATGGTCTTGGTGTTACTTTTTCGCAGGGTTTTGATCCATTTCAGCAAGCTGTGTGTAACTACAATTGGGATTGGATGGCAGCGACTCAGCGTGCCATGATCGATATTCATGATTTTATGCAAGTACTCCAGCTGCAATGTCGTGACCTTTCTATGGAGCGCAATATGATGACACATGAGCAGTTCCTGCAACACACAAGCTGGCTTGAGGTCAGGCCTGTTTTCGGAGAGGGGGTGGGTGCTTCTGGTTCTGGTGATGGTGGCGCTAAGGTAGATGCTGATGATGATAAGGATGATGATGATGGTTCTGCTTCTGGTTCTGAGAGTGTGGAAGAGACCGAGTCCGAAGAGGACTAAGTCTTTGATCTTTTGATTTTATTGCTTTATGTTTCAGATATTTTGTTTTGTTATTTCAGATATTTGGGTTGCGTGCTATTTTGGGGTGTTTTTCCCCATGCACATTTTTTTGTTTGAAGTAATGTTAAATTTTTATGTTTAAATTATTTTGTTTGTTTTAAGTGATTTTTAATAATTTTCTGGTTGTTGAGCTGTCGAAACTTCTAGATTGGTTGCTGTCCAAAAAGAAGTATCCAATGAAGGTGCATCCGAGTTTGGATGGAAATGATAAAAATAAAGGCAAAATAACCTTTTTGGTCCCTTAACTTTAGCTCGGGGTCCATGTTGGTCCCTTATCTTTAAAAAGTGGCAACTTGGTCCTTTAACTTTTAAAATGGTGTCACGTTTATCCTTCTGTGTGTTGCCGTTAGTTTATTTTTGAAAAAATTGCCACGTTTGAATGGGTGGAGTTCTGACGTGGAAATGAAGTGTCTTAGAGGGAAGAATAGGGAGGGAAGAAGAGGGAACGATTGAAGCTTTCATTAACCACCATTACCCAGAAGAAGAAGGCACGATTCAAGAGCAGACGATTGAAGATTGAAGACGATTCCAGAAGAAGACGATTCAAGAAAGAAGACGATTCAAGAAAGAAGACGGTTCAAGAAGAAGACGATTGAAGATTGAAGACGATTCAAGAAGAAGACATGGTTTTTTGATTGAGGATTGAAGACGATTCAAGAGCCATAATCAAAAGGTTAGTTCATTTCTCTCTGATTTAGGGTTTTCTGGTAGAGGTTCAGATTTAGGGTTTATATAAATTTGTTAGTGTAAACGTTAATTACTTACATGATATGATCAAGTTATCATGGATGAATACATAACTCTGAAAATTCATCACAGTGGTGAGTTCACAGATGAAGGTCGTAGTGTATATGAGAATGGAGTAGTAGATGATTTGAGGTTAGATGTAGACAGATGGATTTATTTTGAGCTAGTTGTTGTATTGAAAGACTTAGGTTATAGGGAGTTTGAAACAATATTTTACAAGGACCCTCAATTTGGGATGAACCCACTTGTTGATGACAATGGTGCTTTAGAAATTGCAGATCTGTATAGGGTGCACCAAAATGTTGATATTTATATTGAACACACATTGTCTCTAACCTGACTATTATGATGTTGTTGTTGATGAAGTTGATGAGGACCCTACTGAAATTGTAGATAAGGTAGAGGAGTTACTTAGTAAACTACATGAAGAAGTTGTGGAAGTTGAACAAACCATTGTTGGTATGGAGGAAGGTGATGTTAGAAGAGATGAAGCCAATGTTGGGTTGGAAGAAGGTGAACTTAGAGTTGATGAAGCCACTGCTGTCATGGAGGAAGGGAATGTTGCAGGGGATGTTAGAGTTGATGATGATCCTGCAGTGGCTGATCATACTGTTGGAGTTGAAAAAGGGAGTGCTACAGGGGAACAAGGTAATGTTGGATTTAAAAGAGGGAGTCCTACAGGGGAACAAGGTAATGTTGGAGTTGGAAAAGGAAAAGCTGCAGTGTATGATGACTTAAGTCTATCATCTGATGATAGTGTAGATGAGGACTACAATTATGATAGCTCAGAAGATGTTGCTTTTGAGCATGAGTCTGATGGGTGTGATGAGATTATGGAGGATGAACTTGATGCTCTAGTTGGTCATGAAAATGATGGTAATGGAGAAGGTGTAGAAAATGATGGTAAAGGAAGTGACAATGACAGTGACGAAATGCAAAATGGTTATGACAGTGATGATAGCAGTGGAGCTGTAAGAAAAAAACATCAAATTTTCAGATAGCCAAAAGACATGTCAAATTACAAGTGGGAT
This sequence comes from Lathyrus sativus, assembly GCA_963859935.3. Taxonomy (NCBI): domain Eukaryota; kingdom Viridiplantae; phylum Streptophyta; class Magnoliopsida; order Fabales; family Fabaceae; genus Lathyrus; species Lathyrus sativus. Next base: position 632,521,150 of record OZ012741.1, on the reverse strand, counting down.
GTGGGAATGTACTTTAGTTCAAAGGATGATTTTTGGGAAGCAATAACAACATATGTTGTTCAAAATGGTAGAGACCTAGGTTTGTAAAAAATGACAGAGTTAGGATAAGGGTTAGATGTAAAGTTGGTTGTGAGTGGGAGGCTTATTGTAGCAAGTTGTCAACTGAAGACACTTGGCAACTCAGAAAAGTAATTGATAAACACAGTTGCAGTAGGGAGTATAATGTGAAGCTAATGAGTACAAAGTGGTTGAGTAAAAGAATTCATAATAGCTTGAAAAACAATCCAAGGTTGAGTATAAAGGATATCAAGGAGAAGGCACAAAAAAAGTGGAATGTTAGGGTCAACAAAACCAAAGTTATAAGAGCAAGATTCACAACTAGAGACTATGTAGATGGTTCCTTTTTGGGAGATTACACAAGGGTCTATGACTACTGTTATGAACTGTTAAGAGCCAATCCAGGGTCAACAGTTAAGCTCAATGTTGAGCCTGTACAAGTAGGTGTTGAGGATGAAAGACCATATTTTAGAAGGCTTTACATATGTTTTGTTGCATGTAAGGAAAGCTTTAAGTTGTGCAGGCATGTAATAGGTCTAGATGGGTGTTTTCATAAGGGGTTGTGTGGAGGGCAGATACTGGCTGCCATTGGGAGGGATCCTAATGATCAGATGCTTCCCATAGGATATGCAGTTGTGGAGAGTGAAAACAAGGATAGCTGGACTTGGTTTTTAGAGCTGTTAATTGATGACCTTGGAGGCAAAGATGAATGTCTGACTTACACCTTCATCTCAGACCAACAAAAGGCAAGTTTTTCATTTATTCATATGGTTTTATATGTTTATGTGTTTATGTTATGCTATTTCTGTGATGCTACATTGTATGTTATTGCAGGGTCTGCTACCTACTATGGATGAGTTATTTCCAAGGGTGGAGCACAGGTTTTGTGTTAGGCACCTTTATAACAATTTTAGAAAAAAGTTTCCTGGAAAGATGTTGAAGGACATAATATGGAAGGCTGCCAAGTCAACATACCCACAGGCATGGGAAAAGAGATTAAGGGAATGAGGGCCGTCAATGAAGAAGCATTTAAACATATGATGAAGACCCCACCAAGGTTTTGGAGTAGATCTTACTTTAGGACTGAAAACAAATGTGATGCTGTTCTGAACAACATGTCTGAGTCCTTTAATAGTGTCATTCTTGAAGCAAGGGCAAAACCTCTAATCACTATGTTAGAAGACATTAGAACATACATGACAGAGAGATGGGCAAATAACAGACTGAGATTTGGAACTTTGGATGAGAATGATATTTTACTCAATATTAGAAAGAAACTTGATGTCACAAGCACATAAACCACCAACTGGCTAGTAAGGTATGTCACAGCATGTGAGTAATGTATTTTGTTTGGTTATGACATACATGTGACTAATGTACTTTTGTTTGTTTAATCATTTAGGATGTCTGATGAACATATATTTGAAGTAAGGTACATAGAAAATCAAGCTGACAAGTTTGTTGTGAACCTGAAAGATCAGATATGATCATGCAGAAGATGGGAACTCATAGGGCTCCCATGTGTTCATGCTCATTCTGCTATGAAGAGTAGGAATTTCAAGCTGGATACTTACATTCCAGATTATTACAGGGTCTCAAGGTACAAGGCAGTTTATAAGCATATGATTTACCCTGTTAATGGAGCAAACTTGTGGGTTAAGACACCATACCCAGATGTGCAACCACCCAAGTTCAGGAAGATGCCAGGTAGACCTAAAAAGAAAAGGAACCTAGAACAAGGTGAAATTGATGGGTCTGCTCGCAAATTGAGAAGAACAGGTTTTCTGGTGAAGTGTAGTAGGTGTAAGAAAGCAGGACATTACAAATCTACTTGTAAGGACACAACAACTCAACAACCTAGCCAACAATCAGGCCAACTCAATCACACTCCATCTAAGAATGCTCAACAAACTAGTCAACACACTCCATCTCAGACTGCTCAACAAACTAGTCACCACACTCCTACTTCAACAAGTCAGCATACTCAACAATCTTGCCAAGCATCTCAGACTTCTAATGGAAAGGATGCTAAGGGCAAGACACAAAAGCTGCCTGTAAGGAAGCCAACAAGACCTTTTGTGCCACCTGGACCTACAACTAGGTTGAGTGCTGCGAAGAATGTGGTAGGCCCAGTAACAAGGAGGTCTACTCCAATAAAGAGGATCACCCCCAAAGAAGAAGCTATAAGTTGTGGAACATGTGAATTTAGTTACCTAGGACAAGATTATGTATTTTACTGTTGTCGTTTTAGAACAAGTTTATGTATTTTACTACTGATGTTGTCATTAACAAGTTTATAATTTGGAACATGTTGTACTCTACTGCTATCATGAACAAGTTTATAATTTGGAACATGTTGTACTCTACTGCTGTCATGAACAAGTTTATAATTTGAACATGTTGTACTCTACTGCTGTCATGAACAAGTTTATAATTTGAACATGTTGTACTCTACTGCTGTCATGAACAAGTTATATAGTTGTTGTATTCTACTGCTGTCATGAACATGTTGTTTTTGGAACAAGTATATTTTGTGGAAAGTATTACAGGTTTATGTATGTTGTTGTTGTTGTTTATAGGTATTATGTAATGAACCTAAAAGCAGAACCAACTTATATGTATCCTGATGTTATATACCAAATATGCTGCTATATACCAAATAGGCTGTTATATACCAAATATGTTGCTGTATACTAAATAGGCTGTTATATACAAAACATAAAAAACTGTTATATACCAAATAAATTGTTATATACCAAACATAAAAAAACTGTTATATACCAAACTGTTATATACCAAATATAATCCAAACTGTTATATACCAAACATAAAAAACTGTTATATACGAAACTGTTATATACCAAATATACTCCAAATATATCATTGACAGACTAAAACTGTTATATACCAAACATAAAAAACACTTTGACATGATATAATCCAAAACTATTATATTCATGTGGATTATACTTTGACAGACCAAATTAAAACACTTTAACCAAGTTAACATTATCTTTAACTGTTATATTCATTCATGTTGAACTGCAAAAACTGAAATTAACTAAACTGATACAATCCATATATTAAAATCCAACTATTACATTCATGTTGAAGTGATACAAACTTTAACATAACATAATACTTCCAAACAAACCGTAATAACCGAACTACCCCTAATAACTAATACAATGATAATCATCACAAACATAGAATTCAAAACCTTTTTCCACTTCATGATATTCTTCATTTCAATTTCAAGTTTCATCAGCTTTTTTCCTAATTCTTCATTCTTCATTGTCGCTTTTTCAATGTCCTTTTTTGCTTCAGCAACTCCCTTAGTTACCACACCTAGCCTATGCATCCAAAATTGCTCCTTCTCATCACCCATCTCCTCATAAAACCAATCAAAGAAGCCACAACCAGATTGCATACATCCTTGTAAGTTTCATTATTTAAAGGATGATGGATAATGAATTTAAAATTAAACAAAAGTATAACTTCAACGGAGAACAAAACCAGCTTGCATACCTTATAATTTGGATAACCCCATAAAAGTTTTCCCATATTCTTAATAGCAGTTGCCCTTTGAAGAACAACCATGTCTCCACAATGGCACATGGCTTCCATCGTGACCGACTACAAACATCTGAATCCCGACTTTTCATTTTTGAAATGGAAGAGGAACATCCGGATTTCATGTTTGCCAAATAATAAAATCCTAGATTAACGTTTACAGATTTGAGATTGGGATTGGGATTTGGGATTTGGGATTTGGAATTATTTTAGGGATTTAAACGGAAGGTGGAGGGAGAAGGAAGCCACATCATGAACAAGATTGCCATGTCATCTTCCATATATACAAAACTAACGGGCGTTTAGGGGCAACTGACGGTGAGGACTAAAATGATACCATTTTAAAAGTTAAAGGACCAAGTTGCCACTTTTTAAAGATAAGGGACCAACATGGACCCCGAGCTAAAGTTAAGGGACCAAAAAGGTTATTTTGCCTAAAAATAAACAAGCGAATAATGCTAAGGTACATGGTTACCTTTGGTTAGAATTTTAGAATGCATTAAGAACTTTAATCTTGTCATAAATAAATATTGTTCTTTTTGCAACATTGGTGAATGAATGGTTCACCTAGGACTTAGAACCACAAATTGTGAGAAAACCTCCATTGTGCACTAAATGTTGGATTCTAATAAACTGTGTTGATTCATTTGATTCATGCTTTGTCTTTTATTATTGTGAATTTATGGAAGCAATTAGAAATGATCAAGGCGCTTATTATTTTTATCGAGCACAACCAGTTCCAAAAGCAACTTACCCGTGAGTAGAGAGTATTCGTAAACCCCTTGAGCCTAAACAGTATGAATCTCGGCTTTAAATTATGCGAGATTCCAAAAAAAAATTCTTGAACCCCAAAATTTGATGTTAATTGTTATTTTTGCTTAAAGAAAAAATTAATTAAGAGCATTCACTTGAGGTTTGAGTAAAAGATAAGTTGGGGAGAACGAAAATGAAACTTGGTAGGTTGCCACAACTCTTGAAAAACCGAGCAACCATTGAAAAAAAGAAAGAAAATTTATTATGTGAATATGAATGTAAAAAAAAAGGGAGAAAAAGAATGCTTGCTTGGAAGAAAAATAGTGAAAAACAAAAATAAGTTGTGAAATAAGAGTTGGGAAGGTTTCAAATGAGAACAAGTGGAAGGAAGTTGGGATGTGTGAATAACTTGTACAGTGAATGTCTCTTTTGCATCGGCAATTTCGTTTCAATGGCCTTAGATATGTCCCTTGTTTGTAAACCCGACCAAGCTACAACCAGAAAAGACCTTAGTGATCTTCTTGCTTCCATATTTTCATTTATAATTGTTAGATGTTGTATGAATTGAATTGAGTTTGGCATTGTTTGTTAGAGAGTGAAATTGTCTTCGCGGTTGCAAACGCGTAATTTCTTCAATCCTTATTCGAAGAGGAGAGATAGGGTGATTCATTCAGGATAACATTGTTGTTGATTGATATATGTTTTGCATTGCTTTAAGAGTTTAGTTCTTGTGTGTTGTTTTATTCTAACCATTGGGAACTTGTGTCTGGCGGAAATTCTTGTGTTGAGCCATTTGATCCAACTTCGGAGAAATATTTTTCTTAAGAAAATCTTTTGTTCATCAAGAGGCATACTTTGCTTGAGGGCAAACAAGATCCTAGTTGGGGAGAGTTGTTAGATGCCCAATTGTGCTCATTTGAGCTATCAAATGTGGGCATCTTTCACTCCTTTTTTGTCAAGAAAGTGTTCAAAATTACTCTTGCTTTGGTTGGTTTGCAACTTTAAGTGAAAGTATCTTGGTACCTTTAATTTGTGTGTTATTGTGCAGGAATTTGGCATGAAATAGTGAGAATTAAGACACAAGAAAGATGGCAAGGAAACCAAGACAGCAAGCAAACATCAGCAAGTTCGCTAGGCGAACTGGCCAGCGAATCTCCCTCCAAAACTTCAAAAAGTTTGCTAGGCGAACTATGTAGCGAAAGCCAAGAATCCAAAACAGCAAGGAAAGGGCCATAAACTCGCTAGGAGAGGGAGGCAGCGAAGCACTCGCGAGGCGAAGAAGCAGCGAGTAACCAGCGAACACTCCCAGACTTTAAACAGCAAGGAAAGGGCCATAAACTTGCTAGGCGAAGTTCACAGCGAAGGCTTCGCTAGGCGAAGGATTACTCGCCTAGCGAACTTTTGGAAACTTGTATGGGGAGAGTTCACAGGGCACAGGCACTTCAGGTGGCACTTTTGGGGTTCTCTAGGCGAACCACTTTGTTCGCCTAGCAAACATGACAGCTCAGATGACCCTTCTATAAGTAGCATGGGCTACTTTTTGTAAAAAATATCTTTTTTTCTTGTACTTGCATTGGAGAGGATTTTTCTGACCTAGAAACCCATTCTTTCATTTCTCATCATCCCTAAGCAATATTTCACCAAAAGAAGGTGGATTCCCATCCATTCTCGATTATTCGACTCAGATGTTGATCAACCTTCTTCCGAAACTTGTTGCTCAAGCTATCGTAGAAATGAGTGGCTAAATCCCTCTCTTGTCAAGGTTAGGAGTAGTTAGTTCAGATTTTATGTATTCTTTTTAATCTCTTGTATGTGAACAATGTTACGATCAATGTAGATGAAATTATTTGCTACTATTTGTACATTTATGGTTTGAATTGCTTTAGACATGAAATTTCCAAGTCTTGATCTAATATGTTCATCTATCAATTATACAAATGCTAGAGATAGATTTGAAAGTTGATATCCGCTTTGTATCGATCTTAATGATTATTGTTTCGATTGTTATTTAGAGATATCATTTAACGGTCGAAACAATAACATTCACGAAATCGCTTTAGAGATGAACGTTTTTGCGAGGATACGCGATTATGTTGGTTAGAACTTAGTTCACATATTTGATTGGTTGGATGCGTTTAGGACGGACTAGCGAACCCTAATCTTGTCATGTTTTTATCAAACTTAGACCGACTTTTATTCCATTTTAATTCTTGCAAACTTATGTTACGAAATTGAAACCATTATAAACCCCCCCCCCCCTTTTTCTTAAGTCATTAAACCGTTGAACGACAAGCATCTATATTCTCTTCAATCCCTGTGGATACGATAAAACACTACCGCAAAATATTTTCTAACAAACCCCTCTCGAAGGAATAGGTCTAGCCATTTGACCGCCGCGTCAAGTCCTTACCTTTGACTCTTTCACCTTTCAAACCTAGAGAATTTGAGTCGCCGTACTCATATTTTTAGGCGTCCCGCCATGGACCAAATTACCCTTTACCCTCGCATTAGGGTAAGGAGTCTCCGCACTTCATATTAGGTTTCCCGTCGTGGAATACCTATGTTCCCTTTTCATTTCAATTCAACTATTTTCAACGTAGAAATATGAGTCGCCGCACTCCACGTAAGCGCTTCCCTATGAACACTTATTCCCCGTTGAAACCTTGACCAAAGTCAAGAAGTGTCTCTTCCTCCTTTTCGAGGGGAACTACGATTACTCTGATTTTATCCCCTACCTCGGATACGTAGGCAGAAGATGCGAATCTTGGCGAGTAAACTTAGGACTAACCCTTAGGTCTTTCTTTCACCTTTAACCCTTAGCATATACCCTAAAGCAGATAATCAAGCAAAATAGTAAACTTTAAACAAGAGGTTCCTGTAGAGTACTACAGAAGTTTAGGGTGTTAATACCTTCCCTAGGCTTAACCAACCCTTTACCTAGATCTCTCCCCGCATTGTTTACAATGCAAAAAGTAGATTTGTCCTTTCTTTGACCTTTGCTTCGGATAAATCAAAGGCCAGTTGTGAATTAAAGATTTGCGATTAAAATTAATTAATAATTTGATATCCTATTCTCACCGCAACAACTACCAAACAAAAATTTGTTGAGTTTTCAAATTTGAATTTAGCATCCATTAGACCAAAGTTAATATATTTTATTAACTTTTATAGTTTGACTTTAGTCTCGGCTAGGCCAAAACTAAAAGTTTTTTTTTGACTTATCATATTTTACTTTAACTTTGGCCTAATTGAAACTAATATATTTTGTTTACCTTTGAAATTTGACTTTAACACGACCTATGTAAGCAATAAAATTTTTATTGACTTTTCATATTTGACTTTAGCTTCAGCCTAACTGACGCTAATATATTTTGTTGATTTTTGGAGTTTAACTTTCGCCTCACCTAAGTCAAAACTGATTGATTTTGTTCATTTCAAATTTTATTTTAGCCTTGATGAAGTCGAAGCCAACAGATTTTGTTGACATTTGGTGTTTGACTTTTGCCTTGGCTCAGCCTACGGTATGCAATTTTTGTTGACTTTTGAAATTTGTATTTTAGTGTTGACTTCAGTTTTAGCACCGATATAGAGTCGATTTAGCCAAGGTTAGCATAGACACAATTATTTTAACCAATGCTACAGTGTTAGCTTTTAGTGTTTTAACCTGTCCATGACACCGATAATAATCATGATTTAGCGTCGGTTTTTGGGCTTATAGCGTTAAATAATGACCAAGGATAAATGTTATTTTTCTAGTAGAGAGCAAAGCTTTAAGGATAGAAATATGTTGATTGATGCTAGGTTTTGTTTAAGGACTGCTGGTGAAATTTTTTCCCTCTGTGCCATCTGTCTTCTACCTTGCTGACTTATTTTCATTCGTGGTCCCAAGGATTTGACCTCATAATTCTATGAGTAGGAGGATCTGTTTTTTCATAATGATCTCTGATGTGTCCTATACGTCCATGGTAGAATAAAAACATAGGTAGTTTCTCATACCTAAAATCTATCTAGCTTATACTATTGTTTTTACTCTCTATATACATCCCTGGCATGATGAGAACGCGAATGCTTAGGTTAATTATGACTTTTATAGTAAAGAGTATCATAGGATTAATTTTGGTAAATTTGACACCATAGCATGCAAAGGTTGATGGGGACTTGGAGAGGTATGTTGGGGGGAGAGGGTGTTGAAGCTCTCGCTATTAGCTCTCAAAGCATAATGGCAGAAGCTTTTGCTCTTCAAAAAGACATGTAAATAGCCTCAAATTATTGTTTTCGGGATGTGGAGTTTGATTTTGATAATAAAACTATTGTTGAAACGCTGAATGATAATGACTTATCTAAAACCAGATGAATAATGATTTACAAATAGGGATGGCAACGGGGCGGGTCGGGGCGGGTTTTACTATACCCGCACCCGCCTCCATGTAACACACCCGCCCCCGCCCATAAACTCAATCGGGGGTAAAATTTTACCGCCCAGACCCGCCCCCAGTAGAGAACGGGTGCACCAGCCCCGCCCCCACCCGAAAAAAATTAATTTCTTTTTAATTGCAATAAAAATTAATAATTTAATTTAAAAAATTGATTATTTTAATAAATAAATAAATTATTTAATTAAAATTTTAATTAGTAAATGAATATTAATTTGATTAATTTAATTATTTTAATTGTAATAAAGGTATTAATAATTTAATTAAAAATATAATTAATAGAATATTAAAATAAGTAAAATAAGAGAATGAAACTAAAATGCATTATTCGGAGGTGGCGCTAGGCCGGGTGCGGGCGGGTCTTAGTGTCTCCCCGCACCCGTACCCGCACCCGTAATTAAAAGTCGGGTTTTCTCCGCACCCGCACCCGTATCCACTCAAATCGAGTTTTCTCCGCTAATTTTGGGGCGGGCCCCGACGTGTCCGGATTTTTTTGCCATACCTATTTACAAAAAGCTAGGGAAAGAAGGAGAAAAGGTCTATAAACACTAGTTCTCTCACACAAATAGAGAAAGAAACAAAGTAACACGCAACACAATGAATCTAGGGTTTGGCTTGAAGACTTATCGAGTCATTGCTAAAGCCCATATAAATTTAAACAAATGTGAATTTGATGTAAAATCTCAAATTCATGTAAGGCAACTAAATTTTAATAAATATATTTTGATAGTATTTAATAAATATATTTAGAACAAAATTAATATTTATTCTAAAAAAAGAAACACAACAAGTTCTTCTAAAATAAAGGAAGGTAACACGGGAGTATTAGTTTTCTTATTTAAACTTAACAAATTATTTTTAAATTTGAGTTGATATTCTAGATTTAACCTAATTTTTTTTTTTTTTGTAAAAACTAAAATGATATTAGCCTATAAATGAATTTAATTAAAAAAGTTGAAACAAAACTCAAACCAAAATAATAAAGGTAAACATGATTAATTTCAAAGGTTTTTTTAAGAATTAGATACGTATTTCTTACGATTAATTTTTATTTTTTTTAAAATAAAAATATGATAAATATATGTCCATTTAATATAATTCGAAGGTCAGTTATCGTCAAATAGTTCTAACCTCCTTACTATCACAATTGCACGATTGGTTGGGTTAAGTCATGAGGGAAAAAAAATAGCTCATACTTCAATATCACAAATCATATAAAAAAAACAACGGTATTAACCTAGAACGAAAACCATTAAACAATTATTGTTATATAAGAACATTAATACAACTTATTTTTAGTTTCTCACTTCATACTATGTCACATCTACACAATGGACAAGTATACTCACGGTCATGATCGACACATTGAAAGATCCATTCAACAATACATAATTTATGAAAAATGTGAGAACATTTTGTATAAAAGAGTTCTGTTTGTGATGCATTGCAAAACTCCTCCAAACAAATTGAACATCGATCCTTAGAATCTAAAGTAACATCAACTTTCAAATTTGATGATAAGCCCACAATTTGTTGATCATTTTCATGATTTTGATCATATTCAACTTCTTTTGAGATGTGCAAAGAGACCTTTCGAATCAACAGATGCATTTCCTCCAATTTTCCGTTTAGAACCATTTGTCGAGTACAATCTTTCAAACTGCGTAGAGCCGCGTCTATTATGCAACTAGGTATGACATCAAAGGTTTCATATAAAAATTGATTGTTGATATCATTATTGTTGTATAAAATTTCACAAGGAATCTCAAATTTCTTGAAGACGGATGTTTTTAATTTAAAGGTAAGGTTTTTTGGGTCACTGGATGCAGAAGAAATAGATAAGTGAGTGTAATCAATAAAGATGGTGAGGCAATCATTCAATGAAAGAGTGTTTGATTGCTTTGGTTCAAGAACATGAGGCACTCTTGAGTTTGAGGAACCCATGAATGATTGAGCAAAGTACTAGGTAGAAGTAAAAAAAGTAATTGTTTTTGTGTTTCGTTAATTTGATTGGAATAGAATGTTTATATATAGGCAAAAACTTTAAGTAGGTTTAAAACTAATAAGATTTGGTCAAACAGTAATATCCGAAAAAATATGATAAAGGCATCAAAGCAATGCATTTGTTTTAACAAACCTCCTTGGTGGTAGGTTATCTCATTAATAAGAACTAACACGATTTGATTTTTTCTAGAATAAAAACAAACATCATTAATATTTGTGAAAAAAATTATACACGTGTAATAACTAACTTGATCAAAATATTAATCAAACCAATTTATTCTCTAAATTATAGGAGATTCATTATAATATCTCTTTCCATATATATATATATATATATATATATATATATATATATATATATATATATATATATATATATATATATATATATATATATATATATATATATATATATATATATATATATATATATATATATATATATATATATATATATATATAAAACATATTCTATGAAAATGTCATTTTTACGTGAATACATGAGAATGAATCTGAATCATTAGATTTTAAAATGAATGGTGGAGATTATGTGTGGTTTTAGTTTTTTTCTCTCCTTCATTATTAAAATAAATGATGGAGGAAAGAGAAAAAAAGTAACACATAATCTCCACTATTTATTTTAAAATCTAATGGTTCAGATTCTTTCTCATATTCTCACATAAAAATGACATTCTCATATATACACTAAACGTACATCTCTCGTTACACAAATATTTATTATAATTTAATTTAATGATTTAAGATATTGTAAATTGAAGAATTAGTTATGAAGTTAAAATAAAAGAAAAATTAATCTTTTTAGATGATAAAAAATAAATAATAAGATTTGAAGAGTTCCTTATAAAATTTTAACATAATATGGATGACACCATAAGATGTAAGAAGACATGAAACCACCATTTTAGACATACCTTCCACAAACCAATTAGTCTGGGCAGTTCCACAAACCAATCACTAATCTTATTATGTAAGAAGAGCTGACCTGATTATGATAAAGAAAGTGAGGAACAAAATGTATACAATGTGATGGCTTACTCTAGAAAATATGAGGCAGAAAGTGAGTATGGTGAAATAGAACTACCTACTGCCGAGATTAACAAGGAAATGAAATAAAACTACCTACTGCCGAGGTCTTCTAGGAATCTACAGCCGAGATTAACCAGGAAATGAAATAGAACTACCTACTGCCGAGGTCTGCTGGTAATCTACTGCCAAGATTAGCCAGGAAGTAAGATGTCTTTGAATAACTTGAGTATCTTGTTTGAAAAATAGTGTAAACAAAACCTCCCCACGCCTCATGGTCTTGATGCCATAAACGGGTCTCAGTTTCCTTGAAATAAACCTCCCCGAGTGTCATGGTATGGGAACCATGAGCTGGTCTCAGTTTCTTGAAATAAACCTCCCCGAGCGTCATGGTATGGGAACCATGAGCTGGTCTCAGTTTCTTGAAATAACTTCCCCACGCCTCATGGTTTGTTTGCCACGAACGGGTCTCAGTCTTCTGATGTAAAACCTCCCCGAGCGTCATGGTGTGTTTGCCATGAGCTGGTCTCAGTCTCTTCCTGAAATGATGAAAACTCATGAGAGCATCTTCACAGGGGATTGAAAATTTTGTAGATTGTAGAATCATTGTAGATTGTAGATGTTGATGTAGACGTTGTAGAATTTCTTGGCTGTGAGCCATAATGTATTGTAAATTGTAGAACTTCTTAGCTGTGAGCCATAATGTGTTGTAAATGTAATTGAGATTGTAAAACTTCACCGGGGATCTTCAGGAGAAATGCGAGCTGGTTGAATTGTAAAGTATGTCTTCTCAAATAAAGAGAGACTAATGAAATAAGCTTCCTTGACTTCTCCGGGGAGATGTTGCTTGACGGAAATAAACTTGTGTGATGAACTCGCTGGGGAATACATTCCTGAGGAGCATCCTAGCTGTGTGAATTCTCTAATAAAGAGAAATATTTGTAAGGTTTTCCATTTCTGTCGCGGTGAAATTTGAATACCAAACTATTGATTAGTTTGAATCTTTAATTCATTTTGCAACCGAACTTTGATTTGTCCAAAGGAAGGGATAAAGATCGAAATTCCCACAATGCAATGCAAATGCAAGGTTTAGAGAGTTATAGGTTCGGGGGTTGGTTAAACTTAGGGAAGGTACTAGCATCCTAAGTTTCTGTAGTACTATACAGGAACCTCTTGTTTTATGTTTGTTTATTGCTAAGTGTTTATCTGCTTAAGGTTGAAAGACCTAGGGGGTTTATTTCTAAGTATACTCGATAAGACATCGCATCTAATGCCTACATATCCTTACGAGAGTGGAATCAGAGTATTTGTAGTTCCCCTAAAAGGTTTGAGGAGTTCTTTGACTGTGGTCAAAGCTCCTACGAGTTTAGGGTAGTTGATTGATTGATTTTGGGAGAAGAGATGCGTTGTCATTTTAAGGGAGATTTAACCGCCACAAGTAGTAGGAAAATAGTTTTTGCATCGTCTTAAGAGAAGGGCTCAAGTACTCGGATATAGATCTACGAGGTACGCCTCTATTTCTCTTAAGGCAAAGTTCCTACGGTATTGATTGTATTGATGTGGGGTGGAGATTCTATCTCGCTTAAGATGATTAACATTTATTTCTCTATTGGGTTTGAATATTGTTGTATTTGTTGATTTTTTGTTTCTATGTTGTAAAGGATAACGGTCCTTCCTATGGGGTAGGATCTATCCTAGATATCAACTTGAATGGGATCAAGGATCATGGGGAATATGATGCAAATGATGTGCACTACACACGATTGTTAAATTATGTGTAGGTTTTTCCTTTGGACGGAATGCAATACAGAAATATAAATTGCGATAATGAAAATTGTTGTAATGTAAATTGCGGAAAGTAAAGCCATACACACGCATGAAAGCGCTAAGGTGTAGGTGAGTGAATTGTGAGCGCGTGCGTGAACGGAGAGAAGTTGTAAGCGTGCTCGATAGGATTAGGTTGGTAGAGGTTGACCATAAGAGGGATATTGGATCGATTTTAAATTGGTGTGAGATTAATTGATTTCTTTACGAAAAATGTTGTATTATTTATGAATTGATTTTATTAATAAAACTTGAGATGATAAATTAATTTGAGAAAAAAGATCATTTGATTTATTATATTTTTTTAGTGAGATTGATTTTTAAGGAAATGTTGAATTTGATTTTAAGAAAGTGTTATATTACTTTTAATAGAGATTTTATTATTAAAATTGTTTTAGTCATCAATAAAATTAAATTATTTAGAAAAGGTCCTTTTAAAATTATAATAGAATAAATTATTTATTAAACAAATTGGTTACTAAAGAGAAGTTTATCTATTTTAATAAAAGGTCATATTTTATATTATATTATAAAAAATTTATTGAATTGATTAAATAAAAATTGAAATAATAATTAGAAATAATTTGTTTAAAATAAACTAAATAAATAAACAAGGGTGGAATTTAAATAAAATAGGTTTTTATTAGTTTGTTTAATTAAAAAGATTATTAGATTTTAAACCGGAGGGATTAAGAGTTTTAAATGGATTAGTTAGCAAAAATTAGGTGAGTTAATGGTGGTTTACTGGGTTAATGAGGGATTAGGAGACGAATTGATCGTATGCGTGCAGGAATATGGGTTTACGGTGGGCAGCAGTTTACATTACAACAATTTTCATTATCGCAATTTATATTTCCGTATTTCATTTCGTCCAAAGGAAAAACCTACACATAATTCAACAATCGTGTGTAGTGCACATCATTTGCATCATATTCCCCATGATCCTTGATCCCATTCAAGTTGATCTCTAGGATAGATCCTACCCCATAGGAAGGACCGTTATCCTTTACAACATAGAAACAAAAAATCAACAAATGCAACAATATTCAAACCCAATAGAGAAATAGATGTTAATCATCTTAAGCGAGATAGAATCTCCACCCCACATCAATACAATCAATACCGTAGGAACTTTACCTTAAGAGAAATAGAGGCGTACCTCATAGATCTATATCCGAGTACTTGAGCCATTCTCTTAAGACGATGCAAAGACTATTTTCCTACTACTTGTGGCGGTTAAATCTCCCTTAAAATGACAACGCATCTCTTCTCCCAAAATCAATCAATCAACTACCCTAAACTCGTAGGAGCTTTGACCACAGTCAAAGAACTCCTCAAACCCTTTAGGGGAACTACAGATACTCTGATTCCACTCCCGTAAGGATATGTAGGCATAAGATGCGATGTCTTATCGAGTATACTTAGAAATAAACCCCCTAGGTCTTTCAACCTTAAGCAGATAAACACTTAGCAATAAACAAACATAAAACAAGAGGTTCCTGTAGAGTACTACATAAACTTAGGATGCAAGTACCTTCCCTAAGTTTAACCAACCCCCGAACCTATAACTCTCTAAACCTTGCATTTGTATTGCATTGTGGGAATTTCGATCTTTATCCCTTCCTTTGACAAATCAAAGTTCGGTTACAAAATGAATTAAAGATTCAAACTAATCAATAGTTTGGTATCCAAATTTCACCGCGACAGAAATGGCGACTTCACTGGGGATGGGCAAACTGTCATATGTCGTTTTGAATGAAATCTTGATTAAAACGAGTTGCTCAAATAAAGAGATCGCTTGCAATCTAGACATAAATTATTGAGAAGATGTTGCAATATTGTTGGAGAAATATTTGTCTTCAATAATTATAAAGAAAGACCCTTCCTGGGGAGCCAAGTGCAAAATAAATGCCTGTTGAATCCAAACTCAAAAGTTAGAGATGTCCACAATGTGATTGCCAGGGACCAAAGTTCAGTTCAGGAAATATCTGAAGAGAAACCGTTAAACAAGACTCGACCGTTGAGGTATGAACTCAAATGGGATATGCTGAAACAACCGTCTTCCACGAGGATCAATCTTCGTGGGGAAACAGAAATGTTATGCTTTTTCCGCCTAGGGCTGACAACTTCTAATTGGAAGGAGAAGACGCGCCCAACCACTCGAGGATAAACACAATCGAAGCGACAGAACAAACAAACACAAAGATGCAAAATGTACATGCCATGCTATCTATCTATATGTTATGCATATGCTTATGCTGACAAAACAAACGGACAGAGGAAACCGGAGATGAAATAAACATCTCGAAGCAAACATCTGACCAATCTTCAAAGATAGAAGTATCACTGGAGATAGGTGGAGAATCAAATATGGGATCACAATCCTACTTCAAGGCTTCAAAACTTCTTATGGGGAATAGAGAATATTCCACTTGGGGATGTAATATCTTGAACCTAAAGGGTTGAAGATGAGAATAGAGATCTACCAGGGGTGGATCAAACTCATAATTGGAGAAACTCCATAAATATCCGCTTCACTGGAGAGATTCTAGCTGGAGAACTGTAGATGGAAATACCCAAACTGAAGTTTCACAGGGGATAAAATAAATATCCACTTCCACGGGGAAACTTGGGTAAAATAGTTGTTGAATATGTTGGAGTCGAAACTTCGATGGGGATGAAATAAACATCTGCTTTGCTGGAGAAGATTGGCATTGTGAAGAATCCTCTGAGGAATGAAATATGTCTACTTCATTGGGAAGGTGAAGTTGGAGAAGATCCACTAAGGATTAAACATCATCCACTTCATTTAAGAGGTGAAGTCAAACAGATCATTAAGAATTTTGCATCAAAAAGCTTCGTCGGAGAAATGTCATGGCCACCAGAAGTAAAATACCGGGGACATGAAGGTTGCTGAAAATTTGTATTGAAGACTGCGTGGTAGTCGCCATTTTAAACAATAGTTTGTTGCACATGGATAAGATAATCTTTGTTTTTCAGATGTCCCAAGTTATTGGTTATAATAATAAATCATCTTAAGAGGATTTTACAGAAAACATGGCATCTAAATGCCCCATGTTTTCAAACTCTTGTAGAGATTCGCCGAATCTCGACGCAACTGGCTCTGATTGACGATATTATGACCAAGTCTTCAAAAAAGTAGCTCTTAAATAATTCAGACTAGCATAGAACAAACCACTTGGAAACAAACTTGCCCCAGGTCGGCGGAGTTTGCAAGTTGTGATAGAACAAACTTAATGTTGATGCTCGCATACAAAATTTTCTATGACCTCGGCAAAGATCAACATGTATGAAATGTTAATTCTGAAACCGTTAATGCAACATATATGTTTGTCTTGGAGTTTTGAAAAGAGGTATCCCAATAACTGGTGACCGAAATCACTAGTTAGGATATAAATTAATTTTTATAAAGCCAACGAAAATCGAGCATAACTCAATAGGAGTCAGGAAACATTATCTCACCGAGTATGCTTTCAAAGTAAACCTTACTTCAATTAGGACTTTGAAAGGTTGTATCAGTTTAGTTTACAATTTGTAAAACAAAGGGAATAAGGGTCAAACCTTATGTACCCGCCCATTTTGAAAGATGTACATTTTCTTTTGTGGAAAAGTTTAAATGTTCAATCAAGCTGATTAAAAATTGCACCAGGCTAAAAATGAGATTGAAACATGGTTAAAGAAGAATTAACCGCTTTATATCTCTGGTGTTAAGGAGGTTTGAAATAATGCCTTACATCATCAGCAGGTTAATTCGAAAGCATACATCAAGAGATCATACGCTTTACTTCGTCATCCTCCTTCCAATCCTTTCTCAAGGTGAGGAGGTTGGGTGAAGTTAGCATTATAAAATTATGAAGAAAATTTTAGGAGTGAATACAAATGGATTTCTTCAAGACAAACACTTACTGCATTACTTATTCAAAATAACATGTTCTTACGTGCCAATTATGCTTTTAATCAAAGAAATAAAACACGAAAGCGAACGAAAATAAATAGGTGATCAGCATAACAGTGTTCCATTCACGACTGGGCTTCCTCCTTTGAAGGTTAGCACTTCGTCATCTACCATTTCTTGGACTTTCTCCTGAAAGACTTTGCACTCTTCAATCGAATGCCCCAACACCCCATCATGAAATTCACAGCTGGCGTTCGGGTTGAACCACGGTGGGTGAGACTTCATGATTCTAGTCTTTCTGGGTGTCATTACTGAGTTTCTAGCAAAATAAAACCATAGTTGGCTGTAAGTCATTGGGATAAGATCAAACCAACGAGTTTCTTCTTTCGGGATACTCAGAGGTGCCTTATGATTCTGAAAACCGTCTTTGAACCTGTTGATTCGGATGCTGATCTGGAGATGCCACCCTTCGTTTATGAGGTAGTCGTCGTCTGCACTGAGCAGGCACCACATACTGATGTTGAGGATAAAGTACTGGAACTAGATCCGGCAAGATTTCATTAACATCAACACTTCCTTCCTCTAGGGAATCATCAACTGAAATTTCTTCATCAGCTTGGTTATTCAAGTCATCTTGAATTCTTCCACTTTTGAGTGCATTCTCAATATTTACTCCAACTTCTACAATCTTGGAGAAGTCTAATGGCACAACGCCTACCATCCTATCATAATAAGAGCCTGGAAGCGTTCTTAGAAACATCTTGCTTAATTCTTTCTCTTGAAGTGGTGAATGAATTTGGGCTGCCAACTCTTTCCATCGCTGAGCATACTCCCTGAAAGATTCATCATCATTCTTACTCATTCTTGTCAGTTGATCACTGTCTGGAGCGATATCCAAATTGTAATTGTATTGCTTCACGAAAGCATCGACTAAGTTTCTCCAAGATTGAATACAGTTCCTTTGTAGCTTCATATACCATATCAAGGATGCCCCAGATAAGCTTTCTTGAAAGCAGTGCATCATCAATTCGTCATCGTCAACATAAGCAGCCATCTTTCGACAAAACATCGTCAAATAGTATCTTGGACAACTAACACCCTTGTCCACTTCAAAGACAGGCATCTTGAACTTCGGAGGAATAATTACGCCTGGAACCAGACATAGGTCACGAGCATCAAGATCAGATGCACCAGCTCATTTCATCATTTTCAATTGTTCTTTAAAATCACATAATTCTTTCTCCATTGCTATGAATCTTGGATCATCCGTCTTCATCTTAGCATGAACATCCGGAGGATTTGGTATACTTTGTGGAAACTCGGAAACTCTTTTATCACCTTGAACAACCAAGTTATCTTGCACAGGCTGAGGTTGTGTAGGAACATCCACTTGTTAAACAAAGTCGTCAGAAGGAAGATCAAATAACGGATTAGTCACAATTCTGAAGTCAGTCATGGGATCTATATCTTTGTTCTCTTTACTATCCTTCAATAATACTTCGAGCTTGGTCAGACGGTCGAGATGTCAACTGACAGACAAAGACAGAAGACCGGATGAGCCACAGAAGAGGAGAGACACATGCATATGCAAAATGCTAAATGAAGGATGCTAATGCAAGAATGCAGAATGAAAGGTTTCATGGAACTAAGTTCTTATAAACGTTACAGAGTACCAAAGAAAATCCATTTTTTATTTTTTTTGACATCAGATTACAAGTAAATATTCTTATAAGAGTCCTGACATAATAGCTAAATAAAAGCTAAATAAGTCCTAAGGAAGTCCTTCATCGCACTTGTTGATTTGTTCTTCCACTTGGATCTTCTTGAAGATAAGTTGTCCATGATCAACGTCTAAAGATTAGTTTGATAGAGGAAAATAAATCATCCATCCCTTCTTTCGTTCTTGTTGGAAAATGAGAAATGAATCCCTTGTTTACTGGGATCTTCAATGTTGACGAAAGTTTCTTTTGAAATTCTATTGATCCTTAATGATGAGGGAAGCCTCTTGTATTTGTCTTTTGAGTTTTCTTGATTCCTCAACTAGTGCACTTACCTTCCTTAGGTCATCCAAGTTGGGACTCTTAGAAGAATATTTCAAAATATTTCTTTTGTAATCCCTATTGGTTCTATAATGTTTATAAATAAACTCGGAATTCCATGAAACCAATGCAATATGATGCTTTATGAATGTAACAAACACAGGTAAGCACATAGAGACATAAAGATAAACAAACAAGGGAGACCCTAGGTTTGCAACGAGCATGGAGTAAAGGGTATACCCATTCCCAAAGGATGTGGACTAAAGGTTTATTGTACCTGCAGAACAAGGTTCTAAAAGGGGTCCCAAAGTCACTAGCCCATCTGTTGGATATTATCAACTTCCCAATTACTCGGTGATTAATAATATTCTCAAGAGAACTTCTTTTGAGTGTAGCATCGCGTAGCACTATTTCGAGAGTACTCCCTCATAGTCCCGCACTACATCCTAATAAAGGCCAAAGTGGGGTTAAAGGTAACTACGGTCCTCAATATCATAGACTCCAATCGAAAATAGTAAAAGTCTTCACGATTACTCGTTCAACCGAACCACTTTCGAAAGGGTCTCAACTGAGCGTGATTTTCAAGTCAACTTGGTCGGGATTCAACTCCCTATAAGTCTCGTCGAACATATCACTATCCTATCTTAAGTTCACTCAAGTCCGGGTGTAGGACTTTGTCTCACCACTCAAAGGTATCAACCTAAAGGCAGTAAACAAATAAGTAAACAATTATACAAATAACACATATAAAGTAATAAACAAGTAAAAACAAGATAGGGAAACCCACTGATTCTTCCCCAGTGAAGTCGCCATTTCTGTCACGGTGAAATTTGGATACCAAACTATTGATTAGTTTGAATCTTTAATTCATTTTGCAACCGAACTTTGATTTGTCCAAAGGAAGGGATAAAGATCGAAATTCCCACAATGCAATGCAAATTCAAGGTTTAGAGAGTTATAGGTTCGGGGGTTGGTTAAACTTAGGGAAGGTACTAGCATTCTAAGTTTCTGTAGTACTCTACAGGAACCTCTTGTTTTATGTTTGTTTATTGCTAAGTGTTTATCTTCTTAAGGTTGAAAGACTTAGGGGGTTTATTTCTAAGTATACTCGATAAGATATCGCATCTTATGCCTACATATCCTTACGGGAGTGGAATCAGAGTATTTGTAGTTCCCCTAAAGGGTTTGAGGAGTTCTTTGACTGTGGTCAAAGTTCCTACGGGTTTAGGGTAGTTGGTTGATTGATTTTAGGAGAAAAGACGAGTTGTCATTTTAAGGGAGATTTCACCGCCACAAATTGTAGGAAAATAGTCTTTGCATCATCTTAAGAGAAGGGCTCAAGTACTCGGATATTAATCGACGAGTACGCCTCTATCTCTCTTAAGGCAAAGTCCCTACATATTGATTGTATTGATGTGGGGTGGAAGTTCTATATCGCTTAGGATGATTAACATCTTTCTCTAATGTGTTGAATAATTGTATTGAGTTGATTGTGTTTTGTCTAAGTTGTAAAGTAAAGACAAAGGTCCTCCTATAGGGTAGGATATGTCTTAAAAGATCGACTTGAAGGAGCAAGGATCAAGGGGAGTATGATGCAAATGATGTGCACTACACACAATTGTTGAATCATGTGTAGGTTTTTCCTTTGGACGGAATGCAATGCGATGCAGTAAATGTAAATTGCGGAAGATAAATAGCGGTAAAGTAAAATGCGGATAAAATAAAAGCAAATAGATAAAACACACACAAACACATGAAAGCGCTAAGTGAGTGAAAGTGTGAATAGTGAATGTTCGAGTGGAGACGTATGGAGACGTAAGCGTGCTCGATTGATTGAATTAAGTTATTGATTTTAGACGGATTGATTTGAAAAAAGGGTTGAATTGATTTTAAGGAATTAGATTAGATCATTCGTGAAAAATGGTTATGAACTAGAATTTTAGTGAAATTTGAATTAATTAGGTTTTATAAATTAAATAAGTTTGGATAGAAATAATTTGATATAAATAATGATTTAGTAAATAAAAGGTTTTAGTAAGTAAAAAAAGTTATATTATTAAATATGTTTTTTTAATTATTATCATAAAAGATAAATAATTAATTTAAATTATAAAAGGTTCTTTATTATTATTTGTTTCAAAAGTTATTTTAAAAAAATGGTTTTTTTTAGGAAATGAGCAAAATATATTATTAAGAAAAGGGGAATTAAAATTGATGAATAAATTTATTAAATAAATGGTAAAGTGAATAACTTATTAAATAAATTATTAGTTTGTTCTTAAAGTTAATTTTTTTATATAAAAAGGATGGTTAATTAATTGGTTCTTTAATTAAATAAAAGAAAATAAAGATAATATTGATTGAAAATGGGTTAATTAAAGGTTTAATTAATTAATTAATAAAACGTTGATTACCGAATTAACTAAAGGGTTTATTAATTAAATTAAAACTAAATTAAATAATTATGTTAAATAAATGCTGATTAAAGGTTTTAGGTGAGATTAAATGGAGGTTAATTAAGGGTTTAATTAATAGATTAGGGGGTGCGCCTGATCACGTGATGCGCAGGCAGTGAGGGTGTTTGATGGGTGCGCGATAGGGGGGCCGTGAGATTAGATATGTTGGGGATCCTGAGGTGTTGAGTGAGGGTGCATGTGAATTAGTGTGTGTATGTGCAATATATGTGATTACAAGTACAAAACAGAATTAAAAAAAGGGAAGGAACCCTAGTTCCCAAATCTCCTCTCTGCCACTGGTCCTTCTTCCTCTCTCCTTCTTGTCTTCTTCTTCCTCAATCTTCTCCTTCTTCCATCGCTATTTTCGCCCTTCACTTTGCTCGATACTTCTTCTTCTCTGTCTCCACCGTTCTCTCCCTTCTATTTCTTCATTTTTTTCCGCTTAAACAAACAACAAATTAACGTTAGCCAAAAGGAAGGAAGTCTCACGTTTTGATTGGTTTCGCAGGTTCTGAAGGCAGTTGTCACAGGCGATTGTGGAAACGGAGCATAAGTTTGTGGTCCGCGAAGGTGATATCCTGGCGGCTGAAGAATGATTTCTGGCGAGGCGGTTTCGACGGTGAAAACAAAGATGAGTTTCCCCCTTTCTGATTTCCTTTTAGGGTTCGATCTGGGTTTTCTTATGTTTCGAATTTTTCTTCTCTTGATGTGGTGTCCCCCTTCTCGAATCCGGTTGTGGCTTTCTTGGTCTTGTGTGGTGAATATCAATTATGATGATTAACTCTTGAAACTGTGATTTATACGATTGTTGATGCAGGATTCGAAGACTTCTCTTTGGTCAAGATGCTTTCAAAACATGGCTTATTTCTCTCTGAGCTTGGAATGCTGTACTATGTTACCTGGGTGATTAATTCTTCAAAACAGTCGCAACAGCAATTCACACAACAAGGTTCAAAAGTCTTGTTTGTGATGTACACTGGTTACCCAGGAAAGGGATTAACGGGTCGTGAAAGTGGCGTACTGGTTTTAGCAATGAAGGCTTTTATTTTTCTTAATACAAACTTGGTTCATGTAGTTCTAACTGGTGTAATTATTATGTACGACATAATTCCATGGCTCTTGTGTTACGACTTCCATTTGATATAGACAACCTCTTCTTCTTATTTTGCTAATGATGCTTAAGGGATTTGTACCGTCACTTCTCATGATGGCCATGTAGGCTTTGTAATTTACCTTGTTATTCCTACTGGCACCTTAAATTGTGGATGAGATTCTATGGAAGTTTGAATCCTTGTCACTTTCTACCTTTATGCTTTTGAATTGGATTTCTTCTATGATCAAAAGGGGCTTTGGATTGTAGCAATAAAATATAACGGGCCTTGAATTGTAAAGACTTGTGCATTGTCGTAACTTAAGGACCTTTGACTCATTACTAGAATTTGAACGCGAAGTGGAAATTTACTCGTGGAGCTGGCCTTAAACAAATTAAACTGATGTAGTAACGTCCTCATTTGTCATCTTGAAATCATTAAATAAATCCCCAACACACATGACGATATGCCCACACTTAATCTCCAAGTACAAACTATCATAAGGAATCCATCACGCCAATGCATAGCCAAAGTAAATTGAACCATCGAGACCAACATGTCTTTGTGATGCTTGATTGTGAGAGTGAGTATCATCCACACTCGAAAATAATGTACCTGCACAAGTCAGTTAGTCGCACACAAAAGTAGAGAGATAAAGAGGTGGAATCTTAAGGTCAAAAATTAGGGTGCAACAGATGCCCCTATTTAAGTTACTCCTATTTGGAGATATGGAGATTGAAATCTTCGTCTCGACGAGATAGGAGGGACTTAAATATAAACATTGCATGAATTTTTGGCCCTAAGAAGCCACCAAATGATATGCAACGATATGAAATGCAAGACAAAGGATCCTGCGGAGAAATGATGCCACAGGGGAAAAAAACTAGACACGACAGACGGGAAGAACAAGCTCAACAAAGCGAGACTCCATGGGGAAAGATTGACAATCACAATGTATCTGTAAATATGTTGTAAGGAACTTGCGAGAAAATCCACTTGAAGAATTGCGAGGAAATCCACTTGAAGAACCTGTTGTATAGGTCAAATGCAATTGATTCAAGATATCATCTGTAGGAGTCTACTGGCAAGACTTGAGAATACTTTTTCCAAGGTATCTACTGTCAAAATTTGTAAGGAATCTACTGTCGAGATTCTATGTTGAAGTTGCTGGAGATATACTTCTGACGAAGTCCTCTTGAAATCTACTGCCGAGGTCCTCTAGAAATCTACTGCCGAGATTAACCAGGAAATGAAATAGAACTACCTACTGCCGAGGTCTTCTGGGAATCTACAGCCGAGATTAACCAGGAAATGAAATAGAACTACCTACTGCCGAGGTCTGCTGGTAATCTACTGCCGAGATTAGCCATGAAGTAAGATGTCTTTGAATAAATTGAATATCTTGTTTGAAAAATAGTGTAAACAAAACCTCCCTCCGCCTCATGGTCTTGATGCCATAAACGGGTCTCAGTTTCCTTGAAATAAACCTCCCCGAGCGTCATGGTATGGGAACCATGAGCTGGTCTCAGTTTCTTGAAATAACTTCCCCACACCTCATGGTTTGTTTGCCACGAACGGGTCTCAGTCTTCTGATGTAAAACCTCCCCGAGCGTCATGGTGTGTTTGCCATGAGCTGGTCTCAGTCTCTTCCTGAAATGATGAAAACTCATGAGAGCATCTTCACAGGGGATTGAAAATTTTGTAGATTGTAGAATCATTGTAGATTGTAGATGTTGATGTAGACGTTGTAGAATTTCTTGGCTGTGAGCCATAATGTATTGTAAATTGTAGAACTTCTTAGTTGTGAGCCATAATGTGTTGTAAATGTAATTGAGATTGTAAGACTTCACCGGGGATCTTCAGAAGAAATGCGAGCCGGTTGAATTGTAAAGTATGTCTTCTCAAATAAAGAGAGACTAATGAAATAAGCTTCCTTGACTTCTCCGGGGAGATGTTGCTTGACGGAAATAAACTTGTGTGATGAACTCGCTAGGGAATACATTCCTGAGGAGCATCCTAGCTGTGTGAATTCTCGAATAAAGAGAAATATTTGTAAGGTTTTCCATTTCTGTCGCGGTGAAATTTGAATACCAAACTATTGATTAGTTTGAATCTTTAATTCATTTTACAACCGAACTTTGATTTTTCCAAAGGAAGGGATAAAGATCGAAATTCCCACAATGCAATGCAAATGCAAGGTTTAGAGAGTTATAGGTTCGGGGGTTGGTTAAACTTAGGGAAGGTACCAGCATCCTAAGTTTCTGTAGTACTCTATAGGAACCTCTTGTTTTATGTTTGTTTATTGCTAAGTGTTTATCTGCTTAAGGTTGAAAGACCTATGGGATTTATTTTTAAGTATACTCGATAAGACATCGCATCTTATGCCTACATATCCTTACGGGAGTGGAATCAGAGTATCTGTAGTTCCCCAAAAGGGTTTGAGGAGTTCTTTGACTGTGGTGAAAGCTCCTACGAGTTTAGGGTAGTTGATTGATTGATTTTGGGAGAAGAGATGCGTTGTCATTTTAAGGGAGATTTAACCGCCACAAGTAGTAGGAAAATAGTCTTTGCATCGTCTTAAGATAAAGGCTCAAGTACTCGGATATAGATCTACGAGGTACACCTTTATCTCCATCCCACATCGATACAATCAATGCCGTAGGAACTTTGCCTTAAGAGAGATAGAGGCGTACCTCGTAGATCTATATCCGAGTACTTGAGCCCTTCTCTTAAGACGATGCAAAGACTAATTTCCTACTACTTGTGGCGGCTAAATCTCCCTTAAAATGACAACGCATCTCTTCTCCTAAAATCAATCAATCAACTACCCTAAACTCGTAGGAGCTTTGACCACAGTCAAAGAACTCCTCATACCCTTTAGGAGAACTACAGATTCTCGGATTCCACTCCCGTAAGGATATGTAGGCATAAGATGCAATGTCTTATCGAGTATACTTAGAAATAAATGTTAGAACACATATTGGTTCTTAATAATATCTATATGTTTTGATGATAACTATTATGAAATTTTGTAATTAAGAATTATATACTCTAAAATTTGCTTAAGAGTTTTTACTGTAGATATTAAAGTAATTATCACTCCAGAAGCAAATCAGAACTGAACATAAGAAATATGCTAGACTCTGAAGCGTCAGATGCATCCACTAGAAGATTCTGAAAGCTGCCATCAGAAGATCTTGAGCAGAAGCTCCAGAAGGATCTGAAGCAGAAGCTCCAGAAGAATCTGAAGCAAGTCAGAAGCATCTGAACCAAAGAAGAATTCTGTATGAAGAGTTTTCAAAGCATAGTTACTACTGAAGATTCTGAAAGTACTAAAGTTGCCAGTACTGAGGATCTGACTCAAATATGCTCTGAACTTACACACGCTAAAAGCACACCTGCTGCAAAGACTCTGATTCAGCAAAACTCTGATCAACATCAGAAGGCTCTGATCAAATTAGACTCTGATGAATCTTGCTGAAATTTGAAGAAGAAGAATTCAAAGATTATGTCCGTTGGAATAATCCAAACGACTCTTTCCTTATTTATTCTAGACACAAGAACACAGACAAAAAGGATTTCTCTGTGCTTTCTTCTTCTAGGAAAGGTCACTTGATGTGAAGACAAAAAGGCTCAGACCTTTTGGTACACTCTTCTCAACGTGAAGTCCTCTTAGATCAAGCTGCCTATAAAAGCAAGTCTTCACCCATCTTCTTCAGTTGACGTTTTACCTGAAAAGAAATCAATATTCAAAGCTCTCATACTATTCACGTTCTTTCTAGAATTAATTTCTTTGTTCTTAATATTAAGTGAAAAATCACAGTTGTGATAAAGCTTTATTAGAAGCAATTTAAACACTTGTATTTGTTATTACATTTGATTGTAAGAAAACCTTAAGAAGATCCAGTTAGGATCAGTAGTTCTTGAGAAGACTTTGAACAGTTGTTCTTAGTGCTTACTATTGTAATCAGTTGATTAAATAGTGGATTAGTCCTTGTTTGAGAAAGGCAAATCACTCTAGGAAGGGTGGACTGGAGTAGTTAAGTTCAACGAACCAGGATAAAAATACTTGATTTTTTATTTCTAAGTTTTTATCTTCATACTTATTCAACCCCCCTTCTAAGTATTTTCTCACCTTCAGTTGGTATCAGAGCTCCGGTTCTGTGTGTGCTACCACTTCACAGTGACAGTAAAGATCCAGTGAGAAAAACTTTGATACATATTTGGTTGTTACTATGGCTGATAATACTATGTCTAACGTTAATAACAAATATGAAGAAAGGGACAGAATCAGCACTAAACCCTCTATGTTTGATGGGGAGAAATTTGATTATTGGAAAGACAGGATTGAAAGTTTTTTCCTTGGATATGATGCTGATTTATGGGATCTGGTCATAGATGGATATGTTCATCCCACTGATGGGAATGGCAAGAAAGTGGACAGAAAATCTATGGCAGATGCTCAGAAGAAGAAATTTAGAAATCACCACAAGGCCAGAACAATATTGTTAAATGCAATATCTCACACTGAGTATGAAAAAATTACAAATAGGGAAACTGCATTTGACATGTTTGAATCCTTAAAGATGACTCATGAGGGAAAATCTCAAGTTAAGGAAACAAAGGCTCTGGCTCTAATCCAGAAGTATGAAGCCTTCAAGATGGAAGACTCTGAATCTGTTGAAGCTATGTTCTCCAGATTTCAAATACTTACAGCTGGACTAAAGGTTCTGGATAAAGGATACTCTACTGCTGATCATGTGAAAAAGATCATCAGAAGCTTACCTACCAGATGGAGACCTATGGTGACTGCGCTGAAAATGGCTAAAGATCTGAACAAGATCTCCTTAGAGGAACTAATCAGTTCACTAAGAAGTCATGAAATTGAACTTGAGGAAGATGAACCTCAAAAGAAAGGTAAATCTGTTGCTTTAAAATCTAATAAATCTGCTAAAGCATTGCAGGTAATAGAGGAAAGCTCTGAAGAATCCTCATCTAAAGATGAAGATGAACTATCCATGCTATCTAGAAGAATAAACAAACTCTGGAAGTATAAAGGAAAGAAGTTCAGAAACTTCAGGAAGCCTGACCAAAGAAAAGAATCTTCTGGACACAGAAGATCTGGCAAAAAGGAGGTTGTCTGTTATGAATGTAAAGAACCTGGACATTACAAAAATGAATGTCCAAAGGTGCTGAAAGACAAGCCTAAAAGAAAATCTGATAAGAAGAAAAAGGTTCTAATGGCCACCTGGGATGATTCAGTGCATCTGAATCTGAATCTGAGTCAGAAGAGGAATGTGCCAATGTAGCCCTGATGGCAGACATAGAAGATCAGGAGGAAGGAACTTCAGGATCTGAATCTGACTCTGACGCTGAAGAGGTAATGGCTAAACTCACTAAAGAAGAACTTATCAAAGTGTTATCAGAAGTTCTGAAGAGCTATAACAATATTAAGCTCAAATACAAGAAGCGTCAAAGCAATCTTGTATCTGAGAATAATATTCTCAAATTAAAAGTAGCTGAGCTAAATGAAAAGAACTTAAAATTGAAAAATGATTCTGAATTAGCTCAACAAAACTCTGATTCTGAAACTGAATCTGAATGCAAAAATATTTTGGAAAAATATGATTATAGCTTTTAGAAGTTTCTTGCTAAAAGCATAGACAGAAGCAAAATGGCTTCTATAATCTATGGAGTTAGCAGAAATAACAGAAAAGGAATTGGATATGAATCTTCCTCTGGAAAGGATTTAAATCCAAAACATGTTGATAAAATTATCATAAAAAAGACTCCTTTATATTCCCACTTTAAATTTGGTCACTTGAATGATATTGAACAAACACGTTCTGAAAAGAGTATTCATGTCTTTAAATCTAAGGCTAGTCAGAATAAACCTTATGTTGAAAAATAGAAGTTTAGACAAACCTTCAGAACAACTAACCCTAAAGGACCCAAGAAGATCTGGGCACCTAAAAGTAAAATAATTCCTGTTGCAGATATTCTTAGCAACAAGGTCAGGACGCCAATCATGGTACCTGGACTCTGGATGCTCGCGACACATGATAGGAGAAAGGTCTATGTTCCAAAGTCTGGAGCTTAGATCTGGAGGTGATGTGAAATTTGGAGGGAATCAGAAGGGCAAGATCATTGGATCTGGCACCATTGGAAATGGTAAACTTCCCTCTATTACTAATGTTTTACTTGTTGAAGGGTTAAAGCATAACTTATTGTCCATAAGTCAAAGACTCCCATGCATCCAACTAGCTCACTAGGCAAGGAAGACGTAAGTAAGAAAGTAGATCAGAAACTCTACAGAGGTATGATAGGATCTCTTCTTTACTTAACTGCTTCTAGACCTGACATATTGTTCAGTATATGCTTGTGTGCTAGATTCCAATCAGATCCTAGAGAATCACACTTGACAGCTGTCAAGAGGATTCTAAGGTATCTGAAAGGTACTTCTAATGTGGGTTTGTGTTACAGAAAATCTGATGATTTCAAATTAGTTGGATTCTGTGATGCTGACTACGCTGGAGACAGAGTGGAAAGGAAAAGTACTTCTGGAAGTTGTCAATTTCTAGGAAGAAATCTAATCTCTTGGTACAGCAAGAAGCAACCCACAATTGCACTATCAACCACAGAGGCAGAATATATTGCTGCTGCTGGATGTAGCACGCAGATGCTCTGGATGAAAAGTCAGCTAGAAGACTATCAGATATTTGAAAGTAACATTTTTATATTCTGTGATAATACTTCTGCTATATGTTTGTCTAAAAACCCCATTTTACACTCTAAGGCAAAACATATAGAAATTAAGCATCATTTCATCAGAGACTATGTTCAGAAGGGAATTATAAATTTGGCCTTTGTTGATACAGATCATCAATGGGCAGATATTTTCACAAAAACCCTTGTTGAAGATAGATTCAAATTTATTCTGAAAAATATTGGTATGGATCTTTGTCCAGAATAATATTTGTCAGAAGCAAATTTTACAGATGCAAAAATGCTTAATGCTCTGAAGTATTTCTTCTGATTACTTACTCATTTCCTTTAATTATCTTTTTTTGTGTGAAACTTTGAACTAACAATACTTAGAGGATCTGAATGTTGGTTAACGTTTCATTTCTCAAGGGAATTCAGAAGCACATGCAAGCAAACACGTGTCACTCTGAATCTGCAAAGGTGGCGTGTACACTACTGAAGAGACGTTTGAGGTGAAGTTTGAATAGTGAAAATCTTGATTTTCCCCCCAAATTGTCAGAATCAATAAATGCTTGAAATGATTTTTATTCCTTTTCATTAAATGCTTTGTGTGAACATGCTTTTATCTGACTGTTTGTATGCCTAAGTGTTTAAGTATAAATATCACACTTCTCACCACTTTCACACTTTTCACATCTCAATCGTTTATGCATTTCTGTCTTCTCTTCTCTCTTCACAAAAACCCTAAGCGTTTTACAAACTCACCTTCAATGGCAACTTCTTCATCCACTGCTGCTTGATGACGAGAAAACGCATCGATTATATTGCTAGGTTTCATTAACGTTTTATCGCATATTCACCGTTTTAACACTCGATTTCTCGAGTTTTTCTTACCATTTTGCAGGTACATCATTATATGGAGCTAAATCATGAATTAAGAGCAAAAGGAACAAAAGAAACCATAAAGAGATGAAGAAATGAAGAAGCCTGCAAAAGACTGCATAATTTGTTGCAGCCACGACCGTCACAAGGGTGTCACGACCGTGACACCCCAATTTGAGCCATCACGACCGTAAGAGAGTGGTCACGACCGTGACACTTAAAAACCACAAGTTACGAACGTGAAGACCTTGTCACGACCGTGACAAGGGTAAAATTAGGTTTTTGACTCAGACTACGTCAAGGCATTACGTGAAGACCATTTCTCCTATTGGCATTACGTGAAGACCATTTCTCCTATTTTGTTGCCACGTTCCTGCATTCCTTCCACAAATTCAGCAAGGCCCATGCAACAAAGGACCAAAAATCCAGCCCATTAAGGATTCTATAAATAGTACAAGTTCTATGAACAAAACAGACAGAGCATTTTTTATTCAAATTCCTGCGGAAGCTCTGCCGAACTGTATTACGAACCAGCCTTTCTATTCCTGCATTATTTTTAGTTTTCTGTTTCGTTTTTTTATTGTATCCAAACCCGCCATATAACAATTTCCAACATCAGGAAATTGTTATACATTTATTTGTTTCTAAACCTTCAGCATTCGTTTATTTTCAATTTCCGCCAACTCCAAGCTTTCCGGTCTGTGGAAGAAGGAGTCTGCTCGAATATTTGTTAACCAGGTTTTTCATTATATTGCAATTTAATTTAATTATAATGTTTATTTATTTTTCTGCCATGAGTACGTTATTATTAAATTTTCTGTCTCTGTCTGGTTCAACATCGATGAGTAGCTAAACACCTTAGGGCGGTATGTAGTTATAACAAACTTAACCGGTAAAATATAACCATAGGCTAAAAATAATTAATCACTTAACATTCTGGCTGATACTTTTTAATTGAAATAGACCTTTTCGTTACGAGAGTAAGAAAAGAGTATTAGGTTAGGTCAAGACCACGAGAGTGTGAGATTTTAACCAGATAGCTAAAGTTAGGCATTTAAATTAAACACAGCGAGAGCGCTTTAAGATAAATTAGAATTACTTAGTTTCCAAAAATTACCTCTAAACACTTATGGGCTAGCGAGAGCAGGCATAGGGCTTTAGGGATAAGATCTGATATAAGACCACGAGAGTGTGAGTTGAGGGTATTTAAACTGGTAATCTCTACCGAATAGATTAAGTGAACACCTTTATAAGCCTAGGTTAGATTGACCCACCTAAGTTAGTATAATTACATACCGACCGCCTTAGTATTACTTTATTAAAACTTAAATTTAATTCCGCCTTTAATAGTCTTAAAAATCAACAAAAAATCGTGACAACCATTCGCCTTAGCTAAACTAGAAGTTCATCTAGCACTAAGTAACCATAGAATCCCTGTGGATCGATAATCTTAAATATTACTTCGATAGGCTGTGCACTTGCAGTAAGATACCGCTAGACGCATAAGTAGACACGTCTTTAGCCCATCAAGTTTTTGGCGCCGTTGCCGGGGATTCCTTAATTTAGTTACTAGTGCATTTAGGTAGCATTGTCTAGACTAAGGTATCAACTATTTAATTTAATCTAATCTCCGAGTGTATGCCAAGTACTCGCTCTAAAAGCGAAGACTTGCAACCTCTAATCCCTGAATCGGAACGCTTCTTACACGTAAGAAGACGTATATTAGATTTCGAAAATAATTACAATATTCCAGATCTTCAATTAGATCCGCCTAAACCAGTCGTAAAATCAAAGGACGCAGAGATGGCTGAAGAACAGACTCATCCACTCAAGTATTACGCTAATCCTTCGCAAGCTGAACCGCATTCAAGCATTGCAGCGCCGGCTATCAACCGAAATGATTTCGAACTAAAACCTTCGTTGATATCAGCCGTGCAACAAAATAAATTCGCCGGAAATCCTACCGAGGATCCGAATCTTCATCTTTCGATCTTTGTGCAATATGCAGATACCGTAAAAGCCAATGGAGTTACCCAAGAAGCTATTAGACTACGTTTATTTCCTTTTTCGCTTCGAGACAGAGCAAGAGCTTGGCTTCAATCTCTGCCTTCGAACTCAGTAACTACGTGGGAAGAACTTAAGAGAGTTTTCTTGAATAGGTATTTTCCACCTAGCAAGACAGCTATGCTGAGAGCTCAGATCAACGGATTTAAGCAAAGAGAAAGTGAATCATTATTCGAAGCTTGGGAACGCTATAAGGATCTACTGAGACTTTGTCCACATCATGGATTAATAGAATGGATGGTCATCCATACCTTTTATAATGGACTCTTGTACAATACAAGAATGACAATTGACGCTGCCGCGGGTGGTGCATTGATGGACAAAGAATATAATGATGCCTATGCACTTATCAAAAGTATGGCTCAAAATCACTACCTTTGGGGAAGCGAGAGAGTCGCAACTGAGAAACCAACAAAGGGAGGTATGTACGAAGTAAGTAGTATGGACCAAGTCAATGCGAAGTTTGACCAACTAAGCCAAAAGATCGATAACTTGGCCATAACACCTACAGCCACCGTGGCTGCAGTGACACCTAACTGTGAGTTATGTGGAGTCCCAGGACACGAAGTTTATGATTGTCAACTATTGGCAGGAACTCCCACTGATCAAGTGAATTATGCTCAAGGAAACCCTTACTCAAACACATACAACCCAGGTTGGAAGAATCATCCGAACTTCTCCTATAAGAATAACAATGCTTATTACGCACCAGGTCAAGCACCAGCTACATCACCAGGATATCAAAAGACTGCTCCTAATATCCCTAGAAAATCGAACCTTGAATTGATGATGGAGAACTTTATAGCTAACCAATCTCAAACAAACAAGGACTTCTTAAACCAAAACATTCACACTAGTGAGCAGATTAAACAATTAGTGAGCAAAGTAGATGCATTAGCTACACATAACAAAATGCTTGAAACTCAGATTTCACAAGTAGCTCAACAACAAGCACCTACTGCTGCACCAGCTGGAGTATTCCCTGGACAACCTCAACCTAATCCGAAAGGACATGCTAACGCTGTAATATTAAGAAGTGGCAAGGAACTTGACGGACCTACCGATCCAAGACTTGACAATCCAGCCATGTACCAAAAACTGGATAAACCGACTGAAGTGGTGAATGATCCAGAAGAAAAGGAAGATGACAATCGAGAGGTAGTGGAGAAAGAACAACCTTATGTGCCTCCACCACCCTATAAACCACCAATTCCGTACCCTCAAAGATTAATAAATTCCAAGACGACGGGTCAATTTAAGAAATTTGTCGAACTTCTGAAACAGTTGAATATTACTATTCCGTTTATAGAAGCAATTACCCAAATACCCTCGTATGCTAAGTTTTAAAAAGAAATCTTATCCAATAAGAAAAAGATAGAGGATAACGGAACAGTTACACTTACTGCCGAGTGTAGCGCCATAATTCAGAATAAAATGCCTCCTAAGCTAAAAGATCCAGGAAGTTTCTCTATACCCTGTGTAATAGGAAAATTCGTCATTGACAAAGCTCTATGCGATTTAAGAGCCAGTATCAGTGTTATGCCCTTAACGATTTGCAAAAGGCTAGACATGGGAGACCTAAGACCAACTAAAATGTCTGTTCAACTAGCCGATCGCTCTGTTAAATATCCTGTAGGCATACTAGAAAACGTCCCAGTACGTATAGGACAATTCTACATCCCTACTGATTTTATAATCATGGACATCTCTGAAGACTCCACTACACCTATCATACTAGGAAGACCATTCTTAGCTACCGCCGGAGCTATAATAGACGTAAAAAGAGGAAAGCTAACCTTGAAGTAGGTGAAGAGAAAGTTGAATTTATTTTAACACAATTCTTACAATCACCAGCTATAGAGGATACATGCTATCTATTGGACGTAATTGACGAATGTGTAAGAGAAATGGAACTGAAAGAGACCACTTATTCTGAAATAATGAAAATTCAAATCCCTCCGATTTTCGAAGATGATAATTGGCGAAAACCGTATCAGGATGATAGTCTAAGCGAAAGTTTAGCACTTACACCGGATCCCATGCCAAGTAAAGATAAACCTACATTAGGATTAAAAACTTTACCTCATAACCTAAGGTACGAATTCTTAGACGTTGAATGTAAAAGACCAGTTATAGTAAATTCCAGTTTAGGAACTATAGAAACAAAGAAACTTTTAGATGTCTTGAAGAAATATCCAACTGCATTAGGATATAACATATCTGATCTCAAAGGAATATGTCCTTCAGTTTGTATGCATCGTATTCTGCTAGAAGAAGATTGCAGAACCTCCAGAGAATCTCAAAGAAGAATTAACCCAACCCTTAGCACTGTAGTAAAAGAAGAAGTTAAGAAATTATTAGATGCCGGGATAATATATCCAATCTCTGATAGTGAATGGGTTAGTCCAATACATGTAGTGCCAAAGAAAGGAGGTATCACTGTTGTGAAAAACGCTCAAGGCGAATCGATATCGCAAAGAGTAGTGACGGGATATAGAGTGTGCATAGATTATCGTAAACTAAACAAAGCCACTCGAAAAGATCATTTCCCACTACCTTTCATAGATCAAATGTTAGAACGATTAGCCAAGCATTCTTACTTCTGTTATCTTGACGGTTACTCAGGATTTTTCCAAATCCCTATCCATCCTGATGATCAAGAGAAGACTACATTCACGTGTCCTTATGGAACGTTCGCTTATAGGTGAATGCCCTTTGGATTATGCAACGCTCCTGCAACCTTTCAAAGATGTATGATGTCAATCTTCGCAGATTTTATAGACAACATCATGGAAGTGTTCATGGATGACTTCTCTGTATGCGGGCAAAGTTTTGAAGGATGCTTATCGAACTTAGAATTGGTGTTAGAAAGATGTGTAAAAGTAAATCTCGTGCTTAACTGGGAGAAATGTCATTTTATGGTCAACGAAGGAATAGTATTAGGTCATGTAATATCCGACAAGGGAATTGAAGTTGATAAAGCTAAGATTGAAGTAATAAAAGATCTTCAACCCCCTAAAACCGTTCGAGAAATACGAAGCTTTTTAGGACACGCCGGTTTTTACCGACGATTCATCAAAGATTTCTCGAAAATCACTAAACCTCTTACTGGTTTATTAATGAAAGATGCTGAGTTCATATTCAATGAAGATTGTCTTAAAGCATTCGAAACTCTAAAAACAGCCCTCATCACCGCACCAATCATGCAACCCCCTGACTGGAGATTACCTTTTGAAATCATGTGCGATGCGAGTGACTATGTTGTAGGCGCAGTTCTAGGCCAGAGAAAGGAAAAGAAACTTCATGCGATTTACTATGCCAGTAGAACCTTAGATTCTGCCCAGATGAACTACGCTACTACCGAAAAAGAATTGTTAGCAGTTGTCTTTGCGCTTGACAAATTCCGTTCTTACCTAGTTGGAGCGAAAATAATCATTTACATAGACCATGCTGCTATCCGATATCTATTAACCAAGAAAGATGCTAAACCAAGACTCTTAAGATGGATTTTACTCTTACAAGAGTTTGATCTAGAAATAAAAGATAAGAAAGGTACTGAGAACGTCGTAGCGGACCATTTATCTAGAATAGAAGGTATTAAACCCGAACAAGTGCCGATTAACGATGATTTTCCGTATGAACAGCTGATAGCACAAATAGGAAGCGACCTAGCTCAGTTAGATATAAATGAACCAGAATCCGTGGAAACAATCCAGACAACTGTAGGACTGCCATGGTACGCTGACATTGTCAACTACCTAGCCGCAGGAGCTCTTCCACCCGATCTAACCTATCAGCAGAAAAAGAAATTCTTTCATAATCTGAAACATTACTATTGGGATGAACCATTATTGTTCAAAAGAGGACCAGATGGAATCTTTCGCCGATGTATTCCCGAAGAAGAAATAGAAGATGTCATTGCTCAATGCCATTCATCTCCTTATGGTGGACATGCAGGCACTTCCAAGACTTGTGCAAAAATCTTGCAAGCCGGCTTATTCTGGCCTAATCTATGGAAGGATGTCCACATCGCTGTTATAAATTGCGATCGGTGTCAACGCACTGGCAATATTTCAAGAAGAGATGAAATGCCTCAAAAAGGAATTTTAGAAGTAGAAATCTTTGACGTCTGGGGAATAGATTTCATGGGACCATTTCCATCATCTTTCGGTAATAATTACATACTCGTAGCTGTTGATTATGTTTCGAAATGGATTGAAGCCATAGCTTCTCCTACAAACGATACACGAGTAGTAATAAAGCTTTTCAAAAATATAATCTTTTCCAGATTTGGTGTGCCTAGACTCGTCATAAGTGACGGTGGCTCGCACTTCATTTCAAAAATCTTTGACAAATTACTATCTAAATATGGAGTAAGACACCGTGTGGCTACACCATATCACCCACAAACAAGTGGACAAGTCGAAGTCTCAAACAGAGAAATTAAACAAATCTTAGAAAAGACTGTCGCCATATCTCGGAAAGATTGGTCATCTAAACTTAATGAAGCTTTATGGGCTTATAGGACCGCTTACAAGACACCCATAGGTACTACACCTTTCAAACTAGTTTATGGAAAATCTTGTCACCTCCCAGTAGAACTAGAACACAAAGCTTATTGGGCGATCAGAACTCTCAATATAAACTATAATGCTGCAGGAGAAAAGTGAATCCTAGACATTAACGAATTAGAAGAATTAAGGTTAGATGCATATGAGAATGCTAAGATATATAAAGAAAGAACTAAGCGATGGCATGATAAACGCCTATCTAGGAAAGAATTTAGTGTGGGAGACGTTGTACTCCTCTTTAATTCAAGACTTAGGCTCTTTCCTGGAAAATTAAAATCTAGATGGTCAGGACCCTTTGAAATAACTAAAGTATTCCCGAGTGGAGCAATAGAAATTAAGGGTAGGAATAGTGAACCATTCATAGTAAACGGACAACGTTTAAAACATTATCATAAAGTTGAAAATAGAGATTATGCGAATAATCTAAAGCTTTTAGAATTGTCCACTAATTCCCCTGATTAATCTAAACCTAAGCATTACGTCAGGCTTTTGACGATAAAAACAGCGCTTAGTGGGAGGCAACCCATTTACTTATTTAATTATTTAAACTATTCTTTTCTTTTAGCATATTGTTATTTATCGTTTTACTATTTGTTTAATTGTTTTGTCATTTTATAGTTTTATTTTATATTACTATTATTGCCATTACATTATGCATTTCATTTTCTTATTTTTATCTTAAATCACTTTTTACAGATTTTCTAAAGTCTTTTCCACTTTCCTTCTTCCCCTGATTTATTTCCCCCATATTTGCACTGACCATGGCTAACCAACCAATTAACCATATGGAAACCAAATTTAGAGGTAGGAACCAAAGAATGAAGTTTGAAGAGTTATCACAGAGGCAAATGGATTTGACCCTGTACCCAGATGATAAGACTATGGAAACCCTAGGTATACATGATAGTGTCATGTACTTGTTAAACCGACTCGGATGGGAGAATGCATTGATCCAACATAAGTTTGTGACTTACCGCGAGCTCACCCTTGAGTTCCTTAGCTCCTTAATTTACCTACCTGAGCGCGGTTTTGGATTTAGGAAAGAATTTATTAGTTTCCGCCTATTTGGAATAGAATATGACTTTAACCATAAAGAACTAGCTGACTTGTTAGGATTCCCTATTGGACCATTTGCTTTTACTACCACACAGGTAGAATTGATGGATATTGAGCTAGATTTCTTTTGGGGAACTTTAACCGGAAACTACCACCCTGAACCAAATAACATGAATAATGATGAGATCCATAATCCTGCTCTCCGTTACTTCCATAAATTCCTTGCCCACACCTTCTTTGGAAAAGAAGAAAACATTACCGGAGTTTCTAAAGATGAAATATTTATTATGTCATCTTTCACTAATGGACAGCCTGTTAATGGTGTACCTTTCATGATGCAAACCTTCACCCGTATCCAAGAAGAACCTGAATTACCTATATTAGTAGGAGGTCTTGTAACCATGATTGCTGATGCCATAGGACTTAGGTACCAACTGCACAGGTGCAACCGTCTAGGAACAACCCGCCCTATGAATCTTAATTTCTGCTTCAATAGACATATCATAAGGAATTTAGGACATCCACCTTTTGAGTACCTAATCCGGAACGAAGTAGTAACCCTGTTCACATTGCCTAACCATGCTAGAGTAAGTGTTCACAATAAGGATAACTGGCTTTATGAGTTAAACCCACCTGATTATCCATCTACTCCTGAAACACCTCAGTCTTACAAGATAAAAGATGATATAATGACCGATGTCGAAACAGACCCTGAGACACCTCCTGGTTACCATGACATTGACCACACTGAAGAAGTACATGAAACCCCTGAAGTGAATCAAGGAGATTATGCTAACAACTTACAAAACATCATGAACACTCTCAATGCTTACCAAACTGACATTAATTTATTTAAAGAAGACATTAAGAGCATGCGATTGGACATTATAGGATTGACTGACATAACCTGCGAACAATTCTATCACTTGAACTCCGCCATCAAAGACTTGAAGAAACGCTTTTGAAAATGCTATAAGTGATTTAGTTTATTTTTCTCATTGTTTTCGTTTCTAGTTAGATTTATTTTTCGCAACAATTTCATACCGTAATTTCCGTTTATGTAACTTCATTTTCAATTACTTTATGCAATGCACCTTTAATTCCAAAATTTCTCCATTTTTAGCAATTTATATATTTTTCATTCTATGTACTGTTATGCTTGCATTTTTTTCATATTATATACAATCTCTCATGCCATGCAAGTTAGTATAGTACTGTGTTGAAATTATATACTATATGGTGTTTATAATTTAATATGAGTGTTAGTGAAGAAAATACATTATTATAAAATATGTGAATTAAGTGAGAAAATGTTTTTCTGGAAATTATTCAACGAAGCGTACCCTCACGGTCGTCATACCCATCTCACGATCGTGACGTGCTTAAATAGCGTGTCACGACCGTCACACCCCTGTCACGACCGTGACAACCCCTATTACAGGAATCGTGAGAAACATAACTGTTTCTCTTCGTGCCTCTTCTTCTTCTTCCTCCATAACTTCCTCAAAACTGCCCATTTTCTCCATAACCTCCGTAACCTCCCCATTACCAACTTTAAACCTCATTAACCCCCCATTATCATAACCTATCACATTCTCACTCTCCATTATTTATCCCGAATCAATATTTCTTTCATTTTACCATTTTTTCACAAAACATCAAAAATCTTCATTCTTCACTCTAAGCTCTTGCATGCAACGGATTCTATTACTTTTAGAGAAGGTGATGCTGGAGAAACTCAGCGAGAACGTTTTCTCCGATTCCAAAACCGCGGTGTGCAACCTACACGTTACATTGACACTGTCTGTTTGAGGGAACTCGGAATGCTTGCCAGTGTTACAAGCCTGCTTCAAAAAGTCGGTCTGTGGGATCTTTGCAGTCAACCTCAGCCCACATTCGAGCTTCTGACACTGGAGTTCTTAATCTCATTCACTTACATCACCGGTACCGGTTCTCAGAGTCAGCTCACCGGTGTCGCCAAATTCAGATTGCATGGCCAAGAGTTCAACATTCCCCAAGGCAGGATAGCCGAGTTGTTAGGCTTCGATCACAGAACTGAAGCTCACCGTCGCGTGCCCGATAATTTTAGTGAACAAGCTTTCACTCTATGGCACGACTTAACCAACACCCGTGCATCAGCCTTCCAAAGCCTCAACGCTACGCACATTCACAACCCGGCAATCCGCTATTTCCACCGTGTCATATGCAACACCATCTTCGCTCGAGAAAGCAACCATAAGCTCAACTCCAAGGAGCTTCTATTCTTACACTGCGCTCTTAATGACGAGCCGATCAACGCTGCCCCTTTCATGCTTTATCATATCCAGGCCATTGCACACAGAGGCTCCACCCCGTTCTTCATAGGCGGCATTGTCACCACCCTCGCCATTCAGTTGGGGCTTGGTGACTTGGTCGTTAATCAGCCTCACCTAGCCGCAGAATTCCTCACCAAGAGTTATTGCAGGTCCGCTGACCTGATTGCGCAGCGAGAGGATGGCAGGTATATCCCTGTTGTCCATGGCACCATTTTCCATCATATCATTCTGTCGTCCCGCGACCGCATCGATCCATCCAGCCGAGCCAACTGGCTCTTTGTTTTACCTGTTGCTGCCGATCACGTCCCTATTCATGATGATCCGGCAGACCCTCCAGCGGATGAGATGCAGGACGCTATGGATGCAGCTGAGCCTGTCCAGGATATACCAGAGACATATACCCGACAGCCCCCTGCTCCCGAAATCACACTTGAGGAAGTCCTCCGTGCGATTCATCAGCAGAACCAGATGAACGCCGCACTGGAGCGAAGGCAGAAGGAGCAGTATGATGCTTTACTCAGCACTATTGCAGCAAACCAGGAAGCTACTAATGAGAAGTTTGGAGAAATTTTTAGCGAGCTAGAAGCCCTCCGCATTAACATCACTGCTGCCTCCGGCACCGGTTCTGATCCTGAAGCGACTCCTTCCAGACGTCGCTCCCGCACCAGAGGCCGAGCCCGCGGTCCTCAGCAGCCATAGTTTTAGTTTGCTTCTGTTTGTTTTTCGTTTTTGTCGTTGTACTGTACTTTTACCGCATTTATATCACAACATTGAGGACAATATCTGATATAGTGTGGGAGAGGTACCTTTCATTTCCGCATTTTCCCTTTTTCGCACTTTTCCATTTTGTTGTATTTTCAATTCCGTTGTATTTCTTTTTAATGAAATGAGCAAATCTTTGTGCTATTTTCTTTAATTTCGAACTTTCCCCGATTATTTAGCTATACCAGAAAAAATCTTTAATTATTCGCATTACCCGACT
This sequence comes from Lathyrus sativus, assembly GCA_963859935.3. Taxonomy (NCBI): domain Eukaryota; kingdom Viridiplantae; phylum Streptophyta; class Magnoliopsida; order Fabales; family Fabaceae; genus Lathyrus; species Lathyrus sativus. Next base: position 632,479,385 of record OZ012741.1, on the reverse strand, counting down.
TACCTACGGAATCGTAATTAGGAAGCCGAGAACGATTAAACAAGACCAATACAATCTTGACATCTTTGACTCCCTACTTAAGCAATTCCATCCCGATTACCATTACGAGTACACTTTTAGTTTCAGTTCAAAAGTAACCCCTAGTAGTTTATACTAGCAGTCAGCACCGTCTGAACACAAACCACGTGGGGAGCCGATGAATATAAGCGTTTGATGCCTAATCAATAATGATCCTTCATATCTCGATGCAAAATGAAAAGAAATTGCACCAAAGTACACGGTCGCATATAAGAAACGAGAAATATGAGAAGGAGTCCGTTGCAAGTTGGTTCAGAGGTACTGGTTCTGAACTCGGTAGGGCGTGCTATGGCTCGATCCCCCACAACCTCCAAATCGGATAAAATATGTAGGGTTACCACACTCGTGTACCAGACCCCGTGCTCAAAAAGGATCAAAGTCGCTAACCGGCTACTCCACTACGTGCGTGCTAAGGCAAAGGGCTTAATGTGATTGCACTAGAATGAAACCGGGCGAAATAAGATCGAAAAACTCCAGGTGAAATCGTAATGTAATTGCCGATTGTTTCGTTTAACGGGAAGTCAACGACATAGCTTGTTGCTTGTGTCATTAGTGTATCGGTAGTGTTCTATCAAAGTACCGAATTATCCGACAAAACGATCCCTCGTACGGTTTGTTATGAGTATGCGTGAATAAAATCTTGTCCGCCGATTTTCAACCGACTATTTGCTTAAGGACAAGCAAAGGTTTAAGTTTGGGGAAGTTTGATAACGAGAAAACGCATCGATTATATTGCTAGGTTTCATTAACGTTTTATCGCATATTCACCGTTTTAACACTCGATTTCTCGAGTTTTTCTTACCATTTTGCAGGTACATCATTATATGGAGCTAAATCATGAATTAAGAGCAAAAGGAACAAAATAAACCATAAAGAGATGAAGAAATGAAGAAGCCTGCAAAAGACTGCATAATTTGTTGCAGCCACGGCCGTCATAAGGGTGTCATGACCGTGACACCCCAATTTGAGCCATCACGACCGTAAGAGAGTGGTCACGACCGTGACACTTAAAAACCACAAGTTACGAACGTGAAGACCTTGTCACGACCGTGACAAGGGTAAAATTAGGTTTTTGACTCAGACTACGTCAAGGCATTACGTGAAGACCATTTCTCCTATTGGCATTACGTGAAGACCATTTCTCCTATTTTGTTGCCACGTTCCTGCATTCCTTCCACAAATTCAGCAAGGCCCATGCAACAAAGGACCAAAAATCCAGCCCATTAAGGATTCTATAAATAGTACAAGTTCTATGAACAAAACAGACAGAGCATTTTTTATTCAAATTCCTGCGGAAGCTCTGTCGAACTGTATTACGAACCAGCCTTTCTATTCCTGCATTATTTTTAGTTTTCTGTTTCGTTTTTTATTGTATCCAAACCCGCCATATAACAATTTCCAACATCAGGAAATTGTTATACATTTATTTGTTTCTAAACCTTCAGCATTCGTTTATTTTCAATTTCCGCCAACTCCAAGCTTTCCGGTCTGTGGAAGAAGGAGTCTGCTCGAATATTTGTTAACCAGGTTTTTCATTATATTGCAATTTAATTTAATTATAATGTTTATTTATTTTTCTGCCATGAGTACGTTATTATTAAATTTTCTGTCTCTGTCTGGTTCAACATCGATGAGTAGCTAAACACCTTAGGGCGGTATGTAGTTATAACAAACTTAACCGGTAAAATATAACCATAGGCTAAAAATAATTAATCACTTAACATTCTGGCTGATACTTTTTAATTGAAATAGACCTTTTCGTTACGAGAGTAAGAAAAGAGTATTAGGTTAGGTCAAGACCACGAGAGTGTGAGATTTTAACCAGATAGCTAAAGTTAGGCATTTAAATTAAACACAGCGAGAGCGCTTTAAGATAAATTAGAATTACTTAGTTTCCAAAAATTACCTCTAAACACTTATGGGCTAGCGAGAGCAGGCATAGGGCTTTAGGGATAAGATCTGATATAAGACCACGAGAGTGTGAGTTGAGGGTATTTAAACTGGTAATCTCTACCGAATAGATTAAGTGAACACCTTTATAAGCCTAGGTTAGATTGACCCACCTAAGTTAGTATAATTACATACCGACCGCCTTAGTATTACTTTATTAAAACTTAAATTTAATTCCGCCTTTAATAGTCTTAAAAATCAACAAAAAATCGTGACAACCATTCGCCTTAGCTAAACTAGAAGTTCATCTAGCACTAAGTAACCATAGAATCCCTGTGGATCGATAATCTTAAATATTACTTCGATAGGCTGTGCACTTGCAGTAAGATACCGCTAGACGCATAAGTAGACACGTCTTTAGCCCATCACTGCTCAGTTTCAATCTACCATGGATGCAGTTACTTCTGCAAATATGGGTGTGACTCCATATACGACACCAAAGAGAACTTTGTTAACACCTGTTGACAAACTGGAGGTTCTCTGTGAATCAATGGTGGAATTTGATTCACTTGCTGAGAATGGGTTTGAGTTTCGCTCCATAATAGATGCTCAAGGATGGGTAAAATACTTTGATAGACTTTTTGGACCAGTTTACCCCCTTCTAGTGAAAGAATTCTGGATCCGTGCTGCTGTATACCCTAAGTTCATTTTATCTTCTGTTCTGGGAAAAGAGATAATCATCACAAAAGATCTGATCGGGAAACTCATTGGATATGAGGAAACAAATGGAGTATCTCACTTGCCAGTTGGGCGTGTAGATATGGATGAAGTATATGAGGAAGTGATGACTGCTGGACAAGCCTCTAATAAGTTCAAAGATCTGAAGCCTGACTACAAGATCTGGGCAAAGATTTTCATGGGATGCATTCATCACAGAAAGTCTACAAACTCTCCAGACTATGTAAACAATGAACAGCTTTACTTTATGTATTGCTTAAGTCAGAGCACCAAGGTAGATCTTTCCTATATTTTGTTTATGCACTTATGGAATCACATAAATGCCTCCAGAGAATCTGTGAAAGAAAAAGGTCAGAAGATCAAAACTTGGATTCCCTTTGGAAGGTTAATCTCAGATTTTCTGACAGAAAATGGATTGGTGACTGCTCTATATGTTGCTGGCGTCACAGATGAACTTGAATTCATTCTTGGAAAACCTCTGAATGCAAAGAGTCTTCAAAGACTAAAAATAGTAGAAGAACTCACAACAGCACCCAAGAAGCTGAATATCACTGAACTTAGTCAGAAGAGAATCCTTGTAGATGACTACCCTCTGTTCTTTGCTGAGGAACCCAGAGAAATTATAGTGAGTTATATTGATGCTTGTAAGGCAGATGGAACGCCCATTCCTGCAGATATTCTGAAGAGAGCAAGGGAACCATTTCCTGTTGTAGAAGAAGAGATCCCAAGAAAAAGAAGTCAATCAGAAGCAGAAGCTGCACCTGTTCAGAAGAAGCCCAAGGTTGCTGAGAAGCCTCAGAAGCTGTTCAAGAGGAAAGCATCTGGAGACACTCCTTCTGTTACAGCAAAACGAATCAAGATTAAAGGTACCAAATCTTCTGTATCTTTTGTAAATAATACTGTTGTAAATGATCCAACAATTATGTCTATCCCTAAACCACCTTCTACTCAAAAACAATCTGTTACTGCTCCACCTCATGTATCTGTTCCATCCCCACAAAAATCATCTAATCCTGCTTCCATCTCACCTATCAAACCCTCTACTACAAAATCATCTGTACCAAAACCAACAACAACAAAACCACAAAATCAGACTCCACAACCAGAAATATCAACAGAACAATCTGCACCACAACAACCACAATCAGAACAACAACCACAAAAACCATCTGAACAACAAAAAGAAAAACCATCTGAACAACAACAACAACCCCAAGAAAAACAATTTGTATCGCAACAAACACAACAACCACAAGCACAACAACAAGAAAAACAACCAGAAGAACCACCTACATCTGAACCCCCATCAAAACCCTCTGAAAATCTTTCAGAATCAACCAACCCATATGGAACCAATATCCCTGAGACAGAGGTTCTAGATGTTACACCTCTCAAAACTGTCTTTCAAATATCCTCTACCTCTTGCACACCAACCACATCCTCAAATTCCTCAGAATCAGATATTCACCCAGATTTTCTGGTATCCCCTCTCACAGAGATTCTGAAGTCAACCAACCTGAACCTCCTGTCTCTTCTGAAGTTCTTATTCCAGATCCTATTCCAACACCTAAACCATCTTTTGAAATCACCATTCCCAATACCTACACCCAAGTCAAGCACATCTGAGTGTGTACCTTCTGCTTCTCTTAAACTGTTTTCATCACACCTTCACAAACTTCCCCATGGTTTAAAAATAAAAGATTTTTATGACAGATTTGAACCATCTGAAACCATCACTCCTCTCAAACCCAAACTTACCATTATTCTACCATTTGTGCTTCAATCCTACATTAAAACAATGTCAGCAGTTCCTTCATCGGATCCAAAACCATACTCTGCTATATCTGTTAAAGCTGATATACCTGCTAATTCTGATAAACCTGCTACTTCTGATAAACCTACTAAATCTGCTTTCCAACCTTACTCTAATAAACCCTTTGATGTAGTTTCCTATCACACAAAAGCAAAACCAAATCTATTGAATGCCTTACTGTCGCTACTGCGAAAATCGGCGCCGGCTGAAAAGAAGAGTCGCCACCGTACGTTATTTATCCCAAAGGAGGGAAAGGGAACGCTCGAAGTAAACCTCACGCAAAGACGGGAAAAGGAATGGTCATCGCAACCAAATCCTGGATTCGGGAGTCGGTTACGCAAGGGGAAGGTATTAGCACCCCTCACGTTCGTCGTACTCGACGGGATCCACACTTGTTTTCTAGTACGAATTGTTATTCTATCTATTCTAAAGGTCAAGGGTTAAAAGAAAAGAAAATGACTCAGCAAAGTATCGCACTTTATGCCTACGTATTCCCGTCTGGAACGAGAAATCAGAGTCAACGTAGTTCGCCTACCTACGAGAAAGGAGGGGAAGGTTGCTCGCTAGGATATCACATCCTATGCCTACGTACTTTCATACAGCATGAAAGATCACATCAAACGTAGTTCGGGCTACGGAAGACATAAGCTTGTCTGACTGTTTTTTATCTCCTTATGAAAGGGTTTTTCCTGATTAAGAGTCCAAGCGGACAAAAATGACATCTTGATGTTTGTTTTCAGTCTTTTACGCAAGAACTGTCTTTTATGATGTTTGCAATCTCAAACGCACTAGAGACTATGATTTGAGGGTGACTACATCGTATGTCACCCTAAGGGTGACACACTAAGCAATCAGGTTACTGAAGAGTGACCCTCTAGCAACCTTTCTCAAATAGCTTAAGGCTCGTAGCGTACGACATCGATTATCCTTATTACTGTGTTTTGAATTGTTCTGAGATAGAAGAGAAAGAAGTCTAAAAAACCTAGGGTTAGAAATTGGAATCAAAACATGCATGGATTACAACCTAATGTCTGTCATGATTCCCTCCTGCACAGAGGAAATCAGAGATCCTAGGGGATAAACGGAAAACAAACAACATATATACAGTAAAGCAGTAAAATGCATGAGATGCAGCAATACACAATGGGAAAAGGAGAAAGCAATAGGCAAGAGGATACAAGCTCCACCTCAAACCTAAGGGCAAATCAACAAACCATACAACAAAGAAATCCGCACTCAACACCAGCTCAGAGAGCCACACTAGCTCCTACAGCAAACAGTCTAAACAGCACCAGCTCTGACAGCTACAGTTGATTAACAGCACAAGGTTGATAGTAACAACTTATAGGCAATATCCCGTCCTCTCTTCAATGAGGTTTAAGCTTCAGGAAAGCTCTTATCTCCAATAATCTTCAGCTTTAGCAAGCACAGACAACTTCAACCCTCAGCAAAACCCTAGCTTTCAACAGATACCCAGCTTTGACAGGTACAAGCTACCTCTTATCCAGTCATCAGTGAACTTCTTATTCCTCAATAGATCTTCAACTTCAATGCAAACCAACTCACAAGAGAGAATCAAGTAATAGAGGAAGTTGAAATGTTAAGAGGCTTAATGATAACCCAGGGAAATCACTAAGATCTTAACACAGCTAGTGCAAGTTATCCTCAAGATTCTACCCAATTAAAGTATGCTCTACATCCCTCCTAAGGAGAGATGGAACTCTTTTAGGGGACCTTGTATCATAGGATGGAATAGAGGCACAAGAAGCTCTCTATGTTTGACAGAAGAAATCAGTCTATTCTAGAGCTCTCCCTATATCTCCTATCTCCTAAGTCTTCATCAAGCAATCTTCAAGCACAAGCTCCAAGCATCATTACTTGTCTTCAATCATCCTCAGAGTCTTCACATACTCCTTAAGCCAAGCACAAGCTTAATCACCCAATGGAAATGCCCAAAACTCAACAAACAAACAACTTCCCCAGAGGAAACACACCAATATCAATCCACTTGCAAACATCAAATAAAATGGAAATATTCATCATAAAATCCTAGATTAATTTCTAATGGGCCCTAACTATGTACCCTATACCCCACATAAACCCCAAGGCCTAAATCAAACTAAAAACCCAAGAACTATGTGTTGAAATGCCCCTATGCAAGTTGAAACTCTAATCCTGATCACCCTAAAGTTTATGGTTCAAAACTATCTTAAATTAAATCAAAAAAATGTGATAAAATTCCAGGGGGAACCTAATACTCTAACCTAACCATAGCAAAAAGAATCACATCAAAATATGAAATACAATGACCATACTAAATTCAGCAAGTAACATATACCAATTGAAAATGAAATAAAGGCCATAAAAATGTAAAAATACACCAGAAAATAAAAAATGAATGAAATGCCAATTTTATTTTTTCATAATTTTCTTGACGTTTTTATGAAAATGAGGGAAAAAATTCCATGTAAAAATAACCATTTTTCAATTTGTTATGATTTATTTACTAAACTACATGCAAACACGAAAATCAAAGGAAAATCAATTAAAATGAAAAATATGCGTGGCAAATAGCAATTTTCTACAGTTCAGAAATGAATTGGGCCCAGGAGGGGGGTGCCAATAGTTAGCGCACTAGGCCCATTACCCATTCATAAAAACATAAAAAAAACCAAGAAAAAAAAGAAAAACGGGGGGTGGCAAATACCAAATATTCACCTTGTATTTCCATTGGGCCCCAGACTAGGGGGTGTGGATAGTAACATGGCCTAGGCCCAAACGCAGAAACACAACAGGGAGGGGGTGCCAATGGGAAAAATGGGGGTATGAACAGCAAACAGCACAAATGGGCCTAAGCTCGAGTCCAGTCTCAACTCAGCCTCAGTAAACAGCACAAATGGGCCTAACCTCTCTCTAATCAGAACACTCAACATGCATCCAAACTCACAACAGCAAACAACGATTCGAAGAAAAACGTACCTGATGAAGTGTGAAATCTGGAGATTTATCTGGAGGAAGATCTTGGAGATTGATGAAGATTGACAACCTCGTGAGGAGATTTTGATAGTTGAAGATCCGATTGAAGGCTTATGGTCGCGCTGACGAATCTTGAGCTTCTTGAAGGCTGTTACGGGGGATATCAAAGAATCTGGAGATTCTGACGAACACTCTTGGAAGCCTTGAAGGAATCTGGAGACAGATGAACTGATGAAGAATCTTGAAGTTGCTGGAAAAACGTGAAGAACACGTTCAAAGGTCTTGAAGGATCTATGAAGGTTTTATGAAGCACGTTTGAAGATTGTTCTTGGAGATTTCCTGGTGATTTGATGAAGAACGATGAAGGCTCTTGAGGATCTATGAAGAACTTCTGGAATTGGATGAAGAACATGTTGAGGAATCTGGAAAAATCAGTTGAAGGTTGATCTTGCTCGTTGAAGGTTTTCTGGGAAAACACGGTGGTTCTGATGACTTCTCCGGTGAGGTCTTTGAATCTTCGGTGAGAAATTGATGGAAGAGTGAAGAAGATCGATGATGATTTCGTGGATTCTATGGGAAAATCCAGTTTCCGGCGAGCTTACCAAGCTCCGGCGACAGTTACGGCGGAGAGGCGGCGGTCCGACGGCTGTTGCATGTACTCCGGTCAGTAGGTAGCTAGTGGGACGTGTGGCGATCATGCAAGGTGGGGTGGCGGTGGTGGTATCAGAAGGGGACGTGTGGCAATGAGAGAGAGAGGGAAGGCAACATGTGTGAGGAGAGAGGGGGAGCTCAGAGATGAGGTGGCGAAAAGGTGGCTGAAAAACTCTGCACACGCGTGGCACTCTATTTATATGACATGTGGCAACCATTTTTGGACCTTCTGACTTGGGTCTTTGACTGGACACCTGACCCACTATAATAATACTCTGATTAAGGCATTAAAACATGATTAATGGAAACTGAACCCTAATTAACCTAACAATTAATAAAAACGAAAAAAACTAATTAATGAAGCTAATAAAACGAAAAACAAGGATAACCCTAATTAACTAATGATTAAAAAACGAAAATATCAATTAAAAGCTAATTAAAACAAAAAGGCTGATTAACCAAACAACTAATAAAACTATTAAACTGTAAAACAATTAAAACTATATTAAACCTAAAAAGAAATTAATATCTACCTATATTGTTCTAATAAGGCTCTAAAAAAACTATTATTCTATTAATTTCTATAAAAAGAAAATCTATTAAAACTATCAATATTCTCAAAACTATATTGAAAATCTATTAAAACTATACTATTCTATTTAATGATAAAACTAGTATCTAATAGGCTAAAAATCTATTAAATTCTATTTAAAAAAAGGGATATCTACTTAAAAATCCAAAAAATCTATTTACTTCTATTAAAAAATCTAGATATAAAATCTATTAAACTCTATAAAAAAAACTAACCTATTTAATATCTAAAAAACAAATAAATCTATTAAAAAAATCTATTAAATGCATTAAAAATCTAAAAAATAAAAGAAAAGAACTAAAAATGCCAGGAAGCCGATTAAATCGATTAGAGGACAATTGCGCAACCATAGCGAAACCCGGGCGCCGAGATGGCCTGAAAACACAGGGAACGAGCATCAATTCTCAAAATACACTTATCCAAACCGGCCTGAACTGCCTGAAACGCCAGGGGCTGCAATCCCGATAAAATCAATCTGACTGAGAAAATTGCAATGCATGCAGTATGCGAATGCGAATGCAAAATGCGTCGAAACATAAACCAGATATGGGAACCGGTTGGTCAATTTTTGGGGTGCAACACTTACACAGATCAAAACCTGACAAATCCTCTGAAATTCCATTCATACCCTACTATCCTCCTCCTCTGATCACCATTCATAAATCCATATTTCCACCTACTCCCCAACCCAAGCCAATTACCTTGGAAACTCTGTTACACCCCATACCTAGACTAAATGTTGATCATTTATTTACATGTTTTTTGCAAGAAATACAGATGTATTTAGGTACTGTACAGAGGAAGTGTTCAGCAACAATGGATGCAAAGGAATCTGATGTCATTTGGAATGGCTTCATAAACAGATTCAACATTGTAGCATCAAATCTGAAGAACATATGTTCTGATGATGCGAAGCTCAGATTTGCTGAAGCTGCTAGAAGTCTGTTCTGGACTGTTAAGAGATCTGGACCACTGCTTCTTACAGATGCTCCTTCATCATCAGAAGAGAATACTGAATCTGCATCTGAAGACAACCCTCTGGCAATGACTCTGATAGAACATCCTTCTGGCTCTACTGCTCCAAGATCCAAAGCCCCTATGGAAATTGACTATGTTCAAGCTTCAGAAACTGTTCCACCTTCTTCATCTGAGATTAAGAAAGAACATCCAGATCTTGAAGATAAGATTGCAGTTCTAGAAGCTGGTCAATCAGAAATCAAGTCATGGATGGCTAAACAAGATAAGAAGTATGAAGACATGACTCAGTGGATGTCCCAACAGGATCAGAAGAATGAAACAATGGCTAAGTGGATGTCAAAACAAGAACAGTCCTCTTCTGAGATCACAGATCTGTTGAAGATGCTTTTGTCAAAACACTCTTAGTTTATTTTTTTCTTCTGTTGTTTTGCATCTGATGTTTGCTTATGTATTTTGAATATCTTCTGATGTGTGTACTTTTGCTCTGAATTGATTGAATGAATGTTTCAAAGTTTTCTCCACATGATTTATTTCATTTATTGTTTCCTTTTATTTGTCTTTTCAAAGTTATTACTTTTTGCTTATGACAAAAAAGAGGGAGAAAATATAGATCTGAACTGTTTAATTAAACTTCACCAGAATGAAACTTCAGACATATCATTTTATCTAACATAAAATCTGAGTATTTCAGAACATTTGATAAGTACACTCTGTAAAAGAAACTCTGAGACTCTCAGATCATTTGACGTTTATAAGACTCTGACTCTGAAATCTGCAAGACACTCTGAGTCTCAAATGTTAAAGAACAATCCAGCTCTAACTCTGAAAAATACTCAAGACAAAAGGAAAGTTTCTACTCCTTACTTGTATTTAATTCAGGGGGAGATTCATCATCTCAGGGGGAGTTATAATTATTTTTTTCAATTAAACAAAATTTCTGATGTTTTTGTCATCATCAAAAAAGGGGAGATTGTTAGAACACAGATTGGTTCTTAATAATATCTCTATGTTTTGATGATAACTATTATGAAATTTTGTAATTAAGAATTATATACTCTAAAATTTGCTTAAGAGTTTTTACTACAGATATTAAAGTAATTATCACTACAGAAGCAAATCAGAACTGAACATAAGAAATATGCCAGACTCTGAAGCGTCAGATGCATCCATTAGAAGATTTTGAAAGCTGCCACCAGAAGATCCTGAGCAGAAGCTCCAGAAGGATTTGAAGCAGAAGCTCCAGAAGGATCTGAAGCAGAAGCTCCAGAAGAATCTGAAGCAAGTCAGAAGCATCTGAACCAAAGAAGAATTCTGTATAAAGAGTTTTCAAAGCATAGTTACTACTGAAGATTCTGAAAGTACTAAAGCTGCCAGTACTGGGGATCTAACTCAAATATGCTCTGAACTTACACACGCTAAAAGCACACCTGCTGCAAAGACTCTGATTCAGCAAAACTCTGATCAACATCAGAAGGCTCTGATCAAATTAGACTCTGATGAATCTTGCTGAAATTTGAAGAAGAAGAATTCAAAGATTATGTCCGTTGGAATAATCCAAACGACTCTTTCCTTATTTATGCTAGACACAAGAACACAGACAAAAAGGATTTCTCTGTGCATTCTTCTTCTAGGAAAGGTCACTTGATGTGAAGACAAAAAGGCCCAGACCTTTTGGTACACTCTTCTCAACGTGAAGTCCTCTTGGATCAAGCTGCCTATAAAAGCAAGTTTTCGCCCATCTTCTTCAGTTGACGTTTTACCTGAAAAGAAATCAATATTCAAAGCTCTCACACTATTCACATTCTTTCTAGAATTAATTTCTTTGTTCTTAATATTAAGTGAAAAATCACAGTTCTGATAAAGCTTTATTAGAAGCAATTTAAACACTTGTATTTGTTATTACATTTGATTGTAAGAAAACCTTAAGAAGATCCAGTTAGGATCAGTAGTTCTTGAGAAGACTTTGAACAGTTGTTCTTAGTGCTTACTATTATAATCAGTTGATTAAATAGTGGATTAAGTCCTTGTTTGAGAAAGGCAAATCACTCTAGGAAGGGTGGACTGGAGTAGTTGAGTTCAACGAACCAGGATAAAAATACTTGAGTTTTTAATTCTATGTTTTTATCTTCATACTTATTCAACCCCCCTTCTAAGTATTTTCTCACCTTCAATAAATCCCCTAGGTCTTTCAACCTTAAGCAGATAAACACTTAACAATAAACAAACATAAAACAAGAGGTTCCTGTAGAGTACTACAGAAACTTAGGATGCTAGTACCTTCCCTAAGTTTAACCAACCCCCGAACCTATAACTCTCTAAACCTTGCATTTGCATTGCATTGTGGGAATTTCGATCTTTATCCCTTCCTTTGGACAAATCAAAGTTCGGTTGCAAAATGAATTAAAGACTCAAACTAATCAATAGTTTGGTATCCAAATTTCACCGCGACAAAAATGACGACTTCACTGGGGATGGGCAAACTGTCATATGTCGTTTTGAATGAAATCTTGATTAAAACGAGTTGCTCAAATAAAGAGATCGCTTGCAATCTAGACATAACTTATTGAGAAGATGTTGCAATATTGTTGGAGAAATATTTGTCTTCTAATAATTATAAAGAAAGACCCTTCCTGGGGAGCCAAGTGCAAAATAAATGCCCGTTGAATCCAAACTCAAAAGTTGGAGATGTCCACAATGTGATTGCCAAGGACCGAAGTTCAGTTCATGAAATATCTGAAGAGAAACTGTTAAGCAAGACTCGACCGTTGAGGTATGAACTTAAATGGGATATGCTGAAACAACCGTCTTCCACGAGGATCAATCTTCATGGGGAAACAGAAATGTTATGCTTTTTCCGCCTAGGGCTGACAACTTCTAATTGGAAGGAGAAGATGCGCCCAACCACTCAAGGATAAACACAACCGAAGCGACAGAACAAACAAACACAAAGATGCAAAATGTACATGCCATGCTATCTATCTATATGTTATGTATATGCTTATGCTGACAAAACAAACGGACAGAGGAAACCGGAGATGAAATAAACATCTCGAAGCAAACATCTGACCAATCTTCAAAGATAGAAGTATCACTGGAGATAGGTGGAGAACCAAATATGGGATCACAATCCTACTTCAAGGCTTCAAAACTTCTTATGGGGAATAGAGAATATTCCACTTGGGGATGTAATGTCTTGAACCTTGTCGCTACTACGAAAATAAGGTGCCGGCAATACAGAAGAGTCGCCACCTTTCGTTATTTATCCCTCGGAACGGGAAAGGAAACGATCGGAAAAACCTGACGAAAAGGTATAAGACAAGGTCATCGCAACCATTGTCTGGATTCGAGAGTCGGTTACGCAAGGGGAAGGTATTAGCGCCCTTCACGTCCATCGTACTCGATGGGATCCACACTTGTTATGTTTATCTGACGGGTTTGTTTAACTATCTACACTAAGGGTCTGGTCTGAAAAGAAAAGAAAATGACTCGGCAAAGTATCGCACTTTATGCCTACGTATTCCCGTCTGGAACGAGAAATTAGAGTCAACGTAGTTCGCCTAACTACGGGTAAAAAGGGGGGAAGGTTGCTCGCCAAGATATCGCATCTTGTGCCTACGTACTTTCATACGGCATGAAAGATCAGAGAAAACGTAGTTCGGGCTACGGAGAACACAGGTTTGTTCAGCTTTTTTTTATCCAAGTAAAGTTAACAGACAGTTCCAGCAGTTGGTGTTTGCAGCTCGACCTTTGGAGACTTAGGCATTACCGTTTGCGGTAGAACTGAAAGTTAACAGAACTCTCCTTCTGAAAAAGGGTTTCCAAGAATCAGGGTCCAAGAGGACAAAAAGATGTTTGATCTTTGTTTTCTGTTTTTTACGGAAGAAGTGTTTTTTAGTTGTCTGTAGTTTGTACAGCACTAGAGACTATGACTTAGGAGCGAATGTGTCGCATATCGTCTAAAGGACATATGTTAAACACTCTAGATGATTGAGAGGAGACCGCTCAATCATCATTTCCCAAGTAGCTTAAGGCTCGTAACGTGCTTGTACTAACTTGCCTTTATTATGTTTTTTACTGTTGTTTGAGATAAGAAGAGAAACAGACTCTCTACAGGGAAACTGACTCGATCCTACAATTATCATGTAATATTTTTCCTACGGTTGAGGTTAGAGGGGAAACTAACTAATGTTATCATGCATGGTTAGAATCCTAATGTCTGTCATAACTTCTCTTGAAGAAGAGAAGTCAGAGTTCCTAGGGGAACATGGCAATGGAAAGCAAACAGTAAACAGAAAAACTGTACAAGAAAGATTACTGTAAAGATGCATGCAATACAAGTGATGGAGGAAATATGTGTGGGGCATAAGCCTCCACAAGCTCATCTCAACCTCAAGCCAGATATGAATAACTGCAAATATAATAGAAGAAAGTAAATGCAATCAAACAGACCACACACCACACAGGCAAGGGAGCTGAGCTCTACCAAATACCAGCAAGCAAAGCCACACAGTAAAAATACAAGCAGAGGGAGAAACTCAACCTCTAATGCAATACAAGCAAGGGGAGAAGCTCAACCCTTAGGATACTCTTAGGCCTATGATCATCTACATGAAGCCTACTACTAATGCAACACTCCAAGCAAGTCACATCAATACACATCAATACAAGAAGGAAACAGACAAACAGGGAAAACAAGCCAGCAATCTCCACAGCAGAGCAATCTTCTGGAAGCAATCTGATCCAAAGTCTGTAACTGTTCTTCAAGTCCACCATCTTCAAGAGAAGGAAAGGAATTCAAGACAAGCAATCAAGCAAGCTTCTACCCTAAGGAAGGAAATTGGGTGTTGGGAGGCTAGGGTAAGGTCAACAGGAGCTTATCCCAAGCACTCAACCAACAAAAAGATCTTTGGGGAAACCTAAGGGTTTGGCTCCTTCAAGAGCTGTGCCATATTCCCCCCACAGGAGGGATTGTGCTACCTCAAGAAGGTTCCTAAACAGGAAAGAATGAGGGAATTTTAGGAGAATGGAGATGAGAAGCAAGGTAAGTTCCACAGGAACCTACCACAGGCACTCAACCAAATCCATTTCCTTTAGAGAGCTTGCTTAGGCTCAACTCCAATGTGAAAGGCAGGGAATTCCTCCACAGGAGGAATTATACCCATGATGAAGGATCCTAATTAAGCAAGGAGTACCTGAAAGGGAACTAATCCTAGGGAAATATCATCACATACTTGAATCTCTAAAGAACATCAAATGCTATCTTCTAATGATCACCTATTCTAAGGGAAAATCAATCCTAAAAATCTAAAGAAAATACTACATCATCCTATATGTATCAACATTCCATGGTAGAAAAATAAGAAGCTAAATCTAAATCAAAATGCCCAAATTAAATCCAAACCTCAAGGGTGCACTAAAGGAATTCACTAAAGAACACTCCTAAACAACTACCCTAAAGTCCTATTTAAAATGATCTAAAAAATCCAACAAAAATCACATGGCAACATTAAAATATATAGAGCCAGCACACAAAATTCCAAGATCAAAATCCAAAATATGAGAGAGAAAGAAAATCAACAAATTCAGAACAACATTATTTCATTATTAAAAGTGCACTAAAAGAGTAAATATGAAATAAATGGAAAATGCATGGAAAATTAAAATACAAAGCATGATAAAATCCTAAATATCTCAATCTATAATCACAAATTTTTCCAGAATTTATTTACAACATTTACTATTTTTTAATGAATTAAATCTCAAGCAATCAAAACAAAAAAAATAAAGAAAAGAAATTGAGAGCAAGAATAGGGAGGGTGTAATCAGCAAGGGAAACAACGCTTAATGCGCCTGGGCCCAAGAATGGGGGGTGTTGTTAGCACAGGGCACTGGGCCCATTTGATCATTAATTCAGTAAAATCACTCAAGGGAGCAACGCCCAGGGGGTGTAGAAGCAAGGATTATACGCGTTATACTCGTTTGGGCTTACCAATGGGAGGTGTGGTTAGCGAAGAAACTAAAGCCCAAAGCCAATAAACAAATTCAATTCAGCTTTCCAATTAAATGAAAAGAAGCCATGCCAGGATCGAACTCACGCACTCTATGTACACACAGCGCGCTGAAGAGCTTGGTGGATTCATTAAAGGAAACGACGTCGTATGAGGGATAGCTGGACGTGGCGCGCTGCAAGCCGTTGGATGGATGACTCGGCCAATGCCTCCCTCATGCTTGGACGATCCAGATTATATCTTCTTCGTTTGAAAATGTGAAAAGGAGGGAAAACTCAGTTTCCGGCGCGACTTGGCCGGAGCTTCACCGGAGAATTTCGCGTCCTCCTATCTCTCTCAATATCCCACCAAACGCAATGGTTTTTGAACGAAAGTTGATGGAAATTTCACGAGGATTACAACCGTACTAATTAAATGATCTAAAACTCCAAGATTAAAGAAATCTAGGTCCTAACCGAAAATGGATCCAAGCTTAAATTGTCACTAATCCTCAAATTAACTGCCCATAAATCATCTATATCCTATTTGCAACCTAACCACATGAATCTAAGCTAATGAAAACGCATAAATCGAGTGCAATTTCAAGAAATGGAAACCTGGTTTTAAGCTTCGATTGTGGTGTTTCTGGCTTGAATCTTGCTCCCAAATCTTCCAGAATCACTCAATGATGATGATAGAAGCCTTTAGCACCTTCAATTTGATCAGAAACTTGCTTGAATCCAAGAAACGATTTTGAGTAGAAGCTTGAAAACTCCAATGGCTCTCTCTCTGCTCAGCATGAATCAGTCACCAACCTTGCTTCTGAGGAGTTCCTAAACCTTTATAGAGT
This sequence comes from Lathyrus sativus, assembly GCA_963859935.3. Classification (NCBI taxonomy): domain Eukaryota; kingdom Viridiplantae; phylum Streptophyta; class Magnoliopsida; order Fabales; family Fabaceae; genus Lathyrus; species Lathyrus sativus. The sequence continues at coordinate 632,462,832 of OZ012741.1, read as the reverse complement.
GATTTGGAACCTTCTAGAGGTTCAGCCCAGGCCCAAAATCAAAAATCCAATTCCAACTTTTCTTCAAAAATTTCAATATGGCCATGCATGAAATTCCCACTAAAACTTTCTTGGGAAGCTTTGGTTATCTTGCTGAACAACCCTTGAGTGAAATCAGACCACAAAGAGCCTTCAATTTGCCTTGGTGAATGATTTGTGTGATGTAACTTATAAATGAAGAAACCTTATGAAAGGCCATGAATTATACTTCAAATGAATAATCCAAAATTGCCAATGTCTCTAAAACATAATTTCTGATCAAATCAAGTACTCATTTGGCATATTTTGTGCACATAACCATTTATTTGAATTTTTCAACTTTCAAACCTTTGGATTTCTTCTTTCTTCAAACCACTTCACACCAATCTTTGATATGAGCCAAACCAATTCATCATGAGCCTTTAGTTAACCTAAAAACCACATTTTAAACAAGTTCCATGTTGAACAAAAATCCATTTGACATGTGCAAGTTGGAGATTTTGACCTATGATTGAAAATGGCCTATAATCTCACTTTCCCAAAATACCCCTAACTTGTAAACCTCACAACTTGAGTTCTACAAATTAGATGGAAGACTTCTAATACAATTTGGAAAGCTAAGATCATGAGGAACAAATTTCATGTTCACCAAAAGGTCATATGAAACCTCCTTCTAGGTCAAAAATAGCTTGGAAGTCATATGATTTTCACAGACAAATTTCAGAGGTATTTGAGGACCTGTAACTTGTCTGGCTCATAACTTGAGTTCTATAAATCATATGAATGACTTCTAGTACTCAAATTAAAGCTATGAACATCCTCTACAACATTCATGTGGAGGCCAAAGTCACATGAGGCTTGTATCTTGACTTACATGGCTTGGAAGTTTGGCACTAAACAGGGGATTTTACCCTAGGAACCCTGACTTAGCAACTCCAACCACTCTTGATTCTTCTCAACTTGATCTTGAAAAAACCTCTCATATGCCTCAACATATCATTTCATGATCTCAATGACCTAGAAGTAGGCTTTGATCCTCTTCAATTTCCCAGTTGACTTGGGAATTACTCAGATGAAAACTCCACTTGCAACACCCTCAACTGTGACTTTCCACACCTGGCATAATGACTTGATTAAGCCTCAACATGACCTTCAAGGCACTGCAATGCTCTACTCACACTCTCTCCTTGATCAAGGCCTTACAATCCACTGCTGATCTTCAACAGGTCCTCAAAGTAGGAGACTAACCCCATGCAAGCAAATGAACTTCTTAAGAGCTCAGCCTCCTTCCTGTTGATTATGGTGACTCCTCAAACTTGCATAAGTCCTCTAGATAGGCTTCTCTGGATATAAACACCACCTAATCCCCTGCACAATGAACAATGCTATGATATGCAAGTGCTATGATGATGATATGCTAATGCTATGAAACATAAACTAGGTGAGAAAAGGTTAGGCGAATTTTGGGGTGCAACAAACCTAAAGGGTTGAAGATGAGAATAGAGATCTACCAGGGGTGGATCAAACTCATAATTGGAGAAACTCCATAAATATTCGCTTCACTGGAGAGATTCTAGCTGGAGAACTGTAGATGGAAATACCCAAACTGAAGTTTCACAGGGGATAAAATAAATATCCACTTCCACGGGGAAACTTGGGTAAAATAGTTGTTGAATATGTTGGAGTCGAAACTTCGATGGGGATGAAATAAACATCCGCTTTGCTGGAGAAGATTGGCGTTGTGAAGAATCCTCTGAGGAATGAAATATGTCTACTTCATTGGGGAGGTGAAGTTGGAGAAGATCCACTGAGGATTAAACATCATCCACTTCATTGAGGAGGTGAAGTCAAACAGATCACTGAGAATTCTGCATCAAAAAGCTTCGTCGGAGAAATGTCATGGCCACTAGAAGTAAAATACCGGGGACATGAAGGTTGCTGAAAATTTGTATTGAAGACTGCGTGGTAGTCGCCATTTTAAACAATAGTTTGTTGCACATGGATAAGATAATCTTTGTTTTTCAGATGTCCCAAGTTATTGGTTATGAGAATAAATCATCTTAAGAGGATTTTACAGAAAACATGGCATCCAAATGCCCCATGTTTTCAAACTCTTGCAGAGATTCGCCGAATCTCGACGTAATTGGCTCTGATTGACGATATTATGACTAAGTCTTCAAAAAAGTAGCTCTTCAATAATTCAGACTTGCATAGAACAAACCACTTGGAAACAAACTTGCCCCAGGTCGGCGGAGTTTGCAAGTTCTGATAGAACAAACTTAATGTTGATGCTCGCATACAAAACTTTCTATGACCTCGGCAAATATCAACACGTATGAAATGTTAATTCTGAAACCGTTAATGCAACATATATGTTTGTCTTGGAGTTTTGAAAAGAGATATCCCAATAACTGGTGACCGAAATCACTAGTTAGGATATAAATTAATTTTTATAAAGCCAACGAAAATCGAGCATAACTCAATAGGAGTCAGGAAACATTATCTCACCGAGTATGCTTTCGAAGTAAACCTTACTTCAATTAGGACTTTAAAAGGTTGTATCAGTTTAGTTTACGATTTGTAAAACAAAAGGAATAAGGGTTAAAGCTTATGTACCCGCCCATTTTGAAAGATGTTCATTTTCTTTTGTGGAAAAGTTTAAATGTTCAATCAAGCTGATTAAAAATTGCCCCAGGCTAAAAATGAGATTGAAACATGGTTAAAGAGGAATTAACAGCTTTATATCTCTGGTGTTTAGGAGGTTTGAAATAATGTCTTACATCATCAGCAGGTTAATTCGAAAGCATACATCAAGAGATCATACGCTTTACTTCGTCATCCTCCGTCCAATCCTTTCTCAAGGTGAGGAGGTTGGGTGAAGTTGGCATTATAAAATTATGAAGAAAATTTTAGGAGTGAATATGAATGGTTTTCTTCAAGACAAACACTTACTGCATTACTTATTCAAAATAACATGTTCTTACGTGCCAATTATGCTTTTAATCAAAGAAATAAAACATGAAAGCGGACGAAAATAAATAGGTGATCAGCATAACAATGTTCCATTCACGACTGGGCTTCCTCCTTTGAAGGTTAGCACTTTGTCATCTACCATTTCTTGGATTTTCTCCTGAAAGACTTTGTGTCGCTACTGCGAAAATCGGCGCCGGCTGACAGAAGAGTCACCACCGTGCGTTATTTATCCCAACGGAGGGAAAGGAAACGCTCGAAGTAAACCTCGCAAAAAACGGGAAAAGGTATGGTCATCGCAACCAAAACCTGGATTCGGGAGTCGGTTACGCAAGGGGAAGGTATTAGCACCCCTCACGTCTATCGTACTCGATGGGATCCACGCTTGCTTGGTTTGTACGGATTATACTTCTATCTAAACTAAAGGATGAGGTCTGAAAAGAAAAGAAAACATGACTCGGCAAAGCATCGCACTTTATGCCTACGTATTCTCGTCTGGAACGAGAAATCAGAGTCAACGTAGTTCGCCTAACTACGGGTGAAGGTTGCTCGCTAGGATATCGCATCCTATGCCTACGTACTTCCACACAGCATGGAAGATCAGAGCAAACGTAGTTCGGGCTACGCACGACACAAGCTGTTCAAGTGTCTTTTATGAAAAATCTCACCTTAAACAAGGGTTTTCTTATTGCAAAAAGGTTGATGTTTGTTCAAATCTTTTGACGGAAGAAATGAATTGATTTTTGTTATAACCTTTATTAATGTTTTTCTGTTGTTTTGAAGAAAGAAGAGATGACACTCTACAAATCCTAGGGTTAAAAAAAAGGGGAATAAAATCTACCCTAATGTTATCATGCATGGGTTAAGACCTAATGTCTATCATGCTCCTCTCTTGCGCAGAGAGAAACAGAGATCCTAAGGGAATAGACGGAAACAGAAACAGCAGATATATACATAAAACAGTAAAATGCATGGATGCAACAATACAAGCGAGGCAAGGGAGTCCCACTCAACCTCGAACCTAGAAAACAATAGGCAAAAGTGAATAGAATTCACTTTCAACCCAGCAAGTTAAACAGCAAACAATACAGTCCGGGAAATTCACACAATACATCAAAAATTAAACAGCTAAAACTAAACAGCAAAGCAATCTTCATCAGCAACTGCAACCATCTTCAGGCTTCAAGCAGACATCAGTCTTTTATCTTCAATCTCCCAATGGCTTTTCTTCAAGTCCCAATCTCCAAGCTGAGGAACCAATCACAAGAGTGAACTGGGTGTTAAGCAATTAGTTGACCACCAAAGGTGGCAAACAGATTGCTAACAACACATAGAATATTTCTCTCAAGAGTTCTATCTCTTAGACACTCTCACCAAGCCTTCCAAAGGAAGGGGGTGAGTGTCTTAGAGAGACTCTGCATCACAGAGAGGGATGGAGGCAGTCAAGACCTTCCATGTTTGTGAATCAAGTTTTCTACTCTAGAGCTCTGCCTAACTCCTAGATCCTACAGACTTCAACAGCTGCCAGCAAGAGATACTCTTCATCAACTCTGGAAGCTGGTCTTCATTCTTTAATCCCCGGATGGGCTTCATCAGCACAGTCTTCAGCTCAAACCCCAAGCCCCAAACAAACCCAATACCCCACACAGACAAATAATAACCCTAAAAAGGGCACACCACACAATCAATCAAATACAAGCAATATACTAATAGTAATAGGGGAAGCCTAATATTTTCTAAGGGATCTATCATCTACCCATAACCCCTATAGTCCCATACCCCAAAAATCAAATCAAAATTCCTAAAAGAAATGATCTATCTCACCTATGCTCATTTAAAACCCTAATTTTAACCACTCTAATCTCACCTAATCAAGTCACCTAAAAATTAATCCTAAAATTACAAATTAAATCCTATATACAAGCTAAAGTCCTATGTTAATCACCCTAAAAAGAATGGGTCCTAAATCTAAAGGGAACTATTAGAACTAAAATCAACAAAATTATGCACTAAACTAAACTCGTTAAAAAGCTATTTAAAAGAAAAATACACAAAAAATATTAAAACAAAATAAAATGCCATTTTTATTATTGGATATTTTTCTCAACAGAATTATGAATCTACCACAAAAAGAATCAATTAAAAATAAGCTTTTTTCAATTTTATATGATTTTTTAAAGGTGCTAAAAATATAAAAGAATTAAAAAAACACAAAAAAGAAATAAAATTGGGAGGGGGTGTCAGAAGCAACTACGCCTAGTTCATATATTGATGGGCCAGGGAAGTGGGGGGCGCGTATAGCAAATGTCTGGGCCCATTATGCATCATAAAAATGAATGAAAAAATAAAAGAAAAAAAGACACGCGAGCGGTGTAGGAAGCAACAATTTTCAGTTAAAATCCATTGGGCTTAGGTTTGGGGGGTGGGGATAGCACATTTGAGGTTAGGCCCAGAGGTTGCGTTTAATGAAACGCATCGTTTCAAAGCTCAGATATTCCCTCCATTTTTCTTTAAATCTCAGCCATTGGATTAGAGTTTCAGTCAACCATTTTGACACGATCGAACGGACATGCTTCATCTTCTCCAACGAGCCCTAGGGTTTGCAGGATTTCCTCTCCCATGCATGAACTTCCACAGCTCTGTTCTCTCTCCTCACTCAACCAAATCCCACGATCCAAAAACAAAAAATGGCCTACTCAAAGCCCTCTACAAGATCCTACACTTAGATTTTTCTAAAACTCACTCTATAATCAAACTCGATAGCTGGAAGTTCATGGTGTACCAAACTGTCACTGAGATGGACCCTCACCATTCTTGATTCCAATGGTATTAATGCGTTCTTCACACTACACTGATCTCAACAAGCTATTACACGTTCATTAAAACTCATTACATAACCTAATCTTGATCATCAAAGTTTCAACATCCTGCCATTAAACCTCATAGAACCTTCTCAATCTTTCTGAAAATAGTCATCTAACCTAACCTAACAATCTTACACTAACAATCTAATCTAACAACACCTAATTCGTGGTGTAAAGATCAAAATGCATACCTGCAATTCTTGTTGGAACAGATGAGAAACAGCTTGATTCAGCACTTGCAATCCCTCACCAATGGTCCTTAGATGATGATATGGTTTCTGTTGGCAAAAAGTTGGAAGAAGAATGCTTCTAATGGGAGATTCGAATCTGATATGCTTCTTGCAATTTCAAACCCTAGCTCTTCAATCTTCCATGGATGGCTCTCTAATTCAGCATGTATGCACTCAAAAGCTTCAATGGATTGTGGATGAAGAAAAAGAATGAACAGAATTGATGTTGAATATAGATTTTCACTCTTTCTTACAATGGAAGCAACAATGGAATTCTCTCTCTTCTCTCTCTCTTTTCACCAACCTTTTGCACTAATGATCCACTTTCATTATATAGATGATGATGGAGATGCCTAGAAGTTTCTGGATCCCTCTAGGATGATTCTAGAATGTGGTGGAAGAATGTGGAAATTCTCATGTAATGACACTTTGAAATATCTCATCTCATGCCTCAATTGTCCTTACAAACCTTCAATTCCACTTTAAAATCTCCTCATATGAGTTATTGGAAGGATATGAGTGCTTATCATGCTGATTCCTTGCCTTTTGCTAAGTTTCACATGGATGCCTTATGATGCAAGCAAGAACATTACAAAGCAAGTCCAAAATTCAAACCCTAACTCAAAAAAGTGGCTGAACCAATGTCTTTAAAATGTTGTTTGGATTCAAAATGACATATTACATGACCTATTTTGGATTTGTAGATCTCTCAAACCATTTTCCAACTTGAACTTTTTCAAGTTATATGCCTTTTTTAAGTCATTTTCCACCAACTTTTATCAAGTCTTGTTATATGCATTTCCAAACTTCCATGACCTGTTTTCTAGACTTAAAATTACATTTTGAGAAACTTTGATGTTGGGAAGTTTTTCATTTGAAGCTTCCTTGTATGAGTTTTAGGCATAGGCTAAGAATGACCTGTAATTCTCAGATGACCAAAATACCCTTTTCTTGCCAAGACCATAAGTAGAGTTACACAAATCATATGAAGGCATGCCATACCTTTCTAGAAATCTAAGACAATGAGGAACAACTCTCATGTTGGCCAGAAATCCATTTGAAATCTCCTTGAAGGTCAAACGTTGCTTGGAAGACAGACAACTTTCACAGACAAATTTCAGTGCCCTCAGATGACCTGTAACTTGCAAGAGCTATAACTTGAGTTCTATAAATCATCTTGATTACTTCCACCACTCAAATTAAAGCTATGAAGATACTCTACAAGTTTCATGTGGACCAGAAATCCATGTGAAGCTTGCATCTTGATTTACACTGCTTTGAAGTTTGACCTAAATTAGGGAATTTTACACTGAAACCCTAATTTGGTAACTCCTCTTCTCCTTGATTCCTTCTGATCTTTCTTTAGCACAATACCATATCCATATCCATATAGCAAATAATGAATCCCACCTTCTTCAAATGATCCTTGATGCCTTTCAAAACAAATCCTTGACCTAGGGTTGACCTAGATAAAACCCTAGTTGACTGACTTCAACTGAGGCTCTTGCAATCATTCCAATGACTTGGTTACTCCTCAAAAATGATCATCTAGGCTCTTCATAACATCCATACCCACCTCTTGTTCTTGGCGCATGGCTCACACTTCCTCTGATGATCCCCAAATAACCTCAAGATAGGAGAGAACTCACTGATCAACCTGTCAACTCTTCAAAGCTCAAATTCTTCCCTGATGACCTGAGTAGTCTTGAATATGAATGAAACCCTTGGATATGCCTCTTGAGATAAGAATAGCACTTGATCCCCTGATTAAGATGGCTTGCTTATGCTATGCAATGCAGATGAATACACTATGTACATGATGACAATGCAAATGATTATGCAATTGAAACATAAACCTAGGTTAGAAAAGGTTGGGCAAATTTTGGGGTGCAACAGCTGCCCCTATTCAAGCGGCTTGGACCCGACTGGATGAAGAGCGCACAGCCTTCAGCCATTCGAGGTACGAGACGGTTGAATACGAAAGAACCCGGAAATTTTCCAACCGCAAAAATAAATTGCGCAAACGACTACTGCTTGGGGAAAACCCTTCAGGGAAATGACTTTTGTCGTCACAGCAACAACTAGCCATCCATCTGTCAATCTGTTTTTGTAAAATAATCTGATATTGTCCGCAGACCACTCCATTCCGAAGAAATGAGCATACACCCCACAACGAGAAACTGTTGACATCACTTATCAACCTCCGTCGATCTCACTTATCAACTGAGCACACACTAACCAGCGGGAGAATATTGACTTCACTTGTCATGTTGACTTCACTGATCAACCTTTCATATCCTGAAGAAACGAGCAAACGCTTAACCAAACGAGACAATGTTCGAAGACCTGAACAACCGAATCTGTGGGGAAATGAGAAACTTAACTAAGTAACTCTGAGAGGACAATTCTGACGACTGTCGTTAAACACCTGCTGGGGAAATTGGGAAACTTAACCAGGCGCCCTGACGAGAATAACCTTGTTGAAAAATAAGAGGAATTTAACCAAACAACTCTCGTAGCAAGCACCCTGCTGGGGACTATGAGGGACTTAACCAATTAACTCATTGAAATAACACCCTACCGGAGCACATAACCCTGCCGGAGGAACTACGGGTAACGACCCAAAAATCTGCATTACCACCTTCTAATACTGATACCACAGCATCCTGAGATAGACTCGGCTGGGGAATACAAGTAACTTAACCAAGCGACTTGTCAAAGAATACCCTGCCAGGGACTACGAGAAACTTAACCAAATATCTCGTTGAAGACCACCATGCTGGGGATTACATCTCTACTGGGGTAACTGTGGGTAACCACCCAAAAATTGCATTATGCCATTTCTACAGCACTCTGAGAAAGGACTCGGCTGGGGAGAAAGAGAAATGCTTGACCAAGCAACTCTGCTAGGGGAACATCTGACATGACGAACACGATCACTGTGTGTCTGGCACAACAACCCTCTGTAACAAGATGAACACGATCAATGCGCATTCTACACCACAACCCTCTTGACAGGAGAAAACACGATCACTGCGCGTCCTGGCGTTGCAAACAAAATCACATAACGGGACAAACACGAAGAACACGATCACTGCATGCTGCGTTACAACCAAAATCACGTCGACCATAAATCCAACCGGATGCGGTAAACACGATCACTGCGTGCCAGACGGAATAAACCCACATAGAAGAGGCGAACACGTTCACTGCATACTTCCACCACCAATATAATGAACACGATCACTGCGTGTGCTGCAATAAGACAAGTACGATCACTGTGCATCTCGACCAGCAAACCCCCGAAATGATGTCAACACGATCACTGCGTGTGTCACAAAACCAACCCATGTAACAGGACGAATACAATTACTGCGTATGCCGACCAACAAAACCAATTGATACGATAACCACGATCACTGCATGCTCCGCATCATAAGTTCCCATGGTGCTATCAACACGACCACTGCATGCTATACGAATACGATCACTGCATATTTGAACACGATCACTGCGTGTCTGAACACGATCACTGCGCGTTCTGAGCTACGATCCTCTTGACTGGAGAAAACACGATCACTGCATGTTGTGTGTCTCAACTAACCCACATAACCGGACGAATACGATCACTGCATATTCTAACCATACATAGGGTAAACGCGATCACTGCGCGCTTCATGTCACGGCCCTCTTGACTGGAGGAAACACGACCACTGCGTGCTGCGACACAACTTCAAACATGGGACGAATACGATCACTGCGTACTTCGGCCACCAACAACCGGATGAACACGTTCACTGCGTGCCTCACCCTATAACCAAACCATATAACGGACGAATACGATCACTGCGTATATCGACCAACAACATCACACGACATGGTAAACACGATCACTGTGTGTCCTGCACCACCAATAGAGTGAACACGATCACTTCGCGTCCTGCTCAATAAAACCCCGAGATGATACCAACACGATCACTGCGTGCCTTACAAGACAATCTTCTTAGATCGGGACGAATACGATCACTGCGCCATTCGACCACAGATACACATACCAAGATCAACATGATTACTGCATGTCCTACAACATGAACCCCGTAGATGGTACAAATACGATCACTGCGTACTTGGGCCACAAATAAACATCTCAAAATCAACACGATCACTGTGTGCCTTACAATATGAACCCCGTAGATGGTACAAAATACAATCACTGCGTACCTTGACCACAAAATCCACATCTTCCTGAAACCACGATTTCACTTATCGGCCGGGAACAACATATCTGAAACTGAAGAGGTAACCACCTGGCTTATGTTTCAAAAATGCATGTTTGATAATGACGTAATGCTTCCACACTGCATGGAAATGCTACGTACTCGTGTAAAATGCAAATGCTCATGATGCATGCTTATGCAAAGAGCTACTTCAGCAAAATAAATGCTGAAGACACACTGGATTCGCTGGGGATGACCGGAATACTACCGATACGCTTCCAACAAAATAAATGTTGGAAAGATGAACCAACTCCGCTGGGGATAACCATCCTGCCGGGGAAAGAAAGGACAATCTTGCTCGGGAAAACTCCTTTCAGCAGCTCCAACCACCTGATCACACTTTGTGGGGAACCCCTCCTACTATCACTGAGCTGGGGAAATCATCCCGCTGTCACTGAGCTGGGGATTGAACTACACATTCTGATCTGCATTGCACAAGAACTCTCTGGGGAGTTAATCACATCCATCTCGACCTTCGCTGAGGAGGACCCTGCTATGCTTGACGAGCTAATTCTGAACTACTGAAGATACATTGATCTTTTCCTTTGACGCGATTTCCGCTCTCCTGGGGAGACAACATTCAATTTTTTCTGGGGCGACTTCATTGGGGGAAGACACAACATTCAACCTCTGGAGAGGGTACCAGCCTGCCATGGACTCTGGCGGGGAACTTTGCGAGCTTTTGAATACCTGCAAAAGTCAACAAGCAAACACAAGGCACTCTATGCAAAAAGAAACATCTTGGTAGTCACCCACGACAACCATTCAGGTAATTTTTGGTTTTAACAATCATAGGCCGAGGCCCGCCTGTTTACACGCATGTAAGTTTATCAGAAAACATCGGCGCTTTTTACAAACAAAACTGTAAAAAATTAAAACCAAAGTCACACACTACACTGAATAAAACACTTTATTAATAACGGCCTGTGAATAGGCGAGATTTGTACATCAGATGCAACTCCTGAAAAGAGGTAGTCACACATAAACAAAATGCAGAAGTATACAAATATACAGAATAAAATTTGTACACATGTCGGCAACGTGTTACAGATGAACACCATGAACCGATCCTCCTATGACTCGTCGGACTCTGACGCTTTCCCGATCTCTGTCTTCGGAAGAAATTGCTTTGGATAATTGACCCCCAGATGCTCCCAAACCACTAACAATCAAACTTGGACCGCAGTCATTTGCTTTTCAAATCCCTAACTTTTGCGTGAATCGCCCTTTGCGGGTTTTCGATTCACCGGGATACCCTTTTTTGCCGAAGCCGCCCAGTGTAGGTTTTCGATTTCGCGGGTGTACATTTTTTCGTTATATCCCTAACTTTTGCCCGAACCTTTTTATTCTGTTTTTGGTTCGCCAGGATGCCCCATTTTTGCCTGGACTCTCTTTTTACTGTCCAGCGGGTCAATTTTAAGCAAAGTATTTTTTAACTGTGTCCGAGTTCACAGGGGACGAAAAGTCTTCACCATCCATGGTGGATAACAATAAGGCTCCTCCGGAGAAGACCTTTCTCACGACGTATGGACCTTCGTAATTGGGAGTCCATTTGCCCCTGTGATCCGATTGCGGTGGGAGAATCTTCTTCAGCACAAGATCACCCGTCTGAAAGCTTCGAGATCGAATCTTCTTGTCGAACGCTTTCTTCATCCGGCTTTGATACAGCCTACCATGTGCAATGGATGCCAGTCTCTTCTCATCTATCAAGCTCAGCTGATTCAATCTACTTCTCACCCATTCTGCCTCGTCCAGCTTAACATCAAGCAAAACCTTCAAAGATGGTATCTCAACCTCCAATGGCAGGACAGCCTCCATGCCATATACTAGTGAGAACGGCGTTGCCCAAATTGATGTACGCACTGTAGTACGATAACCATGCAAAGCGAATGGAAGCATCTCGTGTCAATCCTTATACGTTACCACCATCTTCTGAACAATTTTCTTTATGTTCTTGTTGGCCGCTTCAACAGCGCCATTCATCTTGGGTCTGTAGGGAGATGAATTATGATGCTCGATCTTGAAATTCCGACACAGATTTTTCATCATCTTGTTGTTCAAATTCGAACCATTATCAGTAATGATCCGTTCAGGAATACCGTATCGGCATATTATATCTCTCTTGATAAATCTGGCCACCACCTGCTTTGTCACATTGGCGTAGGATGCTGCTTCCACCCACTTGGTAAAGTAATCAATCGCAACCAGAATGAAACAATGCCCATTAGAAGCAGTAGGCTCAATCTTGCCGATCATATCGATTCCCCACATGGAGAAAGGCCACGGGGATGCCATAACGTTCAGTGGACTAGGTGACACATGAATCTTATCTGCATAGATCTGGCACTTGTGACACCGTTTGGCAAATTTGAAACAGTCAGTTTCCATCGTCAACCAATAATACCCTGCTCGCAACAACTTTCGGGTCATAGCATGCCCACCAGCATGCGTACCAAAAGTTCCCTCATGGACCTCTTCCATGAGCAAGTTGGCTTCCTTCTCGTCTACACACCGGAGGAGTACCAAATCGTGGTTCCTTCTATACAAAACGCCGTCGAGATTCAGATAGAAGTTGCCTGCTAATCTCCTTAGAGTCTTCTGATCGCGACTGGATGCCCCAGCCGGATATTCCTTATTCTTCAGGAAATTCTGTATATCGAAGTACCAAGGTTTACCGTCAGATGCTTCATCAATTGCAAATACGAAGGCCGGCCTATCAAGGCGAGAGATGACAATGCTGGGAGCCTCATTCCAGCGGTTGACTTTATACATCGAGGATAACGTTGCAAGGGCGTCCGCCATTTGATTCTCCGCCCGAGGTACATGATGGAACTCTACTTTATCAAATAAAGGTAGCAACCTTCTCGCATAATTCATGTATGGCACCAGATTAGGTTGGCGCGTCTCCCACTCTCCCTTAATCTGATTCACAACCAATGTTGAATCCCCATATACGTCCAGATTCTTGATCCTCAGATCGATAGCCTCCTCTAACCCCATAATGCAAGCTTCGTACTCGGCTTCGTTATTCGTCACTGGAAAAGTCAATCTGGCTGTGAATGGGATGTGCGACTCGTGGGGAGTTGTAATGATTGCCCCGATCCCGCTACAGTACGAATTGACAGCCCCATCAAAAATCAGTTGCCACTGGGAACTCCGCTCAGGACCTTCACCAGGCAACGGCTCATCACAATCTTTAGCTTTCAAGTACATTATGTCCTCATCAGGAAACTCAAACTTCATAGGCTGATAATCCTCAATTGGCTGTTCAGCAAGATATTCGGACAGAACACTTCCCTTAATGGCCTTCTAGGAAACATACTGGATATCATATTCTGTCAATACCATCTGCCATCTAGCAATCCTTCCAGAGAGCGCTTGTTTCTCAAACACATATTTGATCGGATCCATCTTCGATATCAACGTGGTTGTATGGTTCAGCATGTACTGTCTTAGACGTTTGGCAGCCCACGCCAATGCACAACACGTCTTTTCGAGCATAGAGTATCGAGATTCACAATCTGTGAACTTTTTACTCAAGTAGCAAATCGCATGCTCTTTCCGCCCTGTCTCGTCATGTTGACCGAGAACACAACCCATACTGTTCTCCAGAATCGTCAGATACATAATCAGTGGTCGTCCCGCTACTGGGGGTATCAACACCGGAGGTTTCTGCAAGTATTCTTTTATCTTTTCAAATGCCCTTTGGCAATTGTCGTTCCAGACCACCGCTTGGTCTTTCTTTAACAGTTTGAATAATGGTTCACACGTGGTCGTTAGGTGAGAGATGAACCTGGCAATGTAATTCAACCTCCCTAAGAATCCACGGACTTCTTTTTCTGTTCTCGGTGCTGGCATCTCTTGTATTGCTTTTATTTTTGTAGGATCGACCTCGATTCCTTTCTTGCTCACAATGAACCTCAGTAGCTTCCCGGATCTCACTCCGAAGGTACATTTATTAGGATTCAACCTCAGCTTGAACTTCCTCAGCCTCTTGAACAACTTCAGCAGATTAACCAGATGTTCTTCCTCTGTTTGAGACTTGGAAATCATTTCATCGACATACACCTCAATCTCTCTGTGCATCATGTCGTGAAAAAGCGTTGTCATAGCCCGCTGGTACGTTGCCCCAGCGTTTTTCAAACCAAAGGGCATCACCTTGTAACAAAAGGTTCCCCACGGGGTGATAAAGGTCGTTTTTTCCATATCCTCCGGAGCCATTTTGATCTGGTTGTACCCCGAAAATCCATCCATGAAGGAGAATACCGAAAACTGAGCTGTGTTGTCAACTATCACGTCAATATACGGCAGCGGGAAATCATCTTTCGGGCTCGCCTTGTTTAGATCCCTATAATCAACACACATTCGAACCTTGCCATCTTTCTTTGGCACAGGCACGATATTAGCGACCCAAGTGGGATAAGTGGTAACAGCCAGGAACCCAGCATCCCATTGCTTCTGCACTTCTTCCTTTATCTTTACGGCCATGTCAGGACGAGTCCTTCTGAGTTTCTGCTTCACAGGCGGGCAATCTTCCTTCAACGGCAGACGATGAACAACCATATCAGTATCCAAACCTGGCATGTCCTCGTAAGACCAAGCAAATATATCACTGTATTCACGCAGCATCTAAATAAGCTCTCGCTTGATGTCCACTTGCAATGCGGCCCCTATACGGATATTCCTGACGCATTCCTCAGACCCTAAGTTGACAATATCAATCTCTTCTTGGTGAGGCAGAATGACTTTCTCCTCTTGCTTCAATAACCGACTAAGATCTTCTGGTAAGTCACTATCCTCCACAATCTCCTCCTCAGCTTGGAAGATCGGATGCTCGAAGTCTAAACGAGTCATAGGAAGTTTTTGGTCGGTGTCATCTGAAAATTCGTGAATCCTGCGAGGGAAACGGTTAAGTGCTTCAAAAATGATGTACAAGCAAAATGCATAACCACGCTGCCATTTTATTGAAAAATATAAAAACAGAAAGAAAAGGATCATAACATTTGAATGTAAAAAACGCCGTCATTTATTGATCATGCAAATATACAGGTAAACAGTTAGGCCCTAAGACAAGATCAACGATGCCCCGGGCAAGGCATGTGATCATACAATGATTGAAAAAACAATGCATTACTGTTTGGTGACTTGGATGACGTCCTGGATGGACCAGTTGCATAGGCTTTGCCCCGGCGTGCTGGGTCGAATCCATGCATCCATGTCGCAATCGCTATCCACTTCCTCCGTATCAGACACGGCATTGATCCTTTCGAAGCTAACTCCTCCAGGCGTGAACACGACAGGTCCCTTGTACTTAGGCGCACTCTGCAAGGGAGATGGGCGGTACCCCAAGCCATACTTATCTTGCTTCACTGGAATGTCCAGAACCTGCCCCCACTTCTGAGTCTCTCCTGCTTGTACCAACGCCTTGGCTTCTTTATATGAGGAGACTACCACCTCTTGCCCTTCACTCTTCACTGGAGCTCCTTCTTTAACCTTCACCCCTTTGAACGCCTGACACAGCGTTTCATGAATTTCTCCATCTACCTCCACGTACTTGAAAGAAGACAAATGACTGACTAGGAGATCCTCTTCGCCACACACCGTCACAATACTCCCCTCAACCATATATTTCAGCTTCTGATGGAGCGTAGAAGTCACTGCCCCAGCGGCATGAATCCAAGGTCTCCCGATCAAACAGCTATATGCAGGCTGAATGTCCATGATGTAAAACACTGTGTCAAAC
Organism: Lathyrus sativus; assembly: GCA_963859935.3. Lineage (NCBI taxonomy): Eukaryota > Viridiplantae > Streptophyta > Magnoliopsida > Fabales > Fabaceae > Lathyrus > Lathyrus sativus. Next base: position 632,446,730 of record OZ012741.1, on the reverse strand, counting down.
ACCTCCGGACCTACCTGAATGGGTAACGTTATCGACCCGAATACTGACCTCCTTGTTCCGTCAAAGGCCCTCACTACCAAATCACTAGGTGTGCACAACAACCCACGGGTATCTAATTTCAACAGAGCTTTCTTTGGTAACATATTCAACGAGGACCCAGTGTCTACCAGCACATGGGATAAAGTGGTGCCCCTGCATTCGATAGAGATATGCAAGGCATTATTATGATCACGCCCCCGAGGTGTTAAGTCAAAATCCGTGAATCCCAGTCCATGCCCAGCATTAACATGCGCCATGACTCCCTCTAGCTGATTAACTGAAATCTCTTGCGGCACGAAGGATGTCTCAAGTACCTTCAATAGGGCATTTCTATGCGCCTCAGAACACAACAACAGCGATAATATGGAGATCTTTGACGGGGTTTGCTGCAGGTGATCTACGATCTTGTAATCACTTTTGCGGATTAACCTCATGAATTCTTCCACATCTTTGGTTATCGGCTCTTTCTCTTTACTCCCCGAAGATTCCCCCTCAACAACTTTATTCTTACCCCTGGCAAGCCTTTCTGCTTCAACCTCAGGTGAAGTGAAAATTCTCCCGCTCTGGGTTATACCACCCGCTCCCACTATGTTATCTACGGATCCCGCCGGCGGATCATTCAAGTCGATCTTCTCCCCATTACAATACACCTCAGCACCATAGCACCACGGGACTGCCTTTGTGCTTTCAAAAGGGACTGGCTTAGCCTTAGTAATAGTAATGGTCGTCCTTTTCGATGATGCCGAAATTGTCACTGATTTGAACGGAATGGTGATCGTAGCGACCTCCCTACGCTCCTTCTCAGATTCTGTCTCAACAGACTTCTCTCGCCCTACAGCCCTGTCAAACTGCAAAGTTCCTTCATCAATCAAACCTTGAACTCCCCTTTTCAACTTCTCACAGCCCCCTGGTTGAACCAAACAGTCAACACACTCTTCGCTGCAGCCGGGATAGACACCTCCTTTCAATAAACGCTGCTTTACGTAACTCAAAGGGGTTTTCAGCTCGCTCACTTCTGAAACCAAGTTCAACTCATCATCTACCATGATTGCATTGGCCCCAGCTCCACCATGCTTGGGCATTGGCTGCTGCGTGATATTGGGACCTTCCTTCCCGAAGTTAATAGCCGTACTATCAAGCAAGTCCTGTACTTTATGCTTGAAAGCTAGGCAATTCTCAATATTGTGCCCTGGTGCACCCGAATGGAAGTCACAGTGCTCATTAACATCATACCCGACTGGTGGCTGGCCAGTTGGAGGTGCTAAGGTCCTCTTCTCGACTAGCTGCAATTTCAACAAAGTTTGAAGGAGTTCTGCATATGATACCGGCGGTACCTCGAATACTCTCCTCGGTCGTGGGTTCTGAAGTCTGCGCTGATTATTATTAGGCTGCTGCTGAGCCTGCTGCGGTGGTTGTTGTCTCTGCTGCTGAGAAGGCCCTGGAATGGTTACACTTACAACTTGCGACTGCTGACGCCAGTTCTGACTTTTATTCCTTCGTCGAGCATTGTATACAGCATTGGTATCACCCTGCCTTTTACCACCAAACGTCTTCTTATTACCTTCTGCGGAACTGGACTCACCCGCCTGAATTTTACCAATCTTCACCCCGTTTTTAATGCGCTCCCCCATCAAGATCAACTCGGAGAAAGTACTCATCGAGAAATTGAGCAACCGGTCATAGTACATTCTAGAGAAAGTTCCTATGAACATATCCATCATTTCGCGCTCCACCATTGGAGGGTGGACCCTAGCAGCCAAATCTCGCCATCTCTGGGCGTATTCCTTAAAGCTCTCGCTAGACTTTTGAGACATGCTCTGCAACTGGACTCGGTTAGGGGCGAGATCACTATTATATTGATAATGTCAAACAAAAGCCTCTGCCAGCTCTTTCCAACTCCTAATCTGAGTAGGCTCCAAGCTCATGTACCACTCCAGCGATGGCCCTGACAGGCTATCCTGGAAGAAGTGCATTAGCATCTTTTCATCCTCAGAATACGCAGACATACGCCTGTAAAATGTGCGCACATGCACCCTAGGGCATGTATCCCCTTTGTACTTATCAAATGACGGTGCTTTGAATTTCAGCGGGACCCTCAACCTTGGGACTAACCCCATATTTGACATATCCAGCCCAAGAGCATTCTGGCTGGCCAATCCATTCACTTTCTCTTCTAGCAATCTCATCTGATGGTCGTCATCCCTGGCTCTTTCATAACCCTCGTTCTGACCAGAGAACACATCCTCCTGACGGTCCTCCCAGCGGGGTACTGCATCATATCCAACATAATCCGCATCACGGCCCGGACCTGTTTGGACGTACCTGGGGTCATACCTCAGATTACCCATCTCTTGAGCGTTGTATGCACCAGTTCCATATCCACGATTACCATAACCATAGTCACCAAACCCAGCCTTGGCGCCAGCCATGCTGCCATACCCCATTTTCACACCATTGAAGCCCTAGTTACCATTAATACCATTCATTCTGACATTCTCAACACCCCCATTGAAACCCTGGTTGACATTACCCACAAATACCCCAGCAGTATCTGCATTGGCATTCATATTACCAGTGTTCCCACCTCCACCTATAGGACCAGTTTCTCCAGCATTCAAACCGGTTACGGGAATAACATCAGCACTTTGACGATTCTCAATTCGGGGAGAAGCAGCAATATTTTCACCATGCGGTGTCCCGTTGTTTTCAGCCCGTGCGACTATCGGTTGGACCAGATTCTGCAGCTGCTCTTGTCCTTTGGCGATAGTCTCCATGGTTTGCATGAGCAGGGCCATCCTGTCACGCATCTCTTGCATTTCACTCTGCACGTTGTCCATGATCTTCTTCTGGTTAGTTCTGGTAGAGTAACGGTGGACTCGCTTTTCTGCAATCCTGAAAATACCTGGAACGGATGCAGGAGATAAGATACACTGATCATAAACCTGCAATGCAAATATGAGTATGTATGCAAAATGCAATATGTGTCTGTGCATTAGGGATTATCATTCCCCGATTCTAGTGTGAATGTGCCAGTGCAGTGACAGTGCTAGCAAGACAGTGATTGGAGCCGAATCATAGAAAACCTCGTATATTGCAGAGAAATCCAAGAATACAATATCACTGAGTGTACAATAGGAAGGCATGACCTTAACCAACAATCCTGGTGATGGTCAGCGCTAATGCAAATAAAGCATACAAGTTAATACATGAAATGATCAAGTACTCCCATAAGCCCGGTACTCTTATATTAACTTCTTGGTCTCTGGATGGCTTGGTCAGGTAAGCAGCCCCTCAACAAGCTGGTTTCTTCGCTTGAGCACACGTCGCACGTCGCCAGCGGTTTCCTCCCATGCCCCTTCTCCGAAGCGATCCTCTAGCTTCCGCTTCTGAGACACAGCTTCGTTCCTGCCTTCGATGGCCTTGTTCAATGCATTCTGGAGACTGTATCTGGCCATTACCTCCTCTTCATGCTTCTTAATGCTAGCCTTCAACTGCTCTTCGAGGTCAGAAATTTGCTGCTTCAATTTATCTTCCCTCTTTTTGTTGTTGGTTAGCGTAGCATTCCATGTCTTATTACAAGAAGAGATTTCTCGGTGAGCGGCGTCGAGTGCTTTCTTTTTGGACTCCAACATGTCATGAGAGCTTCTGAACTCTTGACCCAGACGTTCACGCTTCTTCTTCTCCTCAGTCAACTCAGCACCTAGCCTGTTTACTAGTTCGATCTGCTGTTGGAAAGAACGTACAACCTTATTCTTCTCACTCCGCATCTGAGCTAGCTCCTTTTCTAACTCTTCATTAATCTTCATCAAGGCTTCCTTTTCTTTCACAACTCGCTTGTAGACCTCCATAGTGACAGTGGTTGGCTCTTCCACCGGAACATGAACAGGGACCGGCGCAGCTGGAAATGGCATCAGTAACTGTCTTGCTCTCTCCTGGATCCAAACTTTGTAGGGTGCATATGCCTGACAATCATTCTTCCTCAACAGTGGTTTCCCTTTTCTGTTAATACGCGTCCAGGCATGTCGAAGCTTGGTTAGCAACTCTCCATTCAAATCACCGGTGAAGTACAGAGATTCCTGTACTTCTTCCTCCTGAGGTGGGTTCTTCGACGCGTATCCAAACTGGCGGACGAACAGAGATGGGTTGTAGTTGATACACCCTTTTCTCCCTATCAACGGAACATTAGGATACCCAGAACAACTGAAAATAAGCTCAGACCCCAGCAAGTCTCGGTCAAACCACTCAATGTCTTCAGAAGATAGCCTCATCATACGCTCTGGCCAGTCAACCGTAGCTGTGCTATCCACAAAAGGTCCCTTCAGGGGAAGATGGCTCTTAAACCACATGTACAGCAAAGGCACGCAACAAGAGACGTTCTTGCCTCTCCTGTTCTCATTTCTGTAGTGCATCGAATGGTAGAAGTCCCCGATCAGTGTAGGTACCGGGTTGCCAGCAGCGAACAAATGAAATGCATCCATGTCCACGAAGTTTGGGAAATTGGGAAACAGCACTATCCCATAAATGCATAGAGCCAAAATAGCGTTAAAGACCACCCAACACCCATTTTTGGCGTACTCTTGAGCCTTACCAACCAGAAACTGGAGAGAGAAACCTGGAACCCCTCGCCAAGAAGTCATCAACAGTTCAGAAGCATTCATGTGCAAGGCCTTAGCTAAATCCTCCAACTTAGGCTCAGCGGCAGAGTGAATAAAAGGAACTGCATTTTGTACCGGTAGCTCAGTAAACTCCACATACTCCTCCATGGTGGGCCCCAAGATAAAATCAGCAAACGTGAAGCATCTCAAAGCCGGGTCGTAGAATTGCATCAAGGTGTACAGCCCATTCAACTCATCATCAGTGGATTTGCGAACCAAACTCAACAACCGTCCGTAACTCTGCCTGAAGCTTCTACGGACATCCTCATCTGCAAGAGAAATCAGACCCAGGAGGGGAGTAATATCAGGGATAGGTAGCTTGTACGCAACTGTCATCCTCAAACCAGCCATGATCAATACTCAGAAGTCCAGACACTAGAACCAGGGAATATGCAAATGCACCTGCAGCACAGACACACGTTAATGGGATGCAATGATAATGGTTATGCAAACAATGCAATGCAAGCAACATGCAACAGGGACCAAGTGCTATAGCTGAGAAGCCTGAACCATGTCAACAAGTCTCAGATAGACCCTCCAGAATTCCTCAAACCCTCGTCTCAGATAGACCCAACATAGAGCTCCAACACTGGTCTCTGATAGACCCCACATCATAACTCCAACTGGTCTCTGATAGACCTCATACCATAACTCTGACTGGTCTCTGGTAGACCTCACAACTGTCCATAAATACCCAGGATCTCAGATCAAGAAATAACCGGTATCTGAAGGTCTAGTTACCTGCATAACCCCAAACCCTCTCACAGGTAGGTGTCCTAGTAACTGACAAAGGTATGGCATCCTATGCGGTCGTCGGCGTCACAGACTTTCAGGGTTGATGATACGATTCCCAGAAAGAGTGGCATCATCAAATCCTGAAGAGGCCTCACTTAGCCAACTTCCAAATGATCGGTCCCCAGAGTCGACAATCCAACTAACCAGCAACCCGAGCCACCCAAAGGGCAGGACAGGAGGCCAACCAGAAGAACCTCGTCTGAGTGTAGATTTCGCGGGACACTAGGACATGCAAAGCACGTGCGCGCCCACTAATCTCTACTCTAAGTCTAGGTGCACTCAAGCCCAGGTCCGGCTTATCTCTCAATCATAGAACTCCCATCAAACCCACAATACAGCAATAATAATGATAATAAAATGCTGAAATGTAAATACAAAAATGTAAATCCATACAAAATCCTCGACGGGAAAACAAGCGCTAGGATTGACTCTCTTAAGGGACGTTGGATCCCAAATGCATAAGGAACCATCGCAGTCCTTAGCAGCCAGGGGACGTTGGCTCCCCAGCAGAGTCGTCAGCTGTCGCTACTGCGAAAATCGGCGCCGGCTGACAGAAGAGTCGCCACCGTGCGTTATTTATCCCAACAGAGGGAAAGGAAACGCTCGAAGTAAGCCTCGCAAAAAACGGGAAAAGGTATGGTCATCGCAACCAAAACCTGGATTCGGGAGTCGGTTACGCAAGGGGAAGGTATTAGCACCCCTCACGTCCATCGTACTCGATGGGATCCATGCTTGCTTGGTTTGTACGAATTATACTTCTATCTAAACTAAAGGATGAGGTCTGAAAAGAAAAGAAAACATGACTCGGCAAAGCATCGCACTTTATGCCTACGTATTCCCGTCTGGAACGAGAAATCAGAGTCAACGTAGTTCGCCTAACTACGGGTGAAGGTTGCTCGCTAGGATATCGCATCCTATGCCTACGTACTTCCACACAGCATGGAAGATCAGAGCAAACGTAGTTCGGGCTACGCACGACACAAGCTGTTCAAGTGTCTTTTATGAAAAATCTCACCTTAAACAAGGGTTTTCTTATTGCAAAAAGGTTGATGTTTGTTCAAATCTTTTGACGGAAGAAATGAATTGATTTCTGTTATAACCTTTATTAATGTTTTTCTGTTGTTTTGAAGAAAGAAGAGATGACACTCTACAAATCCTAGGGTTAAAAAAAAGGGGAATAAAATCTACCCTAATGTTATCATGCATGGGTTAAGACCTAATGTCTATCATGCTCCTCTCTTGCGCAGAGAGAAACAGAGATCCTAAGGGAATAGACGGAAACAGAAACAGCAGATATATACATAAAACAGTAAAATGCATGGATGCAACAATACAAGCGAGGCAAGGGAGTCCCACTCAACCTCGAACCTAGAAAACAATAGGCAAAAGTGAATAGAATTCACTTTCAACCCAGCAAGTTAAACAACAAACAATACAGTCCGGGAAATTCACACAATACATCAAAAATTAAACAGCTAAAACTAAACAGCAAAGCAATCTTCATCAGCAACTGCAACCATCTTCAGGCTTCAAGCAGACATCAGTCTTTTATCTTCAATCTCCCAATGGCTTTTCTTCAAGTCCCAATCTCCAAGCTGAGGAACCAATCACAAGAGTGAACTGGGTGTTAAACAATTAGTTGACCACCAAAGGTGGCAAACAGATTGCTAACAACACATAGAATATTTCTCTCAAGAGTTCTATCTCTTAGACACTATCACGAAGCCTTCCAAAGGAAGGGGGTGAGTCTCTTAGAGAGACTCTGCATCACAGAGAGGGATGGAGGCAGTCAAGACCTTCCATGTTTGTGAATCAAGTTTTCTACTCTAGAGCTCTGCCTAACTCCTAGATCCTACAGACTTCAACAGCTGCCAGCAAGAGATACTCTTCATCAACTCTAGAAGTTGGTCTTCATTCTTTAATCCCCGGATGGGCTTCATCAGCACAGTCTTCAGCTCAAACCCCAAGCCCCAAACAAACCCAATACCCCACACAGACAAATAATAACCCTAAAAAGGGGACACCACACAATCAATCAAATGCAAGCAATATACTAATAGTAATAGGGGAAGCCTAATATTTTCTAAGGGATCTATCATCTACCCATAACCCCTATAGTCCCATACCCCAAAAATCAAATCAAAATTCCTAAAAGAAATGATCTATCTCACCTATGCTCATTTAAAACCCTAATTTTGACCACTCTAATCTCACCTAATCAAGTCACCTAAAAATTAATCCTAAAATTACAAATTAAATCCTATATACAAGCTAAAGTCCTAAGTTAATCACCCTAAAAAGAATGGGTCCTAAATCTAAAGGGAACTATTAGAACTAAAATCAACAAAGTTATGTACTAAACTAAACTCATTAAAAAGCTATTTAAAAGAAAAATACACAAAAAATATTAAAACAAAATAAAATGCCATTTTTATTATTGGATATTTTTCTCAACAGAATTATGAATCTACCACAAAAAGAATCAATTAAAAATAAGTTTTTTTCAATTTTATATGATTTTTTAAAGGTGCTAAAAATATAAAAGAATTAAAAAACACAAAAAAGAAATAAAATTGGGAGGGGGTGTCAGAAGCAACTACGCCTAGTTCATATATTGATGGGCCAGGGAAGTGGGGGGCGCGTATAGCAAATGTTTGGGCCCATTATGCATCAGAAAAATGAATGAAAAAATAAAAGAAAAAAAGACACGCGAGCGGTGTAGGAAGCAACAATTTTCAGTTAAAATCCATTGGGCTTAGGTTTGGGGGTGGGGATAGCACATTTGAGGTTAGGCCCAGAGGTTGCGTTTAATGAAACGCATCGTTTCAAAGCTCATATATTCCCTCCATTTTTCTTTAAATCTCAGCCATTGGATTAGAGTTTCAGTCAACCATTTTGACACGATCGAACGGACATGCTTCATCTTCTCCAACGAGCCCTAGGGTTTGCAGGATTTCCTCTCCCATGCATGAACTTCCACAGCTCTGTTCTCTCTCCTCACTCAACCAAATCCCACGATCCAAAAACAAAAAATGGCCTACTCAAAGCCCTCTACAAGATCCTACACTTAGATTTTTCTAAAACTCACTCTATAATCAAACTCGATAGCTGGAAGTTCATGGTGTACCAAACTGTCACTGAGATGGACCCTCACCATTCTTGATTCCAATGGTATTAATGCGTTCTTCACACTACACTGATCTCAACAAGCTATTACACGTTCATTAAAACTCATTACATAACCTAATCTTGATCATCAAAGTTTCAACATCCTGCCATTAAACCTCATAGAACCTTCTCAATCTTTCTGAAAATAGTCATCTAACCTAACCTAACAATCTTACACTAACAATCTAATCTAACAACACCTAATTCGTGGTGTAAAGATCAAAATGCATACCTGCAATTCTTGTTGGAACAGATGAGAAACAGCTTGATTCAGTACTTGCAATCCCTCACCAATGGTCCTTAGATGATGTTATGGTTTCTGTTGGCAAAAAGTTGGAAGAAGAATGCTTCTAATGGGAGATTTGAATCTGATATGCTTCTTGCAATTTCAAACCCTAGATCTTCAATCTTCCATGGATGGCTCTCTAATTCAGCATGTATGCACTCAAAAGCTTCAATGGATTGTGGATGAAGAAAAAGAATGAACAGAATTGATGTTGAATATAGATTTTCACTCTTTCTTACAATAGAAGCAACAATGGAATTCTCTCTCTTCTCTCTCTCTTTTCACCAACCTTTTGCACTAATGATCCACTTTCATTATATAGATGATGATGGAGATGCCTAGAATTTTCTGGATCCCTCTAGGATGATTCTAGAATGTGGTGGAAGAATGTGGAAATTCTCATGTAATGACACTTTGAAATATCTCATCTCATGCCTCAATTGTCCTTACAACCCTTCAATTCCACTTTAAAATCTCCTCATATGAGTTATTGGAAGGATATGAGTGCTTATCATGCTGATTCCTTGCCTTTTGCTAAGTTTCACATGGATGCCTTATGATGCAAGCAAGAACATTACAAAGCAAGTCCAAACTTTAAACCCTAACTCAAAAAAGTGGCTGAACCAATGTCTTTAAAATGTTGTTTGGATTCAAAATGACATATTACATGACCTATTTTGGATTTGTAGATCTCTCAAACCATTTTCCAACTTGAACTTTTTCAAGTTATATGCCTTTTTTAAGTCATTTTCCACCAACTTTTATCAAGTCTTGTTCTATGCATTCCCAAACTTCCATGACCTCTTTTCTAGACTTAAAATGACATTTTGAGCAACTTTTATGTGGGAAGTTTTTCATTTGAAGCTTCCTTGTATGAGTTTTAGGCATAGGCTAAGAATGACCTGTAATTCTCAGATGACCAAAATACCCTTTGCTTGCCAAGACCATAAGTAGAGTTCCACAAATAATATGAAGGCATACCATACCTTTATAGAAATCTAAGACAATGAGGAACAACTCTCATTTTTTCCAGAAATCCATTTGAAATCTCCTTGAAGGTCAAAAGTTGCTTAGAAGACAGACAACTTTCACAGACAAATTTCAGTGCCCTCAGATGACCTGTAACTTGCAAGAGCTATAACTTGAGTTCTATAAATCATCTTGATGACTTCCACCACTCAAATTAAAGCTATGAAGATACTCTACAAGTTTCATGTGGACCATAAATCCATATGAAGCTTGCATCTTGAGTTACACTGCTTTGAAGTTTGACCTAAATCAGGGAATTTTACACTGAAACCCTAATTTGGTAACTCCTCTTCTCCTTGATTCCTTATGATCTTTCTTTGGCACAATACCATATCCATATCCATATATCAAATAATTAATCCCACCTTCTTCAAATGATCCTTGATGCCTTTCAAAACAAATCCTTGACCTAGGGTTGACCTAGATAAAACCCTAGTTGACTGACTTCAACTGAGGCTCTTGCAATCATTCCAATGACTTGGTTACTCCTAAAAAATGATCATATAGGCTCTTCATAACATCCATACCCACCTCTTGTTCTTGGCTCATGGCTCACACTTCCTCTGATGATCCCCAAATAACCTCAAGATAGGAGAGAACTCACTGATCAACCTGTCAACTCTTCAAAGCTCAAATTCTTCCCTGATGACCTGAGTAGTCTTGAATATGAATGAAACCCTTGGATATGCCTCTTGAGATAAGAATAGCACTTGATCCCCTGATTAAGATGGCTTGCTCATGCTATGCAATGCAGATGAATACACTATGTACATGATGGCAATGCAAATGATTATGCAATTGAAACATAAACCTAGGTTAGAAAAGGTTGGGCAAATTTTGGGGTGCAACACTTTGCACTCTTCAATCGAATGCCCCAACACCCCATAATGCAATTCACAGCTGGCGTTCAGGTTGAACCACGGTGGGTGAGACTTCATGATTCTAGTCTTTCTGGGTGTCATTATTGAGTTTCTAGCAAAATAAAACCATAGTTGGCTGTAAGTCATTGGGATAAGATCAAACCAACGAGTTTCTTATTTCGGGATACTCAGAGGTGCCTTATGATTCTGAAAATCGTCTTTGAACCTGTCGATTCGGATGTTGATCTGGAGATGCCACCCTTCGTTTATGAGGTAGTCGTCGTCTGCACTGAGCAGGCACCACATACTGATGTTGAGGATAAAGTACTGGAACTGGATCCGGCAAGATTGCATTAACATCAACACTTCCTTCCTCTAGGGAATCATTAACTGAAATTTCTTCATCAGCTTGGTTATTCAAGTCATCTTGAATTCTTCCACTTTTGAGTGCATTCTCAATATTTACTCCAACTTCTACAATCTTGGAGAAGTCTAATGGCACAACGCCTACCATCCTATCATAATAAGAGCCTGGCAGCGTTCTTAGAAACATCTTGCTTAATTATTTCTATTGAAGTGGTGAATGAATTTGAGCTGCCAACTCTTTTCATCGCTGAGCATACTCCCTGAAAGATTCATCATCATTCTTACTCATTCTTGTCAGTTGATCACTGTCTGGAGAGATATCCAAATTGTAATTGTATTGCTTCACGAAAGTATCAGCTAAGTTTCTCCAAGATTGAATACAGTTCCTTTGTAGCTTCATATACCATATCAAGGATGCCCCAGATAAGCTTTCTTGAAAGCAGTGCATCATCAATTCGTCATCGTCAACATAAGCAACCATCTTTCGACAAAACATCGTCAAATAGTATCTTGGACAGCTAACACCCTTGTACACTTCAAAGACAGGCATCTTGAACTTCGGAGGAATAATTACGCCTGGAACCAGACATAGGTCATGAGCATCAAGATCAGATGCACCAGCTCCTTTCATCATTTTCAATTGTTCTTTAAAATCACATAATTCTTTCTCCATTGCTATGAATCTAGGATCATCCGTCTTCATCTTAGCATGTACATCCGGAGGATTTGGTATACTGTGTGGAAACTCGGAAACTCTTTTATCACCCTGAACAACCAAGTTATCTTGCACAGACTGAGGTTGTGTAGGAACATCCACTTGTTGAACAAAGTCGTCAGAAGGAAGATCAAATAACGGATTAGTCACAATTCTGAAGTCAGTCATGGGATCTATATCTTTGTTCTCTTTACTATCCTTCAATAATACTTCGAGCTTGGTCAGACGGTCGAGATGTCAACTGAAAGACAAAGACAGAAGACCAGATGAGGCACAGAAGAGGAGAGACACATGCATATGCAAAATGCTAAATGAAGGATGCTAATGCAAGAATGCAGAATGAAAGGTTTCATGGAACTAAGTTCTTATAAACATTACAGAGTACCAAAGAAAATCCATTTATTATTTTTTTTGACATCATATTACAAGTAAATATTCTTATAAGAGTCCTGACATAATAGCTAAATAAAAGCTAAATAAGTCCTAAGGAAGTCCTTCATCGCACTTGTTGATTTGTTCTTCCACTTGGGTCTTCTTGAAGATAAGTTGTCCATGATCAACGTCTAAAGATTAGTTTGATAGAGGAAAATAAATCCTCCATCCCTTCTTTCGTTCTTGTTGGAAAGTGAGAAATGAATCCCTTGTTTACTGGGATCTTCAATGTTGACGAAAGTTTCTTTTGAAATTCTATTGATCCTTAATGATGAGGGAAGCCTCTTGTATTTGTCTTTTGAGTTTTCTTGATTCCTCAATTAGTGCACTTACCTTCCTTAGGTCATCCAAGTTGGGACTCTTAGAAGAATATTTCAAAATATTTCTTTTGTAATCCCTATTGGTTCTATAATGTTTATAAATAAACTCAGAATTCCATGAAACCAATGCAATATGATGCTTTATGAATGTAACAAACACAGGTAAGCACATAGAGATATAAAGATAAACAAACAAGGGAGACCCTAGGTTTGCAACGAGCATGGAGTAAAGGGTATACCCATTCCCAAAGGATGTGGACTAAAGGTTTATTGTACCTGCAGAACAAGGTTCTAAAAGGGGTCCCAAAGTCACTAGCCCATCTTTTGGATATTATCAACTTCCCAATTACTCGGTGATTAATAATATTCTCAAGAGAACTTCTTTTGAGTGTAGCATCGCGTAGCACTATTTCGAGAGTACTCCCTCATAGTCCCGCACTACATCCTAATAAAGACCAAAGTGGGGTTAAAGGTAACTACGGTCCTCAATATCATAGACTCCAATCGAAAATAGTAAAATTCTTCACGATTACTCGTTCAACCGAACCATTTTCGAAAGGGTCTCAACTGAGCGTGATTTTCAAGTCAACTTGGTCGGGATTCAACTCCCAATAAGTCTCGTCGAACATATCACTATCCTATCTTAAGTTCACTCAAGTCTGGGTGTAGGACTTTGTCTTACCACTCAAAGGTATCAACCCAAAGGCAGTAAACAAACAAGTAAACAATTATACAAATAACACATATAAAGTAATAAACAAGTAAAAACAAGATAGGGAAACCCACTGATTCTTCCCCAGTGAAGTCGCCATTTCTGTCACGGTGAAATTTGGATACCAAACTATTGATTAGTTTGAATCTTTAATTCATTTTGCAACCGAACTTTGATTTGTCCAAAGGAAGGGATAAAGATCGAAATTCCCACAATGCAATGCAAATGCAAGGTTTAGAGAGTTATAGGTTCGGGGGTTGGTTAAACTTAGGGTAGGTACTAGCATCCTAAGTTTCTGTAGTACTCTACAGGAACCTCTTGTTTTATGTTTGTTTATTGCTAAGTGTTTATCTGCTTAAGGTTGAAAGACCTAGGGGGTTTATTTCTAAGTATACTCGATAAGATATCGCATCTTATGCCTACATATCCTTACGGGAGTGGAATCAGAGTATTTGTAGTTCCCCTAAAGGGTTTGAGGAGTTCTTTGACTGTGGTCAAAGTTCCTACGGGTTTAGGGTAGTTGGTTGATTGATTTTAGGAGAAAAGACGAGTTGTCATTTTAAGGGAGATTTAACCGCCACAAATTGTAGGAAAATAGTCTTTGCATCGTCTTAAGAGAATGGCTCAAGTACTCGGATATTGGTCGACGAGTATGCCTCTATCTCTCTTAAGGCAAAGTTCCTACATATTGATTGTATTGATGTGGGGTGGAAGTTCTATCTCGCTTAGGATGATTAACATCTTTCTCTAATATGTTAAATAATTGTATTGAGTTGATTGTGTTTTGTCTAAGTTGTAAAGTAAAAACAAAGGTCCTCCTATGGGGTAGGATCTGTCTTAAAAGATTGACTTGAAGGATCAAGGATCAAGGGGAGTATGATGCAAATGATGTGCACTACACACAATTGTTGAATCATGTTTAGGTTTTTCCTTTGGACGGAATGCAATGCGATGCGGTAAATGTAAATTGCGGAAGATAAATAGCGGTAAAGTAAAATGCGGATAAAATAAAAGCAAATAGATAAAACATACACAAACGCATGAAAGCGCTAAGTGAGTGAAAGTGTGAATTGTGAATGTTCGAGTGGAGACGTATGGAGACCTAAGCATGCTCAATTGATTGAATTAAGTTATTGATTTTAGACGGATTGATTTGAAAAAATGGTTGAATTGATTTTAAGGAATTAGATTAGATCATTCGTGAAAAATGGTTATGAACTAGAATTTTAGTGAAATTTGAATTAATTAGGTTTTATAAATTAAATAAGTTTGGATAAAAATAATTTGACATAAATAATGATTTAGTAAATAAAAGGTTTTAGTAAGTAAAAAAAGTTTTATTATTAAATATGTTTTTTTAATTATTATCATAAAAGATAAATAATTAATTTAAATTATAAAAGGTTCTTTATTATTATTTGTTTCAAAAGTTATTTTAAAAAAATGGTTTTTTTTAGGAAATGAGCAAAATATATTATTAAGAAAAGGGGAATTAAAATTGATTAATAAATTTATTAAATAAATGGTAAAGTGAATAACTTATTAAATAAATTATTAGTTTGTTCTTAAAGTTAATTTTTTTTATATAAAAAGGATGGTTAATTAATTGGTTCTTTAATTAAATAAAAGAAAATAAAGATAATATTGATTGAAAAGGGGTTAATTAAAGGTTTAATTAATTAATTAATAAAACGTTGATTACCGAATTAACTGAAGGGTTTATTAATTAAATTAAAACTAAATTAAATAATTATGTTAAATAAAGGTTGATTAAAGGTTTTAGGTGAGATTAAATGGAGGTTAATTAAGGGTTTAATTAATAGATTAGGGGGTGCGCCTGATCACGTGATGCGCAGGCAGTGAGGGTGTTTGATGGGTGCGCGATAAGGGGGCCGTGAGATTAGATCTGTTGGGGATCCTGAGGTGTTGAGTGAGGGTGCATGTGAATGTGTGTGTGTGTGTGCAATATATGTGATTACAAGTACAAAACAGAATTAAAAAAAAGGGAAGGAACCTTAGTTCCCAAATCTCCTCTCCGTCGTTGGTCCTTCTTCCTCTCTCCTTCCTATCTTCTTCTTCCTCAATCTTCTCCTTCTTCCATCGCTATTTTCGCCCTTCACTTTGCTCGATCCTTCTTCTTCTCTGTCTCCACCGTTCTCTCCCTTCTATTTCTTCATTTTTTTTTCTGCTTAAACAAACAACAAATTAACGTTAGCCAAAAGGAAGGAAGTCTCACGTTTTGATTGGTTTCGCAGGTTCTGAAGGCAGTTGTCACAGGCGATTGTGGAAACAGAGCATAAGTTTGTGGTTCGCGAAGGTGATCTCCCGGCGACTGAAGAATGATTTCTGGCGAGGCGGTTTCGACGGTGAAAACAAAGATGAGTTTCCCCCTTTCTGATTTCCTTTTAGGGTTCGATCTGGGTTTTCTTATGTTTCGAATTTTTCTTCTCTTGATGTGGTGTCCCCCTTCTCGAATCCGGTTGTGGCTTTCTTGATCTTGTGTGGTGAATATCATTTATGAGGATTAACTCTTGAAACTGTAATTTATACGATTGTTAATGCAGGATTCGAAGACTTCTCTTTGGTCAAGATGCTTTCAAAACATGGCTTATTTCTCTCTGAGCTTGGAATGATGTACTATGTTACCTGGGTGATTAATTCTTCAAAACAGTCGCAACAACAATTCACACAACAAGGTTCAAAAGTCTTGTTTGTGATGTACACCGGTTACCCAGGAAAGGGATTAACGGGTCGTGAAAGTGGCGTACTGGTTTTAGCAATGAAGGTTTTTCTTTTTCTTAATACAAACTTGGTTCATGTAGTTCTAACTGGTGTAATTATTATGTACGACATAATTCCATGGCTCTTGCGTTACGACTTCCATTTGGTATAAACAACCTCTTCTTCTTATTTTGCTAATGATGCTTAAGGGATTTGTACCGTCACTTCTCATGATGGCCATGTAGGCTTTGTAATTTACCTTGTTATTCCTACTGGCACCTTAAATTGTGGATGAGATTCTATGGAAGTTTGAATCCTTGTCACTTTCTACCTTTATGCTTTTGAATTAGGTTTCTTCTATGATCAAAAGGGGCTTTGGATTATAGCAATAAAATATAATGGGCCTTGAATTGTAAAGACTTATGCATTGTCGTAACTTGAGGACCTTTGACTCATTACTAGAATTTGAACGCGAAGTGGAAATTTACTCGTGGAGCTGGCCTTAAACAAATTAAACTGATGTAGTAACGTCCTCATTTTTCATCTTGAAATCATTAAATAAATCCCCAACACACATGACGATATGCCCACACTTAATCTCCAAGTACAAACTATCATGAGGAATCCATCACGCCAATTCATAGCCAAAGTAAATTGAACCATCGAGACCAACACGTCTTTGTGATGCTTGATTGTGAGAGTGAGTATCATCCACACTCGAAAATAATGTACCTACACAAGTCAGTTAGTCGCACACAAAAGTAGAGAGATAAAGAGGTGGAATCTTAAGGTCAAAAATTAGGGTTCAACAGATAGGAGAAATCTTGATTTCGTCTGATTCAAAAGTCGATTGATGGCACACACAAGTCAACCTTAAAGTTTTCGGTCAACTATGAATATTTCAAGTCATATTCTGTGTTTTCATCGAGTCTGATCAAGAAAAGTCAAAAGAATCAAGGCTACTGGCAAAGAGGAATTGGGGTGTTAAAACAAGAATTCGAGAGCTGGCTATAGAGAACTAAGGTTTCATGATTTAATTTTCATACTCCGAGACTATATTCAATTTAGATTGTTAAGTTACAAGCCTTATGGGTTCTCAGCCCGTAATTAGTTCAAGGCAGGCCATGAATAAGAATTTCAAAAGAATTATGTTCCACTTTGTTTCAAGTCCTATAGTGAAAAGTTGCAAGTTAGGTGATTAATATTGAAACCATTCCATAAGAGTATTCATAATAACAAGCAATGTTCCAACAGAAAATGTTCGCTTCAAATATCCAAAAAAACGATTCACAAAAGAATTACAAATAGTTACAAGAGTTTAATTCAAGAGTCTATAAATTTTCACAACAACCTAAAGGGCATGCCTAGAAGACTAAGGGGAAGTTTTTGAACTAAATTCAAAGTCTTGGAATGTTGCTCCGTCCGGGCCTAAACCATTGTGTCACAACATATCATCTCCATGTTCACTATATCATTTCCACGCCTCAATTCTCTAATCGAAGCCATTTCTTGCTAAAATTCCCTACAAAACAAATTCATCAAAAAACAAATCCACATCAAATTCCATCCAAAACCATCACAAACCATAACCAAATTCAACTTCACCCACAAAATCGTGTCAAATGTAAACCATTTCAAACCAAGTTCCAATTTTAACCAAAATTTAGGCATCAATATCAAAAGCGAACCAAAATCCAGAACCACTGCATAACCATATTCCAAATTTAATCAATCAAAACACAAACAGAGTTTCAAGTTGTTATCAATTACAAGATTCAAGAAATTTCAGTTCAAGACAATTTCATCACATTTCATCATTTACTGTCATACATTTAATAGGCCCAAGTTATCACATTTCATGTCACAATTCAAAGTCATTTACACCTAACATTTTCATGTACCACATTCATCCAACTCAGAATAAAGATAACAATGCAGCAAGAAAATTTCAAAACAAGAGCAGAATTTCAGAACATAATGGACAATACAGGCCAGCATTGCAAAATGTCAGAACTCACAAAGAAGAAAGTTTAGAACATAAGAAATTGATCAGAAAACCTTAAACACAAAAATAGAAAAGGGACAAAAAATTTCACAGCAGAAAGTAAAATGCCTAACAAACAAGAAGTCTGAGGTTGGCTACAAAACCTGATTCTTGTTTCGGAACTGAGGGGGGAGATACACACAAAAACTCTAAAAAATTTCTACTTCAAAACCTTACCCTAAAGCTCTTCTCAGAGACATTTTGAGCCTCACTCTGAGACTTAAAATCATGGAAGTTTGTATCCTTTAGCTAATCACGCACAAAGCAGAAGTAGAAAAAGGGAGAGTTAGAGGGCGAAGGTTAAAGAAAGACCAGAGATATTACATGAAGGTTCGTATAAATAGCTCGAAGGAATTTCCTCAAGAGGTTTACTTGGAACTTCATTCTTGTTTGACCTTATTGTTGAATAACACTCTGAAACACCATTGTTTGCTTGTTTTCGTGTTGATTGACTCGAGTTTAGCTTTGTTTCGCTTCGTTCGTGCTTGATTTTGGTTTTTTTCAGACTTAGGGTTTGGATTTAGGAACGGGTCGATCTGAAGGATTGACATTTTTTTTAGAAAAATTAGTTCTAGATTCGTGTTTAGAATAAGAAAAGAGTTAGGGTTTATGTTGAACTTGTGACGAGAGGGAGATGTCTCGTTGGAGAAGATGACGGTTTCCGCCGTGAATTTCTCTCCGGTGGTTTTTAGGGTTTTCAAAAAGGGGTTTGATTAGAGAGAACACGATGAGGATTACGTTTTCCTCTGATGACGAATTTTTGTTTTGTTGTTTTCATTTCCCTCCTCCGTTTTGTTTTTCTTTTGGAATTTTGGAAGACGATGACATGTGACACCATCGTTACCTTCTGATATTCATCAAATCAAACCACCTGGGGGATTCACTGTGTTATCTCCATGGTATCCTTATCATGTTCCCTCCATCTTGGTTGTGTATTTGGATGGCTATATCCAATCTCAGGATCTGATGGCCACAATTTAACGCGTGTGGGAGAGTCTCTGTGTATTTGGACTGGACTAGGGGGTTTTCTTTTCACACCCCCTACTGGTGAGCCCAAGTATGATTCTAGAGAAATCCTATTTTCTATTTTCTTGCTAATACACCGCAACCTTTTATTTATTTCTCTCTTTTTGTGTTTATTTCAATTTTGCATTTTATTTTTAATGTTCAAAACTCTTTAAAAATCCATAAAAAATATATTTAGTTACTTTATTGTCTTAACTCATTTTTAATATTTTTATTTTATTTTTATTAATTATTTTACTATTTTATTTAATTTTTTTGGTTTGATGTGTTTATTAAAATACCCTCAAATTTAGTTTTTTTTTTATTTGAGTGCTTTCCACATGTCTTTTGGGTGTTGATATTTTGTCAACTTGTGATGAATGAATGGAGGATGTTTGGATATTTTTGGTTGGTCATTAATGATGTTGTTTGATTGGCTTTTGGTTTTGGTTTTGTTACATCTCGATTCTTTTGACATTTTGAGTTTGTTAGTTGATTTTGATTGAGGTTTTGTACACATATTCTTGAGGGTTTAGAATTGAATTATATTTTTTAGTTTGGTTTTATTTGGCCATTTTCCTATTTTTGATTGGTGTGTCAAGTTAAGGTTTGTTTCTTGCATGTTTGCATTTCATTTGTTTTCTACTAACTTTTGACATATCATGGTGCTTAATCTTTGTTATTTGTTTATATCATGAGTTGATAATTTTATTTAGAATTGATATGCTTATGATGTTATTTTTGCATTTGATTGTTATCATGTGCCGTTGAGTTCCTATGTCAACACTTGTTGTTACAAGTGAGTGTCTTTCCCCAGTTTCCAAAGGAAAGAAACATTTATTGACTGCTATGTCATTCTTTTTAGGATAACCTAGTCTTCCTACCCTACTTCTTGTCCTTGTTAGAGTCATTTTCCTCTTAACCTGGCTTTAGGTTAGGGTTTGTAAACCCTGTGTAAGTACCATTGTTATGAGTACTTATCCCCCTTCTTTTGGTCTTGTAATTTATAATTAGTTCAGAGTTGGTAAACTCTATGTGAGTGTCATGGTTATGAGTACTCACCTTCCCCTTTAACTTTGGTTAAAGTCAACCCTAGTCAGGATACGTAGGCACAAGATGCGATATCTTGTCGAACCCTCTAACCACTAACAACTAAATGTTATCCCTCTCCTTTTGTATGGTTAAAACCAATTAGTTTTGCAACTTAGAATTAGGTATAGAGTTGGTAAACTCTATGTGAGTATCATGGTTATGAGTACTTACTTTCCCCTTTGACTTTGGTTAAGGTTAATTTTAGTTAGTTTTCAACTTAGATTTAGAGAGTTGGTTAACTCTATGTAAGTATCATGGTTATGAATACTTACTCTCC